>VYZX01020474.1:8534-22034 GCA_013401335.1 Brachypteracias leptosomus | reverse complement strand
AGGCCAATTTCACCCTACAGGAGCAGGAGGCCTCCTGGTCTTCATTAACATTAAAGCACTGCCCCACTGGTACACGCTCAGTTACCACCCTATCCCCCTTTGAGTCTAGTTTAAAACTCTCTGAATGAGCCTTGCTAATTCCTGTCCCAGAACCCTTTTGCCCTTCTGAGATAAACCTGAGGTAAACTCAGATCCAGTATCACATCCCATGGGTAGGGCTGTCTATTTCCTGTCTTAAGAAGTTATTTTTGAGGCATTCCAAGAGTCTTCTGGGTTGTCTACAGCTTTCAGTGTTATTTTTCCAGCAGATATTGGGGTGGTTGAAATCCTCCAACAGGATGAGTCAAACTTACTGAGGGTGCACTCAATCCCACTGTCCATGTCACTAATAAAGATGTTAAATAGCACCAGTCCCAGGACCAACCACTGAAGAACAACACTCATCACTGGTCTCCACATAGACATTGAGCCATTGACTACAATTCTTTGAGTGCAACTATCCGGCCAATTCCTTATCCACTGAGTGGTCCATCCATCAAATCCATGTCTGTCTGATTTAGAGACCAGCATGTTATGTGGGACAGCGTCAAAGGCTTTGAACAAGTCCAGGTAGATGACTGACTGGACTTTTCTTTCTTGAGAATTTATTAAAACAAAAACACGTAGTCTTTATTTTATTTGTAGCTCTTTTCTCTCACAGCTGTTTTATGGTTTTCCATATATGACTATCACACTTGGATATTTAGATACCCATACTTAGTTATTTGTCTGCTTTTATTTAGGTTTCCATTAAGTTCTGTAGCTATCATTCACTATTTTGCACTTTTTAAAACTCTTATTAGCAACAAAGTTTAAGGTACTTTTCATTTTATTGCTCTTTCTCAATTAATATCTACTGTTTAGTTTTCCTAATTTATCTCACTGTTATGTCTTCCAGACTTTCTTTGAAATTTTCCCCTGGTTCTCTCACCTCTTTTCCAGTCTCTTTCCGCAAATGCAACCTTCCATTGAACTAATGCATGAACAATGGCAAGACCAAATATAATCCTCTTTTAACCATAAAAGACAGCCTTCAGAAATCAGTCACTGCATAGGCTCATTTATCAGACTGAAATACAGTGGGGGGGGGGGTCCCAGAATGCTGAAGAGAGTTCAATTAACTTCATGTCTTAAATTAAATTTAGCCTCAGCTTATGTAAAATTACCTACAGCCTGATATTTTCAGAGATTATTCCTTCCTACAGCTGTTAAGAGGCCATCAAAGTATGAGGTCCTACCAGAGGAAATAAGAAAAAGCCTGTTGGTATATTTGGTTCTGATTTTTTCCCCTATATATGAAGACAAACTAGATTTTTGAACATTTTGAGGTGATTAATATGCCTCACAAGCAAGAAAAGGGCATAAAAGATGAAGATGTTTTATTTATATACGAGAAAAGTCCTGTACATGGATACTCAATGCAAGTTGTCCACAATGCAGAGGAAAACAAGATAATATTGTAAGAATGTAAGCAGGTTTCTGATGTCCTTTGTCAGAACATAAACTAAAATGTTCGAAATATTAAAACAATGTTTGCTGATGGACTTCTTAATAATTGTGTTTTATACCAACATAGTATTTCAAAGACCACAAGGGCCTCATTCATATTAGCACTTCTTCCTGTCTCTGAAAAGAAGCCACTAAAAGCTGGGCTGTAGGTGAGATTCATACAGCAGAATAATGCAGGGCATAGTCCTTTGAGGAAAACATCTGAGGTTCAGTGGCATGAAAGGTGACGGACTAGGTTTCACTTCACTTTTCTCTGTTTTCATAGTATCACAGCAGATTCAGTTCCACCCAGTGCACACGCATTTCCTAGAGCTCATCAGAGGTTAATAAATCTCCTGTCATCACCCACAAGCAAAGAGGAGGTGAGCAGCTTGATGAAGGAAAAGTACAGCATGTAGAGAAAAGTTTGCAATAAATTGCCTTCCTTTTCCATATTTTCATGATTTAAGCAGGTTTTCATGCATATTGCTGGAATCTTCAAATGCATCAATACACATATGTCATATAGGTCAAGTAGAAGAAAGGTCATACATGCATCACATGGCACATGGAATAGCGGTAGCAGCAATACCCATAAATAAACTATTTGCTTGTATTCTATCCTTCTTTCATCCCCCACATCTCACACAATAGGATTGCTCTTTACCAATACAAAGAGACTTTCCATGGTGACCAAAGGTGAATGGTGAATTTGTACTTACAAAATACAATGCAAGTAGTGCTCTTACAATTACACATTTTAAATACACAGTAGTCATTACAGGGAATAAAATTGCTTGATTGTTCTGTGTACTACTTTCCCCCTTTCAACTAAATTACCAGAGTTGAATCACAACTCTAGTGCAGGTTATTTTTGTCAAAGTTAAATGCATAATCAACAGTTAAAACAATTGATTGTTTTTCTAATCGCTTGTTTTGTAGACCTAAGATTAACTCCACAAGCTGTCTTTCATAGTAAATCAGCTAATCAGCACTGCTGCATTGCTTTTTAGCCTACAGTTATGTAGTGTTGAATATCCATCAGGTAATTTTTAGTGTCACTACTTTTTTATACTGACATTTCATTGAATTTTCAAACAATAAAGGATTTAACCAACCAAATTCCATACTGCTCCTGAGTATCGCATACTTAATTGCTAATAATCAATACATATATCAAATGGCTTTCTAGGTATGGTTGTTATTCATAACTACAATGGCCTCATTTATATGTGGAAGACGCAAACTAAAAATGCAATGCATATGCAAGTGTAGACATTCATACATAAGACAAAAATAACAACAAACAATGGAGAAATCTCAAGGATAATATTTTCGGTTATTACAGTGTGTGCACTAGAACATCTGACTGCCAAAGGATAAAAATTTCTGCTGTTTTGACACTGAATGAGATTTAGAGGAAGAAACCATATGCTCTTCAACAATCTATATCCTTCTGTGTGGAAGGAGTTCCCTATTTGCCTAGAAAGCTTTCAAAGACTGGGTTTAGCAACATCTTAGCCAAGATTATCAGCTTTTCCTGTTTTACTGTTTGGTTGAAAGGCATGAGAGACTTGATAGTGTTTAACTTAGATCAGCTGCTAGGGAAATACAGTTATACTCATCTGCTACTTTTGCAAGGGCAGGACAAACCTTAGAAAGTATTTACCAGAAATTCTGTGAGTGGAAATACTACCAAGAGGTCACTACAAGTTGCATGCAAATTGCATTCTGTGTATCCTATAATGAGATAACAAACATGGGGGAAATGGAGGGATTGAGGGCAGTAGCGAGGAAGCGAGTGTGGGAAATGAAGAATGAATCATTTGGCCAAGAGATTTTGATGTATTGCAATACAAACTTTTTTGTAGATAATGATATGGAATTTAATAGCATTGTTGTCATAATTATAATTAGAAGCTATTTTCTGAAATTCCAACAAATATTTTATAGCCTTACATACTTCATCAATACTCAAAAAACATCTCCAGACTCAGCTACAGGAATATTATACATTTTCAAAGATATGTATGGAAATTTTCTTCCCAAAACAACTAAGGCTGCAAAAGCACAGACATGTCTAGTAACACAAACCAAGGTGCAGGACTATGAAGTTATCTGTTAATGCACATGGCAGTGGATAGTTCTCTTAACATGGCCATTATCTCCTGTCTGCCTTTGGTTCTTCATTTCAGGCTCCATGTCAGTTTTGATCCTTGGATCCTCCACTGACTTGCTACTTGAAGTCTCTAGGAATATAATCTTCCCCGAAAAGGTTCACTAAAACTATGCCCAGTTTTGGGATCATTTTAGTGTTCAGTAACTAGGTGTCTAGCTCATGAGTAAACATATTACATTAGATGTACTAAACATTTCTCCAGCAACATCTCCATCTCCATCAACACCAAGGCATTCCCAAAGACCATTCTGGAAACTGAAGTGCGTTCAAAATGCAACAGAGGAAAAATCATTGATAATTGCTCTGTGTTATATGTAGTTGGGTAATTGTTATACTGCTCGCATAGAATATGTAAGACACACTTTTGCTAGAAGGTATTTCAACCCATAATTAAATACTTTATATCAAACATGTACATGTGTGTATTTTCAAAGTGGGAATATATCATGAATTTTAGGGACTTTTTGCTCATAGGGAGAATAACCTTCTTCTCCTATACTGTCTCAGAAAAATAATTTTTACTTTTTCCTTTGTTAAGTAACATCACTTCTTGGAGCACTGGAATAATTCCTGATTTAGGACATGATAAACTTTCTGGCAGGAGAAACATGTACTTTGTTGGTTTGTTTTGCAGCAACTCTTCTAACACCATAGTCTATTTTTACTTGTGGTGCAGTGATACCAGAAAAGTCATAGCTTAAACAAGTTACATTCTATACTCAGTTTTATAAGTGAAAATAAAATATGAATTTTTAACCCACTTTTAGTTCATCAGGACTAAATTTTGTTTCACAGTTAAACATGTATATAAATGTTTCCCTCAATATTTTAATTTCCTTAAGAATTGCAGTATACATACCATGAAAAAGTGTTTGCCTGTATTGTGAAACAAATGTGTTCTTCAAATTCATTTGATAATAGCAAAGATATGCAAGAATGGGTTTTTTCCTGTTCATGTTTCATGTTTTCCTCAAGAACATGTACTCTTTTCCTATGAGCCACTGCTTTTATCACATTTGGAGGAACTAATACTCTATTTTCCTGAAAAATTACCACTTTTGTGTCTTGTAAAATGCGTATTGCAGAAAAGAAATTATCTCAGAAGAGTCAGTAGTAAGAAATAGTATCCTGTACAGAGAATGAAAGATGTTCATCAGAATAATCTCACGTAATAGTCTTGCAAGAAAGCATTCAGGCAAATACATTCCTAATTTCTGTGGGTTTAGCTTGTTCTTTGTGCTAATTAGAATTTTAAGTCAACAGATTTTTCTTACAAGAATAACATCATCTTTTTGCTTCATTACTCTTAGAAAACTAACCTACATAGCTTGCTATCTCTCCTGAATAATGACTGACATTTTTAAACTCATTTTTATATTGTGTGTGTCACAGTAAGCCCAAATCCTGGCTGAGCTACTGGCAATTCTTTCAGCATGAGATCAACTGGTAGTAATAGCAGAGAAATGATCACCTTTTGCCTGTCCTCAGTCATTTACTGTAAGAAATTAATCCAAAAAAGATTGATTTTTTTTAAAATGAATACCGCTAGGGTGTCTTTGAAGCAAACAGAAAACATATTTTTCCCTCATTTTTCTAAGGTTCTGCTTACTTTCTCAAGCTTACCAATATTCTTCAGGTGACCATTCTACATCCAATGTATTACTGTCTCCTTAATTTCTGCTTGAAAGACAAGCTTGCCAAAATTTCAGTTGTTTTAGGAGAATTGCTAGTGGCTAAACTTTTTTTTAGAATAAAGACCCTCAAGAGCAAAGTAAACAAACACAAACATGACAAAATCAAAAAGGTAGAAAATATCAAATTAACAAATACAATAATGTCATGTGCACTAGGTACCTATACAGTTAGAAATCTTTCCATGCACATATGTATCGCACAGAGTGCAGAACTGTTCTACATTGAGCCTTCTCTGAATGCTCTTGCAACTGTCTGTCTCACCACAGGGAAATCCCAACTTTAATATCAGTTGTCACACTATAAAGCATGGTATTAGTCCCTTTGGTCTCATATGGTATCAGTGACACAAGTAGCTTAGATATAATGACACATTTATTTTCTTTAGACTACAGTACAGAAATGTGATTTTCTTTTCAAGTTTTCCTTAAAATTATCTTCTCTAAAAGTCAATTCCAATAAGCACAGATTTTTACACACTGCACCCCTGAAAAAATCAAATATAGAGCATCTACACAAAAACTGCAACAAAGGACACTGTGCACAGCTGGTAACAATCAAAGGCCCAATATAGCCTATCACCAAAGGGATTGCTTGTCAGCATTGCCCTATGACGAAAAACATAGGGGAAAAAATATTCATTTTTTTTCCCCGAGAAATTAATCCATATAGAAAATAACTTGACAGAGAATAAATATGCAATAAAGCAGGTAATATTGTTATTTTAAAATATATTAAACTATCAGCTCAGAACTCCCTGATTCAGTATCATATTTTTCTATGTACTATAACAGGTGTCTTTTAATAAATAGTGACAAAATGGTTTAAATATCAAGATGAGTAAAACAAGAATAGTCCAGGTTACTAGCTCTGAAACTTGTTAGAATGAATATTTACATTTTTGGCTCTGAATTAATAGAGTACAAAAAGTTAAAAAAACCTACTTTTAAAAGTATGATGCAAAAATATTGTTTAGATAATCATGTCACTTGGAAGCATAAAAGTATAAGAGGATAGGTCTTATTGGCTGCTGTAATCAGTAGGCTTTCAACTTCTTAAGGTGCAATAGTTATAAAAATGAGAGAAGCCAGAAAACATGATAGTGGCAACAATATAGAAAATCAAATTTTTTTGTATTCCAGAAAGAAACTTACAGCTAAATTCACAATCTTATCTAAGTGCTGAACAGAATCACTGAGATGATACTGAGATTCTTTAAGTACTGCTCAAGTGACATCTAAATCTGCAGATGCGCCATCCGGCAGCTAGTGAATTTTCATACCGCTTATGTTTCTGAAGGGGATATTCATAAAAACCTCCTGAATCCTAATGCTCTGTAGCCCTGTATTCCATTTCTGCCCCTGGAGGACATTTAAATCAGATAACATTTGGATTTCAGGGCTCTGCTTAAACAGTGTCACAGCACATCTGCTTGAATTGTTGTTGTATACATTCCCTTCTGTATTTGATTTACAAACCAGGTCTGTTCTGCTGAATGTTCTGCTGGTTGTGTTATACAGTCTGGGATGGAAGAGACATCCTTTAAACTTGGACTACAGGGTGAACCTAGTTTTCCCACCTACTAGGAAGAAAATCAGTCAAATTCTGTTTCAAATCAAAGCGGATTAGAACTTGTCACTTAAAGCCAATCTATGCTCTTGCACTTCTAGGTAAAACAGGTGATGCATCTTCTTTGCTACTATACTTTGCTGGAGATTCTGACAGGGCTTGGAGTATGGAACTGACTGGAATTTCTATTGTTCAGCAATGATCTGACCTTGTACATGTCAGCAGTAAAAATTTAATTTCTGGCACTGAAACATGAGCATTCAGCTTAAATAAAAGGTTGGAATATCTTTGCTGGTTCCTCAGTATAAGGTTTAAGTGCCTCTTTTTCAGCACTTTCATAGATTTGGCCCTCTGAATCTAAGCCATCTGGCTGTAAAGTGGGTATACTAGTTCTTCCCTACTTTCAAAGCATTCTCTGAAACAAAACAATTGAAGATTTATGAAAAATCCAGGTATTATAGTTTCATGTTATCTGTCTACTGGAGCCAGAGAGGTTGCTTAGTCCAGGTCTGCATTCTCAATCTAACAACAACAACAAAACAATGACTAATTTATCACCTTTCTATTCATATTTAACTTATTTTGAGTAAACAAGAAATCATTCTAGGGCTTTACAAAATTTACAGTGATCAGAGAGGAAAGTCTCATAAATATGAGGAATCATAATCACACTGGTTTGCAATCACAGACTGGACTGGACTTTGACATCACTGGTATATAACCTCGTACTGAAGCAACCACAAAGCAACAGTGAAGAGCTCAGAGCTCTCTGATGACTGGTGCTGCAGCATCTAAACAATCATCCTGAGTAATCAATAAAATATAAACTAAGGCAATTTCCTCCAAAATAAGAGATGAGTATCCTCAGAGTAGCATATTGTGCCCAGCCATTCTCCTAGTTACTTAAGGTGAATAAGACCAGCAATAATGTGTCTAAAAATATGGAAGGTCTTTAAAAACATGCAATCCCTCATACTGGAATATAAAAATATAAACAATATAGGCAATTTAATATAAACCCTGTGTAACAAAATAAACCCTCAGTGCTGCTGCCAAGGTTGTCAGTTTCTAATAACAAAAAATTAGGAATAAAATAAATTCACAATCAAATGCAAAAGATTATGTCTAAGACTTCTTCTAGCAGTGATCATACTTGCACATTAATTCTCTAGGGGTGTGGGTGACTTGCAAGAGCATCATTACCCATTATATTCTGCTGTTATTGAAATATGTTGGAGTTAGCAGGAAATAAAACTGAAATCTGTAACTGTAATTTTGCACATTTAACCTCAAACCTGATATAAAACTGATTATGGATAACAGAACATGTACTGAACTGAAGGTTTATTTTGATCATTCTGGAGACTAGACTAATCCAACATTTTCATTCACTGAAACATCAAAAAAAAGCATTTCACCATGACTGAAATGTTTTCATCAATAAGAAACACAAGAACTGATTTTTGTTTACAATATCACAGATAGCCAAGAACAGAGCTAAAGTAAAATGATATCACAGAAGAAGAGTATAAAAGAACATTTATTCTGCAACATTTAGCTCTATTTTTAAAAGAAAAATAAATAAATAATAAATCCTCATGTTATTTTAGATTTAGTGAGCATCAGGACTCTCAATAAAACCTATAAATATTCGTAAGTATAACATTCTCTGTCAAGAATACAGTCTGCTGAAACACACACATGTGCAAGGTACTAGCATCCTTTAAAATATATGTTGTAATCACAAAGTATGAAAATAAAGTCAAATCCATTGATTTACATAGTTTCCAGACTAAATAGGACATGACAGAAAAGTTATATCAGCCAAAAATTTTTCAGTGATCTTTAAAAGTGAAACTGTAAATGGAGAGCATAGACTTATCTGAGCTCTAGCTTTTTGGTTGTTCCTCAAACCCCAGACTCCAGAAAAGATTTTATTCTATTGACCTGCTTACACTCACTGAACAGACTCTTCCCCAATGTCTTCACAAAGAATCTATTGTACTGAATTATTCTAGTCCAAAGTCCATCTTTATTTAATGATTTAAAGAAACCCAATCCAATTTAAAAAGTTTAAAAAAACACCAACCACAGATTTAGTCCCTCCATTGCATAAATGCATCTTAGATAGTTGCTTCCAGAGACATAAGAAAGAGAAAATGTTGGCTGTGAAATAACTTTTGCTGTCTAATCAATATTTGGTAACTCAAATTCCAAAGCAAGAATATAACTAATTTCTGTATGATCAACCACACTGAAAAAAAATGCTGCTTGGGGATATTGCGTAAAGAAAACAGACAAAAGTGCTGTAGTTTTCTTTCAATTTTTCATGGCAAAACTTGCTCAGGAAAACACTCAGACTTAGATTACATAGATGGTATGATATTAATAGTTCAGATATTACAATATTTAATGTAATATTGAAAAAAAATAAAAAGGAAAATGTGTTGTAGCATTCCCCTGAGACTTAATTTAACATAACACCATCATATAACCTTCATTTATAAATATGTATGTATTCAATTTGAACCATGTCTTACATTTTCCTTTCAAGACTTTTCCACTTTGAATGGTGAATACCAATAATACACATTCTTTTCAAATTCAATATTTGCAAACAGTAATATTGGAGCATATAAAGGATTCTTCTTGTTCACACATAAAGGCTACTTAGAAGGGAGTGGATCTAATGGGAAAGTATTTGAGGATTTGCTCAAAAGAAATCCAGATGATATCAGATTTCTTCTCTCAATGCACAAAGCTAAACTGAAAGGCCAGCTTTTCAGCAAATGTTTAACTACAATGAAATGCATGCCTGCCTACAATACACTAATTGCATATTTCAACATAATTTAAGTATGGGAAATTCCACATGATAATCCTATAGCAGCCTTACACTAAATGATAGTCTGAAAACAATTAATAATCTCTGGATATTCAGTATCAAGCTCCTAGGAAGATTCTCCCATGGTTGAAGCTTAAAGAACTTGGAAGTTTGGAAGCAGTTCATAGAAAATGATGATAGTAAACAAATACTTGTTAGGCCTGTGAAAAAACAAAAAAAGGGAAAGGATAGGGGTGGGAATGGAACCATTACCACAAAGCAAAATGCAGCAAGAACCAAATTATCTTTATGAAAATGTAATGCAAATAACATCAAAGCAAAGCTAAGTTTTATATGGCGTTGTTCAAAGGAATCTGGTAAAATGACAATTTATAGAGCACTTTCTCTTTTGTATTTGCCACAGGACACAGTAATAAAATGAAGAAAAGACTGTTCTGCATTATTACTTTTGCAGAATATTATATGTATACAACTTCAGTATTGTTTTTTAGAGTAGAGTTTTCTTGTTGTCAAGACTGTACCTATTTTCTTCTTTACATCCCTATTTCCTTCTTCAGGTCCTCTATAGCAGGCATCACTATTCCAAATCCTTCTCTACTACACTTAGAGTCTAATCTGCATTGATTAAATATGGTTAGTTATTTAGACCCTCAGTCAAAGTGTTTCCTTAAAGGGAAGCAATAATACTTAACTTACTCTCCTTTTCCTTGAAGACTGAAGATCCTACTTGGCAATAAAACTGTGTTGTACTACAAAGGTATAGGATACAAGCAAGCAACTGATGTGAAATTCTGTGAGAAAGGCTAAATCTATGGTGTAACAAGGAACTGTCTTGGGAAGTTTCAAAGCCATGTTTAACATGATGACCCTGTGGCTGCATCTACTTTCATCCCATCGCACACAGACTTGGATTAAATAGCCACCTACAGATGTGGTGGGTTTACCTTGGCTTGCCCACTACCATTCTATCCCTCCTCTACTACCCCTCTCCCTGTTCTACTGGAAAGGAGAGAGAAAATATGACAAAAGGCTAAGGGATCAAGGTAAGTACAGGGAGATCACTCACCAATTAGTGTGATGAACAAAACAGACTCAACTCGGGGAAATTAATTTATTGACAATCAAGTCAGAGTAGAATAGTAAGAAATAAACAGCAAAACTTAAGACATCATCTCCCCTCACTCCTGCCTTCTTCCTGGGCTCAGCTTAACTGCCATTTATTATACCTCCTCCCCCTGAGTAGCACAGGAGGATGAGGAATGGGGGCTATGGTTAGTTCATTATATATTGTTTCTTCTCCTTCCTCCTCACACTCTACCCGTGCTTCAGCATCAGATCCCTCTTACAGGATACAGTCCTTCCCAAACTGCACCAGTGTGGGTCTTTCCCAAGGGCTACACTTTTTCACAAACTGCTTCAGTATGGATCTTTTCCACAAGGTGCAGTCCTTCAGGAGCAGATTGCTCCAGTGTGGATCCCCCATGGGGTCACAGGTCCTTCCAGAAAACCTGCTCCAATGTGAGCTCCTCTTCATGGGGCTGCAGATCCTGCCAGGAGCTTGTTCCAACATAGGTTCTTCATCAGGTCACAGACTCCTTCAGGGCACATCCATCTGCTCCAGCATGGGGTTCTCCATGGGCTGCAGGTGTATATCTGCTCCACTATCTACCTCCATGAGCTGCATGGAAACAGCCTGTTTCACCGTGGCCTTCACTACAGGCTGCAGGGGAATCTCTACTCTGGCACCTGGAACACATGCTCCACCTCCTTCTTCACTGACCCTGGTGTCTGCAGAGTTGGTTTTTTTCACATATTCTCACTCCTCTCCTGGATGCTGTTCAACAGCCATTTCCACACCTTCTTAAATATGTTAGCACAGAGTAACTACCACCATCACTGTTTGACTCAACATTGGCCACTGGCACATCCATCTTGGAACCAGCTAGCACTGTTTTTATCAGACATAGGGGAAGCTTCTTGCATCTTCTCACAGAGGCCACCCCTGTAACACCCCCAAAATCTTGCCACATAAACCCAATACAACAGATTGTATCACCTGAATCCCATGAAGATGGCATAATTGCTACCTTACTGATCCTTGGCTCCTAACATGGCAGAAGACATGAGGGGTGAATATCAGGTTTTATGAGGCCTTGTATCTGCTTGTAAATTAAACCATCCTCCATTTCTGAACACTTCAACAGGCAGAACAGTGTCTATTTTACTACAAAAGCTGGAAAATGTATGAGGAAAATAACCTGAGAAAATGAATGAAAAGAAAGGGCTTCTCACGGCTAAAATGAGTGAAACGTGCCTTCTCACTCCTCCACTCTTCTCAGCCTGAAAACATCTTCCAGTCTACGTAACAACATTAACAGAAATGGCCAAGGGACTAAGAAACAAGAAGAAAAGAGAAAACAAGAAGAAAGAGATCCAGAAAAACTATGGACATGTTTGTCCTTTAATTTACAATGATAATGAGTTTGTCAGATGAAATACCCTATATGTCATTCTGTAGAAACCAAAGTTTAGTGCTCACAGTGCTCTTGTTAGCCTAAAAATTTCTGCCTCTTTTAGCCTGAAAGCCTCTCTATTCTTCTGTGTAGTATCCCCTATGGGACCCTTGTAACTGATGATATGCCCCATTTGGAAAGATGCTTCCACATATTGAGGAATACCTTTGAAAAATTATAACTGATACATAGAAAAAGAGCAGAAATTGAACCAGTAAATATGAAAAATTGATACTTTGCTGACAATTATGTATTTATTTTTCATTGATAAGGAGAGAAATGCCTTCAAATAGCTGTGTAGTGTGAAACAAGTTTATTTATATCTGGCTTTTGTGTGCATTACAATGCTTGGTTTTATTTATGATGAATATTTCAAGATATTGTTTTGCTTCTTTACTTATTAAACACTATTACTCCCTTGCTCATCTCTTTAATAAGGCCTCCAAAGACTCTTTAGTGAATGTATATTTGAAGTATCATTCTACTTACAATGAACTGTGTTGAAAAGTATCATGAAGACTTCAGCAGAGAAAATCAATCTATCTAGTGATTATAAATGGTCTGTGGCCTCACAGGGATAGTCTTATTTGATAAAAAATTCAAGGCATACAAATGAAATATCCTTTCTTTTGCAGAGAACTTCTTGTAGAATTCATGTATGAGACAGAATACTGTTGTTTTCCAGGCTGCCAACTACTTGAGCAGTTAAAGGATCACAGAATCACA
The DNA here is from genome assembly GCA_013401335.1 of Brachypteracias leptosomus. Taxonomy (NCBI): domain Eukaryota; kingdom Metazoa; phylum Chordata; class Aves; order Coraciiformes; family Brachypteraciidae; genus Brachypteracias; species Brachypteracias leptosomus. The sequence goes on along the minus strand of VYZX01020474.1, from coordinate 8,983 downwards.
GAATGTTAGGGACTGGAAGGGATCTCAAAAGATCATCTAGTCCAGTCCCCCTGCCGGAGCAGGATCACCTAAACCAAGTTGCACAGGAACACGTCCAGGCAGGCTTTAAATGTCTCTGGAGAAGGAGACTCCACAACCTCCCTGGGCAGCCTGTTGCTGTGCTCTGTCACCCTCACCATGTAGAAGTTTTTTCTCATATTTTTGTGGAACCTCCTATGTTCCAGCTTACACCAGTTACCCTTTGTCCTATCACTAGATACCACTGAAAAGAGCCTGCCTCCATCCTCCTGACACTCTCCCTTAATGTATTTATAAACATTAATAAGGTCACTCAGCCTCCTTTTTTCCAAGCTAAAGGATGTTTAGTATATGTTAGCTAAATAACTAGTTAGTATGTATTTTAGAAGAGAATGAATAATAGATGTATATTATTTAATCAAGATTTTGGT
>VYZX01020471.1:24174-51841 GCA_013401335.1 Brachypteracias leptosomus | reverse complement strand
AAGGGGGGGGGGGAAGCACCCGGCGCGGCGCCGCCCCTGCCCGAACTGCGCCATCGGGAACTCCCCTCCCCTGCTTCTCCGCTCCGCTCCCCGCCCTGGAGCCGTCGCCCGCCGGTGGCGGAGACCGAACCGTTAGCCGGGAGAGCCGGCGGGGACATGGCGGTGAGTAGGCGCTCGCCGCCCTCGTCCCCTCAGCGGGGCGGAGAGAGGAGTGTGAGGGGACAGGGGCAGCGCCTCTACCTGCCCCCGGTGCCGGGCGCGGCGGGGGCAGCCCGACCCCCGAGGAGACCTGCCCGGGGAGGGCCGGGGAGTCGGTGCCTGCGGCCGGAGCTCCCCTTGAGAAACTTTCTGTCTTCCTTCCCGGGCTTCTCCGCCGCCCGGAGGTGCCTCTCCCTGCCGGAGCAGCGGGATCCCGGGGCTGTCACCGCCGGGCTCGCCGAGGCAGGGCTGCCGGGGAGGAGGCGGCTGCTGGGCGAGGAGAGGCAGACGCGGAGCGCGGCCGGAGCAGCGGAGCTGGCTGTGACAGGCGGGGAGGAGGAGAAGGAAGTGCTGGTTTTCGACACCTCTTTCTTTTTGTTGTTGTTGTTCTTCTGCTAAGCCGAGGAGGTTCCCTCGGAACTCCCAGCTAAAGGGATTGAGCGGTTTCTGTGTGTAGGTTAAAAAATCTTCCCTAAAACACAGTAATCGTTTTGCCGAGTGCTGGCAGAGGCATTCTCCCGGCTAGATTCGCGCCCAATTCCTCCTTTCCTGAGTTTTACGGCAGATTTGCTTTAAGCTAAACGGAAACTTCTGTTGCTCCCAGGCAACTAGAAAGTGAAACCATCTAAAAGCAAAAATGAAACTTTTCAGATGATTTTTATTGCGCAGAGTAAAGAAAATAAGCAGTGGAAACAAGGGAAAACACATTGGTTAGGAGTGATTTGTGTTTTATGAGTGACATCTCAAGACATGTTAATAATTTGTTTAATGTCATCAAAGGCAGTTTATTAGGGATTGAAGTCATTTCATGAATTAATTTCTGTGAAATGTTCTTTGTTTTTAGAATTTAAGTCTGTGTTTCATCAAATAATTATCTGGTTATAAATGCCTTAAATTATCATGAAGACTTCAAATCTCTTAATTTTTTGCATCTCAGTACTTCATAGCTTCTGTCTTAGAAGCTGTAGGTCCTAGTCCCGCTAAGCTTTGAGCTTAAAATAAGCTATTTTGGTTTTATAGCAATCAATAACTTTTTGCTTTATACAGCGTAGAAATTTAACTGTAGCCATGATGTGAATCTACATCCCTAGATGTGTTTGTGTTCTGTGTCATGAAACAGTACGAATCACAGCAACTCAGCAGTCCTTAAAATTCAGAAAGTACAATCAGTTAAACTTTTTCTACTCTTTTTTAAAGGAGATGATCTCAAATAATTACAGAAGTTAATCACATGGTGAATGGAGAAGTAGCAAGCTTTCAGGTAGGGAGAAGGCTGTGCATGTATGTGAAAGTTGGGAGTAGCTGAGTATCTAGTACTCGTGTTGCAAATCGGATAGAGTTCTTGATAGCTGCTCTCTCTACTAAGCGTGGGGGAGCAGGAAGGGTGCTGATTGAGTCTGGAAACACAGCATCTAGTTCTAGATTCACTCTGTGTATTCAGAGTGTATGCCAGTCATCTTGACATGTGTGAATTGAATCTGGGACTTGTTTTGGCAAACTACGCCAGAATGGTGACTTTGGGGGAGGAAAATTGACATGCTGAATAAGTTACATTGGGGCATAGGACACTGAATTTGGCAGATGAAGCCTTAGTCGAGAGGGATACAGATCCTTGTCCTCAGAAAGGCCAGGATTCAGTGATCAGTTGCTTAGGTCACTTGGACAGGATGAGAGCAATCAGCTTTGGGCAGAGTCACAGGCTGACTACTGTAGATGATAATATTAAAACAATTAGATTAGTGTCTCAGCTTTTTTTGGGCAGATGGAGATCTTCTGAGGCTTTTTGCTGTATGACAAGCTCTAAGTGTATGTGTTGTATGAGGCTCAGGTCATTACACACCGCACTTAAGTTACTTGATTTCAATCCTTTAGTGACACTTTTACCTTTTTCAAGTTGGAGTTTCAACTAGTTTGTGAACTTAAATTGAGTTTTAAGCTTTTGATTTTTATAGGCAATAATGTAATGGGATTGCAGGAACTTGAATTATGATTCAGACTATAATAACTCATTTGCTTTGGGCTGTGAGTCCTGTGGATCTTGGGATGCTTTTGTTTGCTATTCTTTGCCTTGTGGCCATTTAATTTTACTTGAATTTGGACCTATGTCAGCTAACTCAATGCTATGCTGATCATCATTTTGGCTCAAATGTCTGTTACAGATCCTTCATAATTGTTACTGCAACTTTAACTATTTAACATGCTTCTGCAGTGTTCTGTCTTAGGACTCACTGGAAAGCAAAACCCTTAAAGCCTGACTTCAGGATAGGTAGAATTTTTCATCTCTGTCAATACTTTTATCTTAAAAGCGTTTGGAAGTTAAAACCATTTAGGCAACACACTAATTAACCTTGCTGGCAGATCATTTCTGAAATAGTATATGTTACTGTAAATGTGTTGGGCTTTAGAAATATTGAATCCCTGGAAGGTGTTAAGTGCTGGTGTTCTGGTTGTTCATTGATACTTCTGTCAGTGTGACAAATCCTCTAACCTAGCCCAGTCCCCCTTTTTGGGTGGGTGGAAGGAACTGGCAAAGATATAGTCTTGTTCATTCACGGACAGATACTAGAGAAGACAGGTTTCTGTGAGGCTGCAGGTGCCCTTCCCAGACAGCGTTGCTGTCTGAAGCCATTGATGTTCATTGTCAGTGCCTCCTGGAACCTGAGGAATTTCTGTCTTCCTCCAGTATCCAGCAACTCTGTACCTTTTTTTTTGACCTCTAGCTTTCAATTGTTATGGCATTTCTAGTTCAACCTCTGCTAAATTGTCTACAGGCACCATGTCACATTTCATTGGTGCATTTCTGTGATCTAAAATATGAATTGGAGTCTCTGTTGTATCTGTCAATAAGGCTTCTATATTTTATCATCCATTTCTTTAAGACTGTTGGCTTGGGGAAATTCCCTGGCAATTTGTAGCAAAATTCAACTTGACTGCAGTTCATAGTGCATGAGTTGATTTGTGAGCTATTGCTTTTCCTGTAGGACCAGATCGAGTAAAAATAGATTTGACTTGGACTGTCAACTCTTTAGCTTAACTAAAAGATACTGTCTGTATCTCAGGAAAGCAATAATAGTTCAGAATGAGTACATTGCTGCTTTTTCTGTTCCGCAAACACAATGTTTATTTTGCTCATGGGGACAATGTTTCCTGAGCTACAGAAATGACCAATTTTTTTCTCGTTCTTTGCAATCTACAGTAAACTTTGAGCTTCCTTAATGCTGATGTTCACTTGATGTCAGTAGAAAAACACTACTAACATTTTTCTTAAACTTGTCTATCCATAAAATCTAGTGTTTTGTTTATGTCCGGTAATACTTTGGATTGTCATCCCGGGGTCTGTATTTTGTAGGACTGATGGGGTAGAAGGATGTTTAGAAAGTGTCCCTAACACTTAGTAGTATTATATGTTTCTTGTAGGTTGTCATTGTAAATTGCCCAATTAAAAAAAAATTTGTTCCATCTTACTAAAAGCAAATTAAGTTGTTGTTGTTCTGCTCCCCCCACTTCTTCCCCCCCCGCTCCCCCCCCGAGATCTGGTCCTGTTCCAGCTGTTCACATACTCTTGATCCTGTAACCAGTGAAAATCTTCAGACTCTTGCTAAGCTGTCGTAGATGACTTTAACAAAATGTAAATGGAAACAAAACTTGCTATGCCCTTGTAGCAGTAGTTAAAAAACTTTTAGCTGTTGTTTTCATGCTGGACTCCTGTGTAATGAGGAGTCTTTTAAACTCATTTGCCAGGTCATACACCCTTTCTTGGTTGTACTAATGATCTGTTTTGGTTAGGATACGTGCTGTGGAAAGTGTTGATCTTTGTTTTGATGGCATAGCTATGTAGAGGACTGTGTATGTACTTCTTGTATGTATTGGTTTAGGGTGCCTTTTCTGTTTACAGCTGTAGTAGCTCAGGAATGGAATATCCTTGTCTTTTCCAAACCCTTTATTAAGAATTGGGATTATTTAGCTTGGAGAAGAGGAGGTTGAGAGGAGACCTCATTGCTTTCTACAACTACCTAAAATGAGGTTGTAGTGAAGCTGGTGTTGGTCTCTTCTCCTAAGTAACTAATGACAGGACAAGAGGTAATGGCCTCAAGTTGCACCAGGGGAAGTTTAAATTGGATATTAGGAAGAAGTTCTTTACTGAAAGAGTGGTCAGGCACTGGAACAGGCTGCCGTGGGAGGTGGTGGAGTCACCATCCCTGGAGGTGTTCAAAAAACGAGTAGATGTGGTGCTTCAGGACGTGGTCTAGCGGTCAGGGAGTTGTTGGGATGAAGGTTGGACTTGATCCTAGAGGTCTTTTCCAACCTAGATTCTATGATTCTATGAAAATTTATCACTGTGTTCCTTAATGGTGTCTTCACAGCACCTCTCAAATTGAGTTAAACTGGGCACTTGTTGGTCTCAATCTCACAAGCCCCACCTGTGTTTCTACCAGCTTGCTTAATTGAATTTACATTTTTGTTTCCATGTAAGTTTTTGCTTTATCAGGATATGTAGACCCTCTTCTGATGACAATGTTCCACTGTCAAAACATCCTCTAGGTTAACACTGGTATCCTCTCTTCCAGTTGTGTATCTTGAGTGCCAAACACCATCCATCCCAACAGCAGTTTGCAGAAATTAAACAGGAATGTTAAATATTCCCATAGTGTCTCTCCCCACCTGCTTCCTCCCAGAATTATTCCAAAGCATTCCGGACAGATGAAAAGATACACTGCAAAACATTTTCATTTATAGGCAGTGGAAAATGTTGCACCTTATTGTATATTTAATTAGTTTGGGCATAAAGAGTTGCCAAAAATTAAAATATCTATAAGTTTTTAATCCCAGTTTAACCAGGAAACCTCATTTTTATAGCCCATTAGTAAGAGAGAAGCACAGCACTTCCTAAGATGTGATAAATGTCTCTGCTTTCCAGAAGCACTAAAAAAAAGTCGTTCTACTTCCAAGTAATGTACAGTTCTATACTATAGTGTTAAAAAACACATTTTCACAACTATGAAAATGTAGAAAATAGAACCGATGCACTCCATGATTTGGAAAAACTTATCTATCGAAGTCTGGGAAATTGTCCACAGGGAAAGCGACAAGGTCCAAAAGGATTTATACTGTGGCAGATGTGGATAGATAATAACTTGATTCAGTAAGTGGGAGTGAAAAGGAATATGTGATGCACAAACTTTACCTTCTGCATGACAGTTCCTTTTGAATTTGCCTTGGTTTTTTTGTACGTTGGTTGCATTTAAGTCTGTGAAGCTCAGTTCTTGGAGTCTTTTGATCTTGAATAGCTTGAGATGAAAATAAAGTTAAACCTAGAACTTTACCATTACCTGCAGTATGAAGTAAAAAAAATCAACCCACCTGTGTGAAGTGCTGGGGCCTGGGCTGTGGGCCCCAAGTTGGAGTTGACCTATGGATGAGTCACAACCCAGCAACATGTTTTGTTCCCCAGGGCTCCAGAGGCAGAACCTTGCCCACCTGTGTGAGGCCCCTCCTTCCCCCAGGTGATCATGGTTGGGGTGGTGGGCGAGGCTAGAGATACATCAACCAGGAACCGACCAGTTTGAGAGAAGTAACAAGGAGCTGATCAGTTTGAAGAGAGTTCCTGGGGAAGAGAGTTCCTTTTGGGGGCAGCTTGCTGAGCGTTCCCTCTCAGTAGTGTGTTCCCCTTTGGCTGATTTGAGGTGGAGAAGAGCAAACAAATAAAGAATAAAAGACGAAAAGATGAAGTTATGCTGCGGGGATGTTGCTGAGTTTGGTGTTGGCCTGAGGAGGAAGAGAGCAAGCAACACACTGTGTAGTTCACAAATGTAAATACTTGCTTGTAAATGCTATTGTACAAATCCAATGTCTGTGGTAAACAAAGCCCGGGCTCTACTTACACAAGATCCTACAAGCATGGGCTACTGCCAAGCTGCTGTCTCATTTCCCCTAACTAATGTAATATACTCCAGACCGTATCTTACTCCTTTGATTACAAAATCCTCCTTCTCTGACTTTCACTTTTCAAACTGCAGGGTTTTGTTGTTGAGAGTTTGTTGTTCTTTTAGCTGGAGGAACTGTATCTACTAGATGACTTGACAGAAGGGAACAGATAAGCAACAGAATATCAAGTTTTCCTTTGGGGCAGAGGACACACTGTAGATGGTGATATCAAATAAAGTAGTAATGATCAGCAAAATGTGTGCATGTAGCTAAAAATTAATCTGTAAGCAAAAATTGAACAGGTAAGAAGGTCCACCACAGAAGCTTTGACTTGCAATGTTTTGGCAATGAGAGAGAACGATGACTGTAACTATTCATTAATGTTTGAAAACATCTATTGATAGGCTGTTAGGGGACTTTCTACAGTAAATGTCATAAGCCACAAGAGTTACCATGCCTCAGCAAATCCTGCAGAATCTATTAAAAATATTAATGGAGAAGACCATACTTGAAGAAAACTGTTTCTTTACCCATTTAGTCTAGCATGAAGGTAGATTGAAGATGTTGAAACAAAGTGGTAAGAAATGCGAACTAAAAGAAGCTGTGGAAGTGAGTAGTGACAATAATCAGTCTTAGATGCAGCTGAAATGTAATTTGTTTTCACTTCTCCAAGCTTGCTAATAACATGCCTGTTATATAAATATAACAATGTTGGTATATATGCAGATTCCACTCCATGGCATTTCAATGGTGAGGATAAATTACCATTATTCAAGTAATATATCTTAAAAGTACTCTGGTACATTTGTGTACATTGTTGCAATACAGCTCCAAACAGATAAGTTTTTGATTTTGTGGCTTTATTTTCGTTGACAAATTGACAATTATTCAGTGTTGCAACTTTGTGTGTAAAATAGGAAGCTGAAAACAGATTTGCCCTCTTGACTTGATTAGGCAATCAAGCTAGTTGACCCCATGTTGTTTTGACTGACTAGAACTTTTATTGGAGGATGGGGTGCAACTTGGAAGAAAGGAATGCTAGTATCATCTGAGAAAACTGCTGGTCTTCCTCTTCAGTACTTGCAGAGACTCCTCCATTGGAGAACTCTTGTATGAGTAGTGTATTCAGTTCAGAGTTGCATTCAGCTTGAGATGTCTTTGACTAACCTGCTTTAAAATTTTTATAGGGCATGCAAATACCTGCTTTAGTAACATTGTGACTAAGGTTGATCTTAGGGAAGTGAAGCACCTGTCAGGGTGACTGCTTCTTGAGCTTTTTTACTGTCGTAGTCTGTAGCCTCATGAATGCTGTGCACTGACACTAGGAAAGCAGTTCCTCTCTGCTTATTCCTGTGCTTGGCATTCATTTGTGTATTTGCGTAAGTGAAATGGATCAGGCAACTCTTCCCTGTTAAAACTGACCAATTTTTGTAAGATTAATTTTAAACTATCTGTCCTATAGTTTAATTCACTGGTGTTAACCAGTTGCTTGCAGTGGTACTAGCAGCTCCCACTTGCATGATTTAGCAGAACTGACTTACAGCAGTTTAAAGTCTTCATAAAAGAACACTTTTCAAATATATTTGTTGGGCCTCAAAGCACCTTTCTTGGTGGTCTTTTTACTCTTGGGGAGTAGTTCCATATGCCTGTCTTGACTTATGTTGTGTGCTATTGTCCTGTTCCTTACAGAAGCAGAGACCTCCAGGTTTTCCAAAAAGAATCACTGGAGAGAAGTTTTAAAATCTATTAGACTTGTAGCTTCATCGATCCTTTGTCGTCTTATATTTGGATTGCATAGTTGTCATTTTTCAGAATGCAGAGGAAGAAGCTGTTTCATAAGAGTTCTTTAAAAGCTGCTTGTTCTGCTTGAATCATGCACTCTTTGTAGCTCCAACACCAGCAGCTGTCTCTGCTATAAATTTATCTCACTGACCAGTTGCATCACATTAATACAAATATATCCATGTTTTTAGTTTTTCCTTAAAGGAATCATATGAAAAATTAATTTGAAAATTTGTCCTCGCTGACCATAGCTACCGGAAAGGGGGAGTTGATAACAAATGAGGAAATAACTTGATTCTTGGCATTTAATTTGCTTGTTTTTTTCAAAAAATAAGCACGTTCTTAAACAGAAAAGAAGGAAAAGTAATGGTTAACTGGGAAAGGCCAAGTTGTTTTTGAACCCATGTGATTTTCAGAAAATAAACTGAAGGAAATCCAGTCCTAGCAGAAGCTTAGAAGAACCTAATTTAGCTGGTATAAAAGTAAAACTAGGAGGCTTTAAGGAAGTTCTTGAGAGTAACAAGAGTGTAAAACAAAACAGGCCCATAGTTTAAATCAACATAGCATAAATAAAGTGGAATTGCATTGGAGATCTATAAAGTGGTGTGAAGAACACACTATGCAGTTTACTTTCCTCGTTTCTTTTGCTTCCCAAGGGTATCTAAAAAGAAGTGTTCCTGTAAGACAAACAAGGCCACAGTACAGCTCCCAAACAGTGTGTGGTGGTCAATCAGATTCATGTACCTGCTAAAGATGAGGCCTAAGTTTTTGCCTGGATGCTGACAATTTATTCATTGATTTAAAAATGCACACTATCAAATTAGTTCTGAGTAAAATGAACAGATTAATTCTGATTTGTGATATGGTTGTACTTATCACTTCCTAAAAGTCACAGAACCAGTTTAGGCTTCTTTCCTTTGAAGTTGTAAATGGGAGGGGCAAATAGTTGGAAAGTACTGAATTCTTCTTATGCAACAACTTCAAGTTATATGTACTTCACCCAGATAAGGACTGTGGATGATTTTTTAAGAATCTAATAATCACAACATTTAAAAGCAGATTGTGGTGCTTTCAGGTAGTCTCTATTGCACTGGTCTTATGTACAGCGAAGCATTTAACAGTTGTGCTGGACAAGATGAGGTAGGTGGTAAGTGTCCATGAACATATTGTACCTTTCCGGATGACTGGCTTATCAGTGTCTAGTTCTTCTCTACGTAGTCTTCACCTTCAAAAGTTTAGTTTACTACGTCAGCTACTAGTAAGAGCTTATCCTCTTTGGCTCTGATTCAAAAACTGCTGGCTCATAAATACAAACACATTAAACTTGAACAGCTGGAGTGTTTTCAGTTATCTGCTATGCAGTTATCTCCTATAGGTTATAGTAACCATGGCACTAATGCATGAACGGCATTTGAAACTGCTCCTGAATCATTGCAGTTCACAACATGAATTGTGAAGATAAACTGAAGTGTTCATTGACTATATAATACACTTAACTCCTGCAATGCTAAGGTTGACCATTGTGTGGCTTGGCCATTCTTGCTTTGAGAAGAACAGGCGCTAAGTATTGGGAGTGAGTTAGGTCCAGAAAGTGTTTTGGCTGTTCAAGTGCAACTTAAATTTGCTCATCAGTCAGTAGTTTCTTCATAACAATATTGCATTCATTTTACAACTTCTAGTGTTTGTCTTCCAGTGGTAACATAGTATGAACAGAAATGTGCATTACATTTCTCAGATTCTGAGAATTGTGTTTAGTGGGTGTCTGTGACACTGCTGGAGCTATAGTTGAATTATTTACATATTTGTGGTAGAGATTGTAGATTTATTTTTTTTTCTTATAGGGATTTTCAGCGCTTATTAAAATATTTTGCACATCTTCATTTTTGATTTGCAGTTTCTAGTAAGTGTCAGACTATGTTGATTTGCTTCATAAAACTATACTTTATAATTTTCCTATCTGCAACTTTAGTATTATGAATGGGAATGAAGGAAATAGCCATTTCAGTTTCACTTCACTTAAAAGGAGATTGTCAAATTAGTGAAATAGAAATGTTCCAGAGAACACCTTTGTTCTAACAAAAAATAACACTATTCTGTTGGAAAATGTTTCATCAAGTTTTCCAGGAAACAGTTTTCTAAAACAGGAAAAATACTTTGAGGAACAAAACACATCTTTTAAATAAATGATATATTAATTGAAATATTTAGTTCAGAACTGAAAAAGAAAAGCCAGGATGCTGTAACTGCCACATCTGAAACTGTGACTAGAAAATATCGTAAATGTATGGTGAAAATATTAAAAGAATTCTGCTTAATTCTGATTCTTAAAAGCAAACACAAAACTCTTCGGCATGCTTCATAATTTTGGTAGCTCAACTACAACCTTATGGATCTCTAGGTAAGCTAATACATTCCTACACCAGCTACTTCACTGTATCTGAGCGCTTTCCAGTAGTGCATCAAGTGACATGAGTAACACCTGTTGCATATGCTTTAGTCTTTCCTCTTCACCCTAGAGATGCATTGGTGTGTTTTGTTTCTAGAATTTTCCTCATGTCTTGGGCACTTGAATTTGTCCACTTTTATCTGATGACTTCTGAACTGGATGGCCAGTTTGACAGATTGGAAGGAATCATGAAGTCTCAAATTAACAGGCAAGAGATATCTTTTAAGGACTGTAGGAAATAAAGAATAAATTTATGTCACGGTAGGCACTAAAGAACGGACATGGTGAGTACTTACAAAAGTGTAAACAGTAGCTTGCATCTTCTTGAAGAGTCACTCAGAGGTGAGGCTCTAATCTAAATAAAATAGGGCTTTATTACTTCACCTGCTTGAAAGATATTTATTTTTAAAATGCACCTGCTGTCTTCATGTTGGAGAAGGCAAAATCAAAGCATTTTGTGCATTAGGACTGAGTGATGGTTTTATGGTCTTTTTGGTTCTTTTAGTTTGTTCACTGGTCTTTGGCAAAACTTAGAAAGTGTTGTCTCCTGTTCAGAGAAGCTTTTCTTTCTTACGGGAAGTTGTCTGGACCGGAGAGTGAGCCTTGCCTGTGGTTCTTGGGAGAGGGTAGCTGTGGGAGGACCCGGGTGAAGGAGGAATGCACACCTGCTCTGCTGTACCGAGCCCACTGGGAAAACACACCTTATGGCAACCTCAGATTGGCGGCTATAACCTGATATGGGTGGAAACATGTATTAAACTGCACTACTAACAAAGAAATTGTGGAATGACCCTCTTTTTGTCAATTTTCATGTAATAGCAATATGTGATTTGAAAATATTTAGTATTGATTTCATTGCACATGTTCCTTATGCTGCAATTTCCTATGTTACTTGCTTTTCATAGAATCATAGAATGGTTTGGGTTGGAAGGGACCTCAGAGATCACCTAGTTCCAATCCCCCTACCACAGGCAGGGACACCTCCCACTACACCAGGTTGCTCAAGGCCCTATCCAGCCTGGCCTTGAACACCTCCAGGGATGGAGGATGTCTTGTCCTTGCTTTAACTTCTGTCCTTGTGGTGTGTAGAATCAAGGCCTTTGCATGCAGTCCTCTGTAATAATAAATGTCTCTGTTGGTCACCAGATTTGATCAAATTAGGATGTGAAAAAGTATTAAGTTACTGTGAGTATCGTGATTATAGGTAGGTAGGTAGAGAAGAAACACTCTGTAAATCACAAAAAGTGAGGAAAAAGCATCAATGCAGATTTCTCCATCAGGAAACACCAGAGAATTGACCTGATAAGTGCTTCAGTTGTATAAAAAACAATTAGTTGTATTTTGTATTAAACTCAATAACCAGAAGTAGTGGATCAGTAGAAAAGGAGTGCTACTTAGTTCTGGGGAGTTTTTTTGTACGCAACAATGTTATTAATTGTCATTACATTTATCATAGTAATGCCTACAACCCAACCAAAATGGAAAACATGATTGTGCTTTGTGCTTAATACAAAAGTATAACTTTTTAATTTGTGATTTTCCTAATGCAGCTTTCCTCCTTTTCTTAAAAGGAAGTCCAGAGTATAAAGTGATTCTGTTACAGACAGTACTATGGGTATGTGTTCCAAAATTTGAACCTTAATTCTGCCAATTTGAGTTTTGATTAGCACTGTCACTGTTACTTTGAAATTCTGGATTGAGAATCCAAAAATTACTGACAGCTTTTAAGAGCTTGGGAGACAAAGAACAGTCACCTGTCTAGGTTCCAATCTACTGAAAAACATTTAACTTTGGCATTACATGTCATATTTTGATTGACTAATATCCTGGAAGTCGTAGAAGAATTCAGCTCAGAAGGGGTCTTCGGAGATTTCCTCCTTCAGCCCCTCATCAGGACCTTGTGCAGTGAGGTTTTGACAGTGGTCTTCAAACTTTTTTGATCATGCACCCTATGAAGTTTTTTTTTGAGCCTGCACCTCCAATCCATGTATATTAGTACATGCACATAATTTAAAAATAAATGTATTGATATATGTTATATACACTATAAAGCATACATAAAAACCTAGAAAGGATGAGATAAAGATGAGAAATACTATTTAAAAATATTTTTTATTTATCAGTGACACAAAAGATATTTTCTTTCTGCACCACAAGTGATTGTCTTGTGCATCCCCTGAGGTGTGTGCACCCTGCTTTGGAGACCACTGATCTATGGGGTTGAGATTTTGTGGCCTCTCGAGGCAGTCTGTGCCAATGTTACATCACTGTGCTACACCAAAGTGTGAAGATGCCACTTCATTTTGTGAAGATGTTTTTTTTCCCCTTACAATCGGACAGAATTTCCTGTGGTGTAGCATGTGTCCGTCACTTCTTGTACTTCTGCTACGTGCCTCCAAGAAGAGTTTGATTTAAGGCTGTCTAGGGAAGTGGTTGAGTCACCATCCTTCAGGTAGCGGGATCCAGGCAGTAGGTGACTCCCTGGCTATTCTAGTGCTCTTAGCTTCTCTCTCTTTCATGGGTTTAAGCCCAGTAACAGTCTTTTTAGCATCTGCCTTACACTGGGGAGGAGAAGGTGGCTGGGAAGAGTAAAACTGGATGTGGTATTCCAGATGCTGCCTTCTGAATGCTGAGTAGTGGGGAATAATCACCTCCCTCAGCCTATTAGCTGTGCTTCTCTGCCAGTACAGCCCAGTATGCTGTTAGCCTTCCTTTCTACAAGGATGCGTGCTGCTGACTCATGTTGTTTTACCTTGGTGATCCAGCTGATTTAATGCTGATGTGTTTTCAGAGACTATCGTTAAGATCAGCTGCTGGGAATGGAAATGCTGATCCTTTGCATTTGCAGAGGAAATGCACTGCCTAATGTTCTTGTCCTTACAATATTCCTTAACCCTTAATGAACAAGTGACTGAGTAAAAAGCAGAGTTGTAGGTGTCTTTAGAACATGTCAGTAATGCCACAGAAGCATTAAAAGGACCAAATCTGAGAGCATTTAAGTTGTCATTGCAGTTCAGGATTGCAAACTTGCTTACTGAACTGTTGAGTGGAACTCAGTCTTTGAGCCTTAATATCATTTAGCCTTTTGGCTTGTTAGTGTAATCCATGGCTTATGCCTGAGGAATCATTAAGGAATGGATTACATTTACAAATGATGTCCAGTAAATTTAGATGCCTTCACTTTGCTTCGGTTTTGATAGCCTTCAGAAAAATCTTTCAAAGTCTTTCCAGATTCCTATGATGATAAGCAAAATTAATAGCAGTTCAGCTGGGGGTAGTTTGCTACCCAAGTCTCTTACAAAGCATTAACCTGCTCAGCTTGGTTGAAATCTCAGGAGACCTTGTACTTTCTCACATTCTAGGATGGACTCAGTGCAGATTCTGAAAGATCAGGGTCAGCTGAGTTAGCAATCCTGAATTACACTTCGAATTTCTACTCTAGTTCAGTATATTCAGTTGGAAGACAAGAAATGGGATAGCTCTTCAGACAGCAGTTGTTGCTGTGCATGAGTCAGTATACATTTCTAAATAACCATGTCTTTAATGTACCACCAGTAGAAAATTACTTCTCAGCTGCTGCTTCTGTGCTTAGCAACAGTGTATTACCTATCTATTCATCTAATGTGTCATTTTCCTTGTCTGGTCCCTTTTAATATGTCCACAAGAATCATGCAGTGAGTTGGCCTTAAATAAATCCTCAGATTTCTCCCACGTATTATTTTACCCCTTATGAAGGCAGCTGAGCTGCATCCATTCGTTTTCAGTAGTGTAAGAAATCTGACAGTAGGCTGGTGAATTGTTTGTAGTGGCTCTGCAAGCTGAGCCCTATGTGTTGTCCAAATGAAAGTTGCTTTTCTTGTGTACTTTTCAAGACCTCACTAAATCCTGACTATATCAGGAACTAAATGGAGTTGAAAGGTAGTTAGGTCATCTGGAGTAGTTTTATGTAGAGTAAGGCTGAAATTGTTGCACGTTCTTTTCTTTCAGTATTTTCAAGACATTGTAGTCACTAGTACTACTCTTTTGAACAGGTATCAACAATTTTAAGTCAACAAATTGGAGACAAAGCTTGTTATGTTATTTCCATAGAGGCTGTAGTTATTTGCAGCCAGAGGCTGGGAAAATACCCTCCTTGTTTCTGAGTGAGGTACATCTGTTGGTATAACTGATACAGCCTTTTGGAGAGCTTGTTTGGCTGTCCACTTTTATTCTATCCTTTTCAGAATCAATTCTTCACAGGATTAAGTTCCTCCTTTTTTGTTTTAGAAAGAATAGCTATACATTTATGTATTAAAACCTTTTGTTACACCTAGCTTTTTAAGCTATTCATGCCATTTTAGTGAAGTAAAATGACTCAGTCTCTTATCACTATCATGGTTTGTCATTTCCAGACTTCCTTCTGACTTCCTTTTTTTTTTCCTTTTTTTCTCTCATTCTTTTTCCTGAGAACTGAGTTAAAAACATGTTCTGTAATGAGAAGCCGAGAACTGATACCTTCCTTTCCTATTGGAAACTCACATGCTCAACAACTTTGTATTTACTGCTAATATTTAAGGGCTATCTGTCCAGTATTAATCTGTGTAATATCTGTTCTGTGTTTTTGTTGAAGGGAAATATTATGTAATGACAAACAAGGTTTAAGATTGTTTTTCCAGTTCTCTTATTAGTACCTTTATCAGCAATATCCATCACCGGAAGATTCTCATCAAGTTGATTGGATAAGCTTTTTTTCCATCAATCATGCTTGTCTTTTAATTCTTTAAAAATAACATCCAGTGTCAACTGTTCACTTTTATTTGGTCTCAGATCACTGTTTGCTAACAGGCTTAGATTGTCCCATTTGCCGTTTTACAATAGAGTATTTAATGCAAGACTTCTAGTTTTCTTCCAGACCTCTGAGAATTTCCAGGGCTGAAGTTATTTTTCAAATCTCTGGGTAGATCTCTTCTTCCAGAAGTCTTGAATGCAAGCTCTCTGGTCTACTGATTTGAAAGCTCTTGTCTGTGCCCATTTGATATTCTTGCATCAAATGTGATATAAAGGCATTTATTTTCAAGATAGGTTTATTGAGCATTTCTGCTTATTCTGATGCCAACCTTTTGTCCATTTTATCTGACTTCTCCTCCTGCTTCAGAGTACTTCTCCCTTTTCAAATTCTTATCTGTCTCTATTTGTCCTCATAGCTAGAAAGGCAACTGCAACTGGTGGACATACCACGTCTTACTGTCTGAGCAGGTTATGCACGCTGACTTGTACAGATTGCTGCCTCCTGGCTACTGCTAGGGAGAAGGCTTTTGATGATACATGTAGCATAGACCCACATTGATGTGAAGTTTAAACCTTTCTTTAGTCTTCAAGACTAGCTCAGTGGCATTGCAGAGAAATCTAATATTGTATTGTCAAGAAAGCATTGATTTATTTTTTTCCCCTAGATTGATTACACAGTCTGACAGGTAGCACTTTTATTATTGTTGTAGAGGGTGTCAGGAATAACACTGTACCTAGTACCTCCTGTCAGGGTTTATTGATGAGCAGCGTGCTTCATCTCCAGAATAAATCAAACACTTGGATCCAGATGTGGAATCTAGCTGTGTCCCAGTTAAGGCACTGAAGGCTGTGTACCAGAGGTGGACTACCCACCTAAGCACTCGGGTGCCTGTGGGAACCTAATTTTTGTACAAATCACATCATTAAACACCTGTGTGAGGGACTAAATGAATGAACCTGAGACTAAATGTTAGGTATGTCCAGAGCTGCTCCTGTCTTGGAAGAGCTGAACAAGTTGTCATGACAGTCATATTTGAATCAGTTTGGATTATGTTTAATTCTCACTGGTGTCCACTTTGATAGACATGTTTTGATTTGTACTTAATAAGTGGTGATAGCACTGAGTGCATTGTAAGTTATGAATTCAGTAAAAAGCCATTGTCTGCAATAAAGGAAGTTAGTGCTTTCTTATGTAAGAGACTAGTCGTTAGCATGGTGGCTTGGGAATAATGAGCTGGATTCAACTTAAACCTGTAGAAATTCAAGCCAGTTTAGTCTGGGAATGTGTTGTGTTATAGCTCGGAGTATTGGAATTGCCCTTCTGTCTGTGATGCTTTGGATAAGAGCACAAAATGTTTGGAGCTGTAAGATCAAGAGATGGCACAAGAGCAAGCCTGGTTGTGGCTGTCATGGGACATAGCTTTGCTTCCAGGCTATGCATTCGTTTTACATTAGATGGTCATTGAATAATATCCCGGGAAGCTTACCATCAAACTTGCTAGCTTGAAAGATGATACAAGGAACTTTCATCAGCCCTCTGCCATCTGCAGAAGTGGTGGGGACTGACTGTAGCCTGGAGGATTTTTTGATGAGTGGGAAAGCTTTTAAAGTAAGGTAGGAATATAAAACTCTGTCCTCATTGCTTGGGAGACTAATTAGTCTGCCTAAGCAGGCATAAATGGCTTGACATAAGTGGTGATGAATTCTTAAGTAATCAGAGTTAGGTTTCAAAGTCTTTTAACCTAGAGGGATATTCCCCATCCCACCCCCCAACTTTTATCTTTTCAGAGTATACCAGGAATGTAAATGAAACTTCTAATTCTAGAATGCTTCTTTTTTTTTCCAAGTTCATAGTTTTATAGTAGAACAACCTTCAGTATGGGAATAGCTAAATCATACTGTATATGTATAGCTTTACAAGAGGCTTCTAGTGCTTTGTTAATGCATTTTCTAGAAAATGTGAAATCTTTGTTCTGCATGAGTTGTTTTATACTGGCAGCACTGTACTACAGATTTCAACCCACAGCAGATGTACAACATCATCTGCCTTAGAGGAGCAAAAAAGTAAAAGCAGTCAATTGGATGGAATGGAGATAGTTTTGGAGAATGCTTCTGAGTAGCAAGCTGTAACAGAAGCTCTTCAGATTAACTAAAGCTCTTCAAATTAACCAAATATAACCTCTAGAACTTTGTGCTGAAGTCATGTCATCAAGTTGATTTTATCACTCCTTGAATTGTGTTGGATATCTCTTCATTTAAAGTAAGTTGCATGCTGTAACTTATAATCATCTCTGTTTATGAGCAGACAGTATATCCGTGTTGGAAGTTTAGAAGTGTTTGTAGAGAGTTTCAGTAACCAGATGACATCAAGGCAAAATGTTGCGCTGTCTGACAGTCAGTAATGTTACAGGATTTGTTAACTTTTTAAAATTGTATCTACTTATTTTCACCAGACTAAGAGCTGGCTAAGAGAGGCAGTTCTGCTTTAGAAATACTGTACAAGCTTATTCTCAGCTTAATCTTTGTCTATGTTAAGCACTGTTTTCAGATGCAAAATGTGATTGACTTGTGAGAATTTTGAGTGTACCATTCACCTCTAGCGAATTCTTTCTGTTTCTCTTTTGTTAAAAAATATCAATTCCTCAATTCTTTTTGATCTATTTTTTATTATTATTTAAAAAGTTAAATGGACTGAGTCTGCTTGGGATGGAGTTAAGACCAGTACACTAAACCAGTATAACTTAGCAATTTATTTTTAACAACCTGAAATACAATTTCAAAAGCAGCTTATTAGACTTGTAATACTTATTTCCACCATGGAAAAATGCTAATGTTCAGCTTTTCTGGTCTTAATTTTTTCATCTAGTCTTCATATAGCTCTAACACAAAATATCCTGAAACGCATTACTTATGACTTCTTAATGTAATTGAAAGGCACGCTTGGCTGAGTCCTGCTTTCTGCTGTGCTGTTACTTGACACTCATCAGAGTTGAAGTGGATTACTGCCTTTGTGGGCCTCTTCACTGTGTGGCTTGCTTTCTTGTCATCAGGTTTCTTGTAGCTTTAGAGTGTGCTAGTGAGGGCTTTTTTGTAGCACAGTTATGAGGATTATAATTTTATATGTAGGCATTACCCCCTGTCCCCCCAAGTTTTAGCAGCTGGTAAAGCTATTAAAGGGCCACTGGTTGTCAAAATGAGATGGCTTTAATTCTAGGTCTAATACATATTAAAAGTAAAGAAATGTCAGATGGTGAAGAAGAATTTATTATTATTCATTTGTGTTTCACTTGGGAATTTCCTAGTAACTAATTGGTCCTAAAATAACTGTCTCATTCATTATAATAGTAGAAGAAGTGGGATGGTGATTAAAAAAAAGAAAAAAGGAAGAGTGTCACTGTTCATAGATCTCGGGTTTTTACCAGTTTCATATAAACAAGAATGCTACATATACAAGTTCTAAGGCAACTGCTTCTTTTTTTTTCTTCCCAGTAGGCATTTTATCAGCAGTGCTACTCTAATTTAGAAAAATCTTGGTTTCCACTCAAAGTTAAAAGATGCAGGTTTGTTAGCTCCAAAGATGTGATGTATCTTCTTCCAAGATTCAGCCACTAGAGGGGGTCTAAAGCACCCTCTGTGTAAATAAGGCAAAACACATCTGCAAGTTTACAGGATTGCTGGAATGTTGTGGAAGCATACTTCCTATAGGTGTCCAATTTTGTTATTTTTTTTATTTTTTTTTTAAAGTGAGGTTATTTTTAAGGGTAATTATTCAGAAGTATTTATATAGTTTATCCATTTGAGTAACTTTCCTTTGCAGGTGATCTTGTGAACTAGTGTACCATCAATGATGGCAGAACATCCACCGTTACTGGATACCACTTCAATTATAAGTAGTGAAATCCCACTTCTGACTTCCCCTATTGTTAGTGGGGATGGAGCACAACAGGTAAGAAAACTTTATTATCTTTTTTTTATTTCTTCCAAGAGCATGTTTGACATACAGACACTGTAAAAGATAGTAATCCTTCATCTGGAATACTTTTTGCAGCTTTGGTCATGCATGTGTTTTAGAGGTTGAGGTGAAGGTGCAGAGAAGAGATTGTGAGGAGTGTGAAGCAGAAAACCTATCTTGTGAAAGAACATCTTCATAGAAGGATGGGACTAAAGAGCTGGCAAATTGTCTAGCCGTGTTTGAGTCTTAACTTAAAGGCTAGATATTTACATTACCACACGCCTGTGTTAAGGTTAATCAACCTTCCCTGATGGTAGAGCTTATTAGCTCAGGCATAACATATGCTAACAACTCTATGGCCTCCAGACTAACACTTGCTTACAAATGGATATCTTGAATGGTGGGAGTTGCTTTTCTATGTTAGTGTCTGTCTGGATACTTCTTCAATTTTTTAAAATTTTTTTAGAACAAAATCAGTCAAGGTGATAGAAAAACTATGGTTAAGATTTCAGAAAACTTGAGAAAGGTCAGTTCTAGTGCAGTTGAAGCATTGTCAAAAACATATTTATTCTCTATGTCTTTTACCTTCCAAGAATATTTTATCCCCCAGATAAGCACAGTTCTGGAGCAGCTTCCAATAGGGAAAAAGGAGTGAAAAGTTAAGTGATTTGAAATATCTGAATGGATTGAAAGATCACTGCATGTCCTAGCAAGAGGCAGAACTTGATGACCTAGGGAAGTCCCTTAAGTCTGCTCTTCCCATGTTTGATTTTATGTAGAAGAAATAATTATTTATCATAAAGAGGAATTAACTTGTAGGGTAAGAACATAGATGAGCTCTAAAATGAGACTGGAGAATGGATTGCAACAGTTCATGAGGTAAGATTTGGGCTGCAGTGAGATCTTCACAATGTAGGGGAAGCTTAAGTACAGAGAAAGAGCTGATAAATCTTTTTTTTTAAATAAATGTATGGACAGAACACTCCAGAAAAAAAAGGAAAAAGCAATACCCAAACTTGCTTTCTCTTCCAATTCTTCTTTCAAATACTGATGTTTAGAAGCGGAGAGGAGAACTCTTCTTGTTTCCTTACATGTTCTGCCTTGAAAAGTTCCATTTTAAAGCCTATGCAAAGTTAAATATACCACCAGCATTTCTTTTCTTTACCCAGTTGTGGATATTCTTTCTTTTTACTATTGTTGTTTAAAAATTCTTACAGATGTAACACAGATGATAGCATCCATCTTTCCCCCACTCAAAGCAGGGTCAACTAGAGAAGCTTGCCCAGGACCTTGTCCAGTTGGCTTTTGTGTGTCTCCAAGGATAAGGGACAACATAGCCTCTCTGGCAGTCAGTTCCCCAATATTCACCACACCCTCACAGTGAAATAATTTCTTACATTTTAGTGGAATTTCTGTGTTTGTGCTCATGGACTTTTGTCCTGTCACTGCTCAGAAGAAGCTGGCTTGGTTTTGTATTCTCTCCACCTTCAGGTGTTCATGCACACTGATAATGAGATCTTCCCTGGTACATCTCTTCTCCAGGCTGAACAGTCATAGAATCATAGAATGGTTTGGGTTGGAAGGGACCTCAAAGATCATCTAGTTCCAATTCCTCTGCTATGACAGGGACACCTTCCACTTGATCAAGTTGCTTAAAGCCCCATCCAACCTGGCCTTGAACACCTCCAGGGATGGAGCATCCACAAACCCCCTGGATAACCTGTTCCAGTGTCTCACTACCCTCAGGGTAAAGAATTTCCTCTTAATTTCTAATCTAAAGCTACCCTCTTCCAGTTTGAACCCATTGCCCCTTGTCCTATCACTACAGGCCTTTGTAAAAAGTCCCTCCCCAGCCTTCTTGTAGGACCCTTTCGAATACTAATAGGCCTCAATAAGGTCTTCTCTGAGCCTTCTCTTCTCCAAGCTGAACAAGCCCAATTCATAGCCTATCTTTGTAGGAGAGGTGCTCTGAGCATCTTTGTAGCCCTCCTCTGGACCCTCTCCAACAGGTCCATGTTATTCTTGTGCTGGGGGCTCCAATGCTGGATGCACTGCTCCTGGTGAGGTCTCAAGAGCAGAGTAGAGGGGCAGAATCACCTCCCTCGACCTGCTGGCCATGCTTCTTTTGATGCGGCCTAGGTCCCAGCCCTCTCAGCCTCTCATCACAAATCAGATGCTCCAGTCCCTTCATAATCTTTGTGGCTCTTTGCTGGACTCTCTTCAGGATGTCCTTGTCCTTGTAATGGGAACCCCAGGACTGGACCTGGAAATCCAGATGCTCTCATCAGTTCTGAGTAGGTGGAAGGATCACCCCCTTGACCAGCTGGCAGTGCTCTTCCTAATGCAACTCAGGATGCTGTTGACTCAAGAGTGCCTTGCTGACTCACATTTGACTTGTCCACCATTCTTCTGAAAAGCTGCTTTCCAGCCGGTCAGCTCCCAGCGTGTACTGGTGCATGGGATTATTCTTCCTCAGTACAGAACTTCGTGTTTTCCTGTGTTGATCTTCATGAGATTCTTGCTGGCCTATTTCTTCTGCTTGTTAAGGTCTCTCTGGATGGCAGTGCAGCTGTCTAGTGTATCAGCCACTTCTCCCTAATTTGTATCACTTGCAGACTTGTTGATGGTACGCTCTGTCCCATTATCTAGGCCTTTAAAGAAGGTATTACACATTATCTGCCCCAGTGTCAACCACTGAGATAGATGACTACTGAATGACATCCTGATGGACTTTGCACTGCTGATCACAACCCTTTGAGACTGGCAGTTCAGCCTGTTTTCAGTCTCCCTCTGCCTAAGTTCAGTCTGTATCTCATCAGTTTCTATGTGAGGATGCAAGAGAGTGTCAAAAGCCTTGCTAAATTCATGACAAACAGTATCTACTGCTCTCCCCTCATTCACCAAGCTAGTCATTTCATTGTAGAAGGCCATCCAGGATTGTCAGGTGTGATTTTCCCTTTGTGAATCCATACTGACTACTCCCAATCACTTTTTAATCTTTAATGTGTTTGGCAATGGCTTCCAGGAAGATTTACTTGCTCATCTTCCCAGAGCTGAAGTTGATGTTGACCAGCCTGTAGCTCCCTGGATCCTCCTCCTTGCCCTTTTTTGAAGATTGCTGTGACATTTGCTTTCTTCTAGTCCTTGGGAACCTCCCTTAATCACCATGACCTTTCAAAGGTAGTTGAGACTGAGTTACTTGTTCTGCCTTCCCCAAAAATAAGGCTATCAAGCTGTGCTGTCAAGCTTGCTCAATAATGGTGCAAAATTTTGAGTCAGATATGAGCTTAAATGTTCTTTTGGGGATACTTTTTCATTAAAATGTTGTCTCTTTTTCTCCTGCTAAGCAAGATTAAAACTGGGAAACAAGCAAAGAATTTCTTCAAAGAAATGAATTTGTTGAGGTTTCTGTTAATCTTCTGAAGGGAATAACATGATATATGCTCTTGATGCCCTTTTTTATTTAAAACTAAAAAGCAGCTCATTAAGAATACTGTCTAAAGTGGAACTGGTAGTGGTAGTGTTTATTTTTAAAAATTAAAGAATCTTCAGAAAGCATTGGGCAGATTTTCAGTCATCAATAAAAAGTCCATTTCTTTCTTCATTTGTTGTTAAGTAATAGTTATACCACAATGTTGCTCGTTCTTTTGCATTCCACAATGTCTAGTGAAAGGTACAGCTTTCATTTTCTGTCCTTCCTTTGCATGTGATACACGACTCGTGTCTCTGCACATGGCAGGGGGGTTGCAACTAGGTGATCTTTAAGGTCCCTTCCAATCTTGACAATTCTGTGATTCTATAACATGAAAATGCATTTGTTCAGTGGTAGAAAACTTTACTGGAAACCCTTTGTGTATCTTGTGATTTAAATGCCATCACTAAGTAGAAAATACATTGTATATCTGAAATATAGGTAATCCAGAATTACAGGTACTGCTTACTCTATCAAGGTTGCCCAATTAAGACTCAGGCCACAGAAAGGTCAGGCAGGCCATTATTTATTTATAAGGGTCTTAAAATTATTTACGTTTGTTTTATATGGTATAAAAATGAAAGGGATATATACTTTCAAGTGAAGTGTGATGTATTCAAGTACAAAACGTTGTCATTCTGAGCCTTTTCCATACTTTTTGAAAAATATTTTAAGGTGAGTATTGGTTCATTGTCTTCCTTTTTTTTTTTTTCTTTTTTCATGTAACTTTGAAGCTACAAGAAGTGTTTTGCCTTCATGGTGGAGTCACTGATTTTTCTGGAAGTTTCCTATTTGTTTAGCTACAGTACACACATTCTGTAGGGGTTACTTCCTTAAAATATGAAACTACTTCTCCAGTTCCTTTCATAACAGCATTGTGGTATTGGATTGCATAATTTGTAATATAACCTGTGGTACTGACAATTTAATTGTGTTCCTGCAATCAAAATTCAGAGCTGCTTTACCTGTGTCAGTAAATGTATATATTCTTCTGTCTTCACAGTATGTAGGTTGGATTGTAGCTATTTTAATTAGAAGTCAGCCCTGATTGAAAAGGTACTGAAAACCTGGTAGAAAATTCTTTAAGTATTTTGTTTATATGTTGGTATTTCCTAACTATATCCTAAACTTGCCAGTTTTTGTTCAGCTGTAAAACATCTGAAAATTTTATTTAATCAATTCCCCCATCCTTGCATCTTACCAGAATAAACTATTATAATTTTTGTGATTTATGTTTTATATACTGCATAACTGAGTTACTAAATGAATATAGACCACTCAGTACTTTTCTGGAACAGTTCATATCTTCAAGATAATCTATTTCAAATACTTAAAGTTCTGCTAGCAGCTTAAATGTGAAATAGTAGTACAAATATTTGAACATGTTAAGATGAAAGGTCATATGCTTCAAGTAGTGGAAGTGTTTGGTCAGGTTAGAGCTGTAACTTTCCACCATGTTTTAAAACAAAACAATCCACAAAGTTATAAGGAATGTGTGTGTTCAGGTGGAAAACATGGGGAGGTTAAACTGTGTGGATGTGTCCCACCAAACAATGGACTACTGTTGGTTGCATAGGACAAAACCAGTCAAAAGGAAAAGCAAAGCCCAAGCCCATTACCTCCTCCCTTTCTATTAGCACAGAGGTGCTGCTTTAGCACTTTCTCATCACTGTGCTCAGTCTGAGTAGGTAATGTGCTTCTTGTATCTTGGTAGCGAGTAAGGTTGTGGATGAGGTATGGAGAAGATCCACAAGAGTTGACAGAAAGCAAGTGACGCTAGAAAACACAGAATGAGAACAGAAGTGCTTGAGGATTTTTCATGTAAGGGTAACTACTGCAGTGAGGCTGTACTGGTTATTGCTGAGGCTGGACAGGAAGGATGTGCTTGATTATGTGAGTCCCCGTTTGGTGAGAGGAGGTAAATTCCTGATTGAGAGGAAAATGAGGGGGCAAGAGTTCAAACTACTTTCTTTAAAACATTTTGTTTTCCTGATATTAGACTGATGTTAAATTGTTGTGGAAAGTTTCTGTGGCTGTAGAATAGTGCTATTCCAAAACAAATCAGTAAATTGCAGACATAAGTTTGCAGCAGCCCTGGAGTTCTGGACCCTCTCCACACCTTCCCACTGAAGCTAACAGTTGCAAAGCCAGACATCCCTATGTAGCCTTGGTGTCCTTTATTACCAAAAAGGTGCATAGGTCCCTCAAAGTAGCCCAATAGCTGTTAGCCATTTCCTTTTCTTTGGGGAATGGGGCACATAGCGTTTGACCTTCAGTTAGCTTTATTTCTCAACAAGGTATAGTGATAAAGTAATACTTCTAGCTTGGGAACTTGGTTGCTTATCCTCCAATATTTATCAGAAATTTAGATGCTTGGTGGGTGTACAAAAAGTCCCACTTTGTGTTTGTGTGTGTATATATGTATATATATATGTAGTGTGTGTCTCTGTGTATATATATATATGTAATATGTTGCGTGTGTGTATATAAATACTGTGTGTGGGTTTCAGTGCGAATTCTTTGAACTGAAATAGATAATTAGCATCAAATCTACAAGTTAGTATTTTGAAAATAAATTTCTTCTTTAAATATTTAAGCCTCTGATCTTAAACATTATTAACCTGTTATAAAAGGAAGTCTTCAGTAAGCAGAGTAATAGATGGCTATAAAAACAAATGAAATAATTCTGAGAATCTCCCTTTTTTTGGCTTTCGGATTCTTTACATATGTGGAGTCACAGGAAACATATAATGGTGAAGATGTAAACTAGAATACTAAATGCTTTTCTTCAGTTTTAGTTCTGAGTCTTCTGTTTCTGAAAAGCATATGGTACATTATCAAGTTCCAGCCTGCTTTGTTTTTGCCTTGCTGCTGAAAACGAAGACTAAAATTGTATATATTTCACGATCTTTTCCTCTAAAAGAAAAAAAAATCCATGTCAGAAGTTGTTTAGCAACATGTTACTGTTATAACTTTTATATGCTTTCCATATTTTACTGTTTTACTTTCTTTTATTTGTGTTTTGAGTTCATAAAGTACAGAGTACATGCATGACTGCTTCTGTCTTTTTGGTTGGGGATTTTATTTTGGTTTTCTGTACTTCCCCTTTGGCTCTATTGACTTAGCAGATAGCTCTAACTTTTCCTTTTGGAGATTCATTAAAGTTTGTTTTAGTTGACAATTATTCTTCCATCCTTCAGTGACTTCATAGCATTGAAGCGCACCAGAACCGTATTCACTGGAACCATTGGAACTCTTCTGCATGTAATGCTACAGTGCCAGCTAGCAGAAGCTGATTATCAAACTGTATTTTTTTCCAGGATTTATTAGCACTTATGTGTAACAAACATCATTGGAGAATACATTATCAAATTTATAGTGGACATTCCATATACAAAAAATCTTATCTATAACAGTTTTTAACTGGTTGATGGCTGTGATTCACCACACACACACACACAAAAAAAAGCTATGAGGATGTGAGTTTTGATGCCTTGAGTTTATTAGATCCTTTCTGTACCTGAGTTAATCATATTTTTTCATCAGGAAGAGTGAAGCTTTATCTCAGTTAAGTATAATTTTTTTTTATTCTACCTTCAAGATCAGACTTTTCTCTTATATGGTTAAGATGTCATTGATTGCAAATGCATTGAAAACTCATTTTAAATTTCCTTGAAGAAGCCATCACCCTCAGCAGAAAGTGAGGATTCAAAATTTTGGTGTATATTTATGTATGAATACTATACTGCTTTTGGTTAGCAGAAAGCAGCATTAGATGTATCACACAACTCATACTAGCATCCAAATATATTT
The DNA here is from genome assembly GCA_013401335.1 of Brachypteracias leptosomus. Taxonomy (NCBI): domain Eukaryota; kingdom Metazoa; phylum Chordata; class Aves; order Coraciiformes; family Brachypteraciidae; genus Brachypteracias; species Brachypteracias leptosomus. The sequence goes on along the minus strand of VYZX01020471.1, from coordinate 25,486 downwards.
ATTTTAATATTTGCTCTCTGAAAATAAATGTAGAAATAAGAGTGAAGGCTGTGTAGTTCATAACCTCTCCAAGTTGTATTCAGTATGAAAATTCATGGAATGAAGTATCCTCATAAAACTTCTTTGAGTAATCTTCCTTTTTCTCTAAAATGTCTGTTTTCATTTGTGTGATATGAATCCTAGATTAATTTTGGTCTCTGGTACAGTAGATTCCTCCCAAGATACTTGAGGCAAGATTTCCCCTGTTGAATGAATCTTTTCAGAAACTGACATTTGCAAGAATTGGATGACACGTGAAAATCGGATTTAAAGTCAGTTAGTCACTGTAGGTTGCTAATATAGTCAATAGGGAGAAATAGGCACATCCAGAAGATTCTCTTTCATGTTTTAGGAAGGTGACTAAAGATCTGTACTACTTTTTCTTTCTTTCTTATGAGGCAAGAAGGTGCAAGTTGCCTGGAGTATAAGTATTGAGGGTAGCCCAGCTCCTCTCTGCAGTCTATTACGAGTGGGTCCAGTTCCTGGGCCTCTGTGGCCCTCTATCAGTAAGGTTTGGAAGGGTACAGTTATGGCCAGGCAGTGTCCTGGACTCAGGCATGTTCCTGGGCCCCCTTCTCTGTGCTGTGGGATACTTAATGCTGAGTAAGCCAGGACCTGAATTCCAGAGCTTAAGGCTATGAAGTCACCCTTATTGCTTACATATATTTCCTCAGAAGACAGCTCTTGTAATCTAAGTTGTGATAAAAATGCAACTGCTTTGCAGAGCCGTGTTTTTTACCTACAGAAACTCCACTCTTAAAATGTGTGAGGATTGCACGCTTTGAGAACAAGTGATCTGAAGTACCTCCCCTGCTCACTGAAGCCTGTTTTTTCCCTAGGAAGCATTTCTTTACTGAGCGGGTGGTCAAACACTGGAACAGGCTTCCTGGAGAGGTGGTCGATGCCCTGAGCCTGCCAGAGTTTAAGAGGCATTTGGACAATACCCTTAATAGCGTGCTTTAACTTTTGATGAGCCCTGAATTGCTCAAACAGTTGGACTGGGCAATCGTTGTAGGTCCCTTCGAACTGAAATAGTCTATTGTGTTCCCTGGTGATTGAGAAGTTTCTCTATTTATAACTGGACAAAGTCCATCTAACCCTCTGTGTTATTAAAGAACTATACACTTTATAGAGCAGCCAGAATGACATGCTCCGGGAAGAAACAGACTTGGGTTTAGACACCATATCAAAAAATGGCCCTTGGCTCTAATTTTTCATCCCTTTCTTTTTGAAGTAGAGGAGAAAATACTTTCCAAAGGGAAGTGACTGGGGT
>VYZX01020471.1:11404-23214 GCA_013401335.1 Brachypteracias leptosomus | reverse complement strand
TTTTCCCCCGCCTATCACTCCAGCCCTTGAAACAACTATATAAATTACAGCCTACTGCACAGCCTGAGTGAGCTCAGCTGTGGCATGCTTGGCGAACATCTCCACCAGTAACCTGCTCTTCATGGCACTTGCTGGTTGTAGGGGAGAAAAATAGAGCATCTCTCTGCTCGCTGAGTCCTCTTTTTGTCCTTCAGAAGGATGAAGGAAGTCAGGACAAGGGCTGAATGGGCTCTGCCTCAGCCTACGGAGGGGGAATCAATCGTAGCTTTATGACCTTCCTGAAATAATGTACTCAGCTGTTAGGGCAAAGGTTGATCATGGCTGCTTTATAATGTTGGATATTGTTTCTCGGTGAATGCCTAACTGATTGCACACACTTTCAGACGTGTCCAGAGATTACTGACAAAGAAATTCTTTAAAATGCCATTGACTTGTGTCATCATTACCAAATCTGTTAACTGTCCACCTCATTTTGCTCATCTTGGCTAGCTTTCATAATGTTGTTTCAAATGTGAGCTTACCAGCAAACTAATTCTTCCCTTCTCAGCATTCATATCTTCACAACATATTCATAGAGCCTGGAAGCAGGCAATCTTCAGAAGTAATTTTACTTGTTTTTATAAGGAAACACCAAACAATACCTATTTGACATAGGGTACTTTGTGGCAGCTGCTAGTGCAGCCCGCAGTCTGGATGTGGGAATTGTATGGTATGTGTAGTTGAACAGTTGAAAATTGTCTTCGGTTTTGATGCTCAATTCAAATAATTGCAAGGGTGTTTTGATTGCACAAGTATTTTGAAGAAGACAGGATTATTACAGGAAGAGAAGAATTTTTTTAAAAATTATTTATTTAAATACAATATATAAAAGTTGTGAATCAGAAAAAAAAAATATTCAAAGTGCCTGGCTTTCTTTGAACAATGCTACATGTAGCACTTTACAGCACTTTTAGTTTATTAGAAATGAGGGTTTTGGTTCTCTGAACTTCAAGTAGCATGTTAAGCAACTGGAGGTTTGGAGGTTTTTTAATTGTAATTTTCACTTCAGACAGTCTTTGTTAAATTACTTGGTTTTCCAAAATTAAATTGGCAGTCTTGTACCTTTTAGTGCATCTAGATACAACTTAAAGTTTACTCCCTGATTCTGCTTTAGACTGTTGCAAATATGCAGGCTGATCAGGGAAGGGACTAAGGCTGACTAAGGGAACTAGCCCCTGTAAAATACTAGCTGAAAACTTAGCCCTTACTACCAATTTGCTGTGCAGTATGAGCTCAGTTTTGCTTAGCATTGTAAAGCTGAAGCCCTGTGGACTTCAAACAACAAATCATGAAACGAGAATAATCTGATTGAAGTCTTCCAGTTTTTATTTATAGAGCTTCATGTGTCTAACCACTGGCCAGGACCAGATGCATCAGAAAGTTCCAGAGCTCCGTGACTGCCTCTAAAACCGCTTCCTTCCAGTAAAGGAAGGAATCCTTGTAAACAAGGATTAGCTTAAAACTTTGAAGCACAAATGTTTGTCTGTTGAATTATCCAGATTCTTTGAAACACTTCTGTTACCCTTATGTTTATACTTCTACTGATTTAAAGATAAAATAGTGGGATTATTTTAAGGGGCAAATCTTCTGTGCACGATCTGCTAATCGCAGCCTGTGTCAATGCTAATGGAACAGATTGAGTTTGCTGAAAATGAGACAGACAAAACTTTGCTGAGCCAAGCTGTGAGAACTGAGAATGCAAAAGAGAAGAGACAAAGCAGAAACAAGTAGATCGAAATTGTAAGTATTTCTCAATAATAAACAATGAGACAGATACACTTGAGCATTTATCAGTGACATTAGATGTGGATTTTAACATTTAATTTTTATTAGTTCTTCTCGGAAAACTTTATATATTTGCAAAACAAAACTCCAAACCATCTCCCCCATCACACTCCAGTGATCATCTGCTGATCATCATTCATATGAAGCGGGGGGAACATATGAGTACAGTTAGAATATAAAGAATCTTTTCTTAAATAAGACCTTGGAGTCCTGGTGGACAGTAAGTTAACCATGAGCCAGCAGTGTGCCCTTGTTGCCAAGAAAGCCAATGGTATTCTGGGGTGCGTTAAGAAGAATGTAACCAGTGGGTCAAGGGACGTTCTCCTCCTCCTCCTCTATTCTGCCCTGGTAAGGCCACATCTGGAGTGCTGTGTCCATTTCTGGGCACCTCAGTTCAAGATAGACAGGGAGATACTGGAGAGAGTCCAATGGAGGGTTATGAGGATGATTAAGGGCCTTGAACATCTCTCTTATGGGGAAAGGCTGAGAGACCTGGAACTGATTAGCCTGGAGAAGAGAAGGCTGAGAGTGGATCTTATCAATGTTTAACTGAAGGGTAGATGTCAAGAAGATGGGGCCAGTCTCTTTTTAGTGTTGCCCAGTGGTGGGAAAAGGGGCAACAGGCACAAACTGGAACACAGGAAGTTCCACCTCATTCCTGTACAATTTACCCTAGGTGAACCTGCTTTGGCAGGGGAGGTGTGGACTAGATGATCTCTAGAGGTCCCTTCCAACCCCACCTTTCTGTGATTCTGTGAAATAAAATCAATTTATTTGCTAGAATAAAATAACCAATTTTCAGATCCTTCCAACACGCCATTGTGAAAGCTTATTGAAACCTGTAGGTTTTGAATGTCAGTGCTACTGAACAGTCTAGTCATCTTTCCAACCTCCCTGTTTCTGGTTGCTTCTAGGGATATTCTGTTGTCTTAGTGCATTCAGTGGTGCTGACAGTATCTTGTAGCAGTGGTTAAAGATGAAATGTTTGCTGATTTTATTATCTGTCAGCTGCCTTTTAGAAAAATGATGCAGAGTTGCTTGCTTTCTCCTCTGAAAATATACACAGGCCTTAGGAGCATGTTACTGAAAAATGGCTTCTTTCCCTCACTTTCTTCAGGACATGCTGCTACTACCTGTGTAAGCTGAAATAGTTAGGATCGTTTGCTTTTTTAAAATGTAAACATGTAAATTGTCACCACAACATATTATGCAACATTTACTTAATTCTGTATTTTATTTCCTCCCTAGTCCTGAAAACCAAGATTTGTTTATGGCCTTTACTACCCAGATCTTTTGTTCTTCTTTAGGAAAGTGTTAATCTTCATATATGAAGCAGTTAGATTCCTCCAGATTATCAGTAGTATTAGGAGATGCTACAGCAGAGAATTGTGTAGTTGTGGGAAACCTGTACATTGAAATATGCTCAAATAAGTTTGGTGGAAAGTCAAAGATTTTAGAACTTTAGTGTTAAGAGCATTGTGTTGTGTTGCTTGGACAATGAGCAAAGTCTATAGGACATTTATAAATATTTATGGGAAGTTTGTTTTCTTTTGTCATTCATCCTAAAACCAGGGGATAATTTAAGGAAAAAAAAAAAAAAAGAAAATTTTAATGCTACTTTTCTTTATGGATACCACAGAAATGTGTGTTTAATCTGCTATGAATTGGTCTGGTATAGCACAGAGCTCAATCTAAAGTTTTCAGAACACTTTATTGGTTACTAGCAATCATAACTGGGGCGAGAAGTTGTTTTTAGGGAGTCTAGAAGAAGGTGAAGATATACAAATCTTATGAAAGATGACTTAAAGAATTAGTTGGAATCAACACTCTTCAAAACCATTAAATTCTTAAATTGTTTTAAATTGCCAAAGGCTTAAGACATTGTTTTAATTTAGCTTTTATTACTGATGTGTCAGCTGTTCCTATTTAATAATCTTATGCTGTCTGTAATAACTGCTACACAGATATTTTGCATTTTTCCACTTAATTCATTTTCTAAGTGTTAGTGGGTTTGATTGTGGAAAAGTGGTTTGTGGCCTCATTAGCATTGTTCTGATATGAGCAGCAGTTTTTAAACACAATCAATGGAAAAACTGCTTATGCCATGTTTATAACTGACATCACCTTAGCTGGACCACGGATGTGATTCGCATCTGGCAATTTCTTTGCTGCTAATCACAGAATGGTAGGGGTTGGAAGGAACCTCTGGAGATCATCTAGTCCATACCTTCCCTGCCAAAGCAGGTTCACCTAGGGCAGGCCACACAGGAATGTGCCCGGACGGGTCTCGAGAGTCTGCAGAGAAGAAGACTCCACAACCCCTCTGGGCAGCCTGTTCCAGTGCTCCATCACCCTCACAGGAAAGAAGTTCCTCCTCATGTTGAGGTGGAACTTCCTATGTTCCAGTTTGTGCCCTTTGTCCGTTGTCCTATCACTGTGCACCACTGAAAAGAGACTGGCCCCATCTTTCTGATGCTGACCCTCCAGATATTTATAATCATTAATAAGATCCCCTCTCAGTCTTCTCTTCTCCATGTTCTAATGAGTAACCACAGGTTACTCTAATAAGGAACCACACTCAAGTCTTGCAGTGTTCTTTGATCTGTAGCTTTTAGGGACATACAAATACTGTTTACTAGTCCTAGAAACAGGGAATCTCAGGCATGGTGAGGTGACAGAGTCACAGTAAGTCCATGTTGGAGCCACAACAGAGTTAACATCTTGAATCTGTGTTCAGTTTTCCCTACCATTCTCCATGGAGGCAACCTAGATCTTATGATTTTCCTTGTGACAAAAGACTGCACCTGAGCGGAAAAACAGCCGCTTTGAAAACTGAATGTTTTCAATAGTAAAATGATACTGGATATGAATAACTGATACCTTGAGCCTAGAAAGCTTTTACTTGGTAAAAAATTTCATGCTGATCAAACAGTAGGAATATGAGTTGAAGTTAAAATAGCAGAAAGTTAGTTTTTTGTTACAAGCGGGCTGTAGGTTTGAGTCATTTTACATAAAAGCATGTGTGTATGTACACTCTTTTATTACCTTTGCAGACATTAATGTCCAAGTAATTTCTAAACTTTTTTTTATACCTCAGACAACCATTTAATCAGTAATCTCACGTTGTCATGTTCCAGATACCAAGTTGTTACAAAGCAGTTTCATGTATCTTGTCTGTCTGTGAGTTAGGACTCAAATCAGATTAATTCTTACATGGTGTTTGAAGTAATGCCTCACAAGAAAGGAGGGATGCATGTTTTGCCCTATGTCTCTCCACAGGTAAGGGTCTGCCAGCAGGCCCATACTGCTGCTGTTGGGATTAAAGTCCTCAGATGTCAGATTGCCAGAGATTAGCATTGGATGTTTTTAGTTCAGCTCTTGAGTGGAGACTATAGAGGGATGTCATCTTTGTCAGCCATCTGAAAGGTCATAAATGTTAATATCATAAAAGGTGTTTCTGGTTATAGTGTTGTTTAGGGCAGAGAGATATGTAAGTTATAAAGCAAAATTGGGAAACACACTTCTTTCTTTCAATGCCTTGTAATAAATGCACAGTATAGAGTAACACAGCATTTAAGAAAGAGTGCAATAGAATCCATTTAGAATATGATTTATTATTGCTTTACTGTATCCTTTTATTCTCTTGTAAAGTGGTTCCCCCCCCCCCTCCCCCTTTCTGGTTTATTTGCAAACTAAAGTCATTAACTGACTGCATCATAGATTCAAGTCTGAGGTCAGAAGTTGGTTCATTCCAAGCTACTATATCCTATCTTGGAATCAGGAGGCTAAATTAAAAATGCAGTTATAAAATAGCATATATTTGGAAGCTTTGTTCTCTTAAACCTGAACCTTCTGTTGACTGACGTTAGATGATCCAGAAGCAGATGCTGCAGCAGCTATTTGTTGATTTAGTTGCTATGGTGACATGATACATTCGTGTACAGCAGGAAGCTCACTGTACGTTGCCTAATTTGATAGGAAGGAAGGCTTGAGGTAGGTATTGCTGACTACATTGTTAATTGATCCTACCTTTCACATCCTGCCTCTACATGCCTTGTGGATGCACAGCTATAGAGGAAGGTAAAGGGAGACACTCCGGTGTGGCGTTTAGGTTAAGGTGCCCTGTTAAGAGAAGGGGGGGGTCAGTGCTCAGCACATCACCGAAGATTACCTCAGTACTAAGTGAATGGAACAGATTGGAGCAGCTGGAGTGGTGACTGTTGAATCTTCCTTCATCCTTTGTCACTGTGGTAGCACCAGTTGAATGAGAGAAATAAAAGGATGCGAGCAACAGTAAGTCAAAGTGCTAAGGCTTTTGAAATGGGTTACGAGATAAAGCATGTCACTAATTAACATCTTGATTAGAGCTATTAGTGAGAAAAATGTAATTGTTCTGAATATGTGCCCTAATGACGGAGCATAAATGTGGCTCTGCCTGGAAGTTCTGTTGTATTGTATTCACCTTGTTCCAGAAATACACCGTTTTTTAATCTCTTTGCAGACAGACTGTTAAAGATACAGTGTACATCTTACAAAAGGCTTGGCTGTACCACCCTCTTAACAGGTTTGGTTGAGTGTTTTAGAAATGTTTGAAGTCAGAATGACCAAGAACATTAGCTACAGTGTTTTCCTAAATTTTATAAAATGTTCAAAAATTAATTTACCTTTGTCCTTTCAGCTAAATATACTACTCATCAGTACTACTGAACTAATTTCAGTTGCAGTATTTTTAGACAAACCACTGCTGTCTTTTTTTTTTGTTATTGATATGTATTACTGCTGCTTTTAGAAATATAATTTGGGTAAAGTCTTTCCATTATTTGTGATTTTTGCTGACAATCATTTGCTACTGACTCAGCACCTATTACCATATAAAGCTAAATATAGATGTTTTCAGATTAATAAGAAACAAAACAAAAAAACAACCCTGAAGCTCTTCTCTCTTTCCTAGTAAAACATCTCAGGAAAGAGCATTATTTCTGCTAGTATAGAAATGGGTTGTGATTTGATTCTCTTATGATTTCAGAGGTCCAATGTTTTGGAACACTTTAACCTCTTGGTTTCTAGGAAGTTTGTTTGGAGAGAAAAAATGAAACACACCACAACCCAAAAAACCATACACATCCCCCAAAACCATCCAGAATGAGAGAAAAACAGAACTCTGCTTTTCAGTAGTACTGTTTTGCTCCAATCTGTAATCCTCCTCATTGTACAGGAACAGTTTCTTAGTATGTTATTTCATTTAAGTACAATTTAGCTACAGTCGTAATATAATGTACTCGTATTTCTTCGTATTCTGTATCATTTTAGCAATTGATAAAATTAATGTAACATATCTTAGCATTTCATCCCACTTTCTTCCTGCCTTCTTACTTCCTCACATTTTTCAGTATTTTAATACATATGCCAGACTATGAACTAGTTTTGCTGCTAAAGGATTTCTTCTTTTTTTTTTTTTTTTCAATGATCTATTTATTTGTAGATCTATTAGCATTATTGTTACATGTATTCAGAGGCTTTTAAGTTTGTTGGAAAATTTGTCCCAGATTTCACTTATTCTGGAAAAATATGTAAATTCACAAAGTGTAACTAACTTCTTTTAGAGGAAGACATCAAGTAACCCATTCACCCCTTCAGTGGGAGATGGGGGTAGCTGGGGAGAGGGAACAATTCCAAATATCCCTTTACACTGGAATTCAATCCAGTTCCTTTGGTTTTCTCCCCTTTCTGGCGGTTGACAGTGCTAGCCTTTGGAGACAACAGAGCACCAGTTCTCACGTGGGCTTATCCCACAACTTCACACATGACACAAAGTATTTAATGTATCTTGGTTTCTTTAGCCTCAGTCAGGATTTAAAAACCTAACTTTTTTCTTTTCCCCTTCAGAAGGCTGATAGTCCTTGACACAGCGGGATATGTTTGAAAGCTAAGGTATTTTGGAGAGGGAGCTTGATGTCTATGGATTCTTCTTCAATGCAAATACTGAAATATTTCTCTCATGTTCCACTAACTCTAAAATTATAGTTTTAGTCTTTCAACTAAGACTTTGCTGGTTAGAAATAAACCTGTAGATATTAGGAAAGCTAAACATTTTTAAATGATGTATATTCAGTAGCTAATAACTTCTACAGACAGAGGAGCTTTTAAGTATAAAAGCATTTATTTGGGCAATGCAATTTTTTACCTTCTATAAAAGATTTGAAAATGTGGCTGTGAAAACCAAACTTGTAAACGAAATTTTACTGTATCTAAATTTAATCTCTTAATGTTTTTGCTGGCTTTGAAGAGTTAGAAACTGTATTTCAGTTACTCCTGTCCTCTTAGAAATACAGGTATTATTTGGACTGTGGCTCTAAAATGTGTAATATGTAAGATCATCCTTATGTGGTAATGATAATCTAGACTCTCTTCAGTAGACCTTATTCAAATCTGATCTGCAGAAATTTCCCCAAGTTAGGTAGGTCTTCATAACTGTATAGAGTAGGGTGGAGGAGAAGGTTAGCAACTGTCTTACTAGTTCTGGATTTGCTTTGTTTAGTGCCTGTGTGAAAGATCATCCACTATACTTCTAGACATAACCATTTGTTGTTTGGGTGTTGGTTTTTGTTTTGTTTTACTTCAGACTAAATTTAAACTTTCAGATCCTAAACAATAAATTAAAAATATTATCTCTGTATATATGATATATTAGGAATAATATTTTTGCATATGTAGTTTTTTCCAAATAAAACATCTTTTGCCTTACAGATCCACTGCATAAACGTATTTAATAGAAGTGGCAAAATATTTTTGAGGCACTGTTTTTTGGCTGGCTGTATTGTGTGCATGTATTTGGGGAGGGAGACTTGTTTAGCATTTAAGTCTTATTCAGAGAGCTGCTTTTACACACATATAATGGTGAGCAAAAGAAGAAATGTGTCAAACTTGCTATGAGACATCTTGTATTAAGTTAGTTTTTAAAGCTCATTGACTCATTTCAGGTTCTACTTACTGTCTTTTTTTCCTCCACAGGGAAAGAAATAGTTTGGGCTTCTAATTGTACAATTTCTGCTATGGGAAGATATTGCTTTAAAACAGTGAAGTAACAGGCTTGTGGATTAGTCCTAAGCTTTTTTGTGTTTTCCTGCACTGCAAATCTTTCACCTCATCAAGGACCCTTATCAGAATGAATCCAATTTTGGTATTGGTACTTCACAATAATGTCCGCAGGTTTATTTCAATCTTGCTTACTAATCACCTGATGGGGAACAGTCGTTAATTGTGCAAGCCTATTTATAGTTTGTCACTTTTTCTGTGACTGAGAGCACTGGGAAAACTTTTCTCTGCTTGTGTAATGTAAATACATGCTTGTAATGATGCCACAATTCTGATGCTGCGTTTCTTTCCCATCAGCTAGCTGAAATGGCCTTGAAACCTGGCAATCTGCTAGCACATTGCTACTCCTGTGAGGAGGATGGAAGTGCAGGTAGAGGTGTTTGTAGAAGTGTGTTTTACTGACAGCGTGAAGGGTCAGTTTTAATTATTTCAGTGAAGTTAATGGGCTTTTTGGCCTTAATTAGTGTGCAAATGAACATATTCGAAGTAGGATTAGCTAGCTCTCTATTTTAAATTCCATTCTGTCCCTCACTGTGCTCCAATGAAGAAACAAATATCTTAACCTGCATATACATCTGGCATAAGCAAAATGTTGGGCTGCTTATGAAAGTATTTTGTATCCATAAAAACAGCGATTAGTAAGATACAAATCAGCTACATTTTGTATCATTGCCATTCTGCTTTTAAAAGGCATTGCTGTGACCATATTGGTGGCACAGAATCTCTCTAAGAATCTTATTTTGGTTTCTGCAGCCTCTGCTTCTTGCTAATAAAAGTTATTTCTAGAACTTTCTGGAGGTAAATGTTTAACACTTGGTCTTAAGTTTTCCCTTTTTTTGGAGCAACCCTCTGAGTCAAGGTGCCTGCAGCTCTGCCTTGCACAGATCTCTCTTCCACCTTTTGCTGTTTCTATTTAGTCTTACAGGTTTTTTTCTGACTCCAGCCATGTTTATCAAATTCATTTCTTCAGCATTAGAAATAAGCTAAGGACTTGAAAAAACATGCAATTCCCTTCCTGGTTCAGTGTGCAGAAACATTCTGTAGTTTCTCTTGCAGGTAGTGAAAGAGTTTACTGAATAAAAAGAAGAAACATTGAGCATTCTGTTCTTTGAACATTCTCACTGCCTTTGATTCTTCAGATACAAAGTCAGAATACTTTCTCGTCCTACTCACAGTGATGTGCTAAAGCTAAGTCATATATGAGACCTTCAAATTATATTGTTAAATTATCATTGTATCTGTTGATAGTAGTAGTATGTCCAAGTCAATGTTGCGTGTTTTTGTAGGATGAGATCATACTACTTGAGCTACAATAAAATTATATTTTAATTTGGAATTCTTTGGGGAGATGAATGTTATAAAATAGCTTTGTATAGAATTGTTGTGTTCTAAAAATATGTCCTGTTAAACTAGCTCAAATTGTGATTTAAGATGAAGAATGGATTTTTAAAGCTAATTAAGAGGGTAAATAGTCCTTCAAAACAGCAAAATGTTATAATGCTTCTTCAGGCTACTGTTGGGAATTGTTTATATATTAGTTATTTAAGTGTGCTCAAGAATGTTTCCGGGGAATGAGGCNNNNACAGAACAAGTCGGTTCTAGTATCTTCCCTTCCAGAAAGAATATCTGTCTGCAAACTTTCTGGTAAGAGTGGTCTCAGGAATAGTTTCCAGTATTGTCTGGGAGAAGATTGCGCGTTGACATCGGCCTGTGTTGTGCTCAGGACTATGATAATATAGTTTATCGTTGCAGGTGACTGTTCTAGCACCTGGGAATGTTCCTGAGCACTGCTTACTTTGCTAATACAGATGTGGGTTTAGGTACCACTGATGTGGTCAAGGGATAAAGCAGTTCTCCTAGGAGAGATTAGAAACATTAGGAACCTTGAGTTTGTAGAGACTAGGGACAAGAAGGGGGAAATTGCCAAGGCTTAAAAGATACTGAAGGAGGTGGATGAAATTTACTCAGAACTGTTGTTCAGCAAATCCCATAGCACAGAAGCTAGGAACATTTAACGAGTAGGCGATGGTTTTTAAATGGCTAAAACATGAACTTCAGGAACTTACTCCCATAGGAGGTTGTGGAGGCAATTCAAAGTGTAAGTAACTCAAAGAGTTTAGGCAAACTCGTGGACAATAGCAGAGATGGACTGCAGAAACTGAACTGGCTCGCTTGCTCTCCTTAAAGTCTTCAATCTGGGCTATGTATTTTGAACTGACCAGGGATGAGCAGCAAAGTAAATGTTTTGAAATCAAGAAAAAAGTCAAGTATTCCATGCTAAAAAAGGGGGTTTAATGAATACTATTCATTTTTGCAAAGCCTTTCTATTTTTTAAGATGGATTTTGCCTTTAATATTGCGCTAGGAAGAAACCTCTATAATCCATACCTATTTAACTAAACTACTACAAAGCTTAGTATGTTGTTTATTTGGTCTGGATATATCTTCTAAAATATCCTTTTGTAGAATAAATTTAGTACCATTGAAACATATAAAATTTCACTATTAAAACTCTTACAGTCTTTGGCAACTGATGTTTCAGGTATTTCAAACTTCAGGTGTTGGGTTGATTATTTTGTTTTATTTATGCAAGAACTCTTTTTAGCGTAAGTGTGTAGCTGTACTCTTGTAGTGTCATTTGTATGCTAATCTCTGGAAAGAGATTCTGTACTGTTTTTCATCAGAAACTGTATTGAGGTCATGTTGAATCATCATTAAATAACTGTTTAAAGGAAACAATTTATAGTCCCAGTGGAAATGATGCAAAATTAGTTGTTGACCTAATACTCCCATTTCTTAATAGCAATTGTCTTACCGTGTTTTGAACTTGAGACAGAAATATGTTGAGTCAAAGTTGTGTTAGCATTAAGAAATTGCAATTTCAAATTTTAT
>VYZX01020470.1:0-24529 GCA_013401335.1 Brachypteracias leptosomus | reverse complement strand
GGGAGGTAGGGGAGGGGGGGAAGGGGTGAAAATCAGAGATAGTGCTTCAAAAGACCTAAGTCAATTTTGACTATATGCACCCCTGTATATTTGATGGACTTCTATTGTACATAAATTTCCTCTACTTTCATAGAATTTTGTAACATACAGAATAAGATTTCATCGATCCTTTCGATTATAGGCTTAACAATGCTTTTGCAGATTGACAAAATCTATTATGAGCACTTACAGCACTTTTTTTTCAAAATTAAATTAACCAATTTTGACACTTATTGCATGTTACTAAGAAAGGCATTAAGATATTAAAATCATTAACATTAAGCAGCTGAACTAGTCGAAAGGAGGGTTTTTCAAGTAGCCTGTTCTCTTTCTATTTTCTTAACTGAAGGATTCTAAAGCTTCTTAATTTACAGAAGAATTACACAGCACAGAGCACATGCCAAAGAAAGACTGTTACTTTTTCAAAAAAATAATTAAAAAGAATTTCCACTCCCATACCCCCAAAACAAAATCAAAGCAATTTAACACATCCTCTTCTCAGCTATGAAAATGAAAAAGCAGGAAGAAAAGGATCTACAAATCTTTTTTTTTTTAAAAATGGACAAGTAACAAAAGAAGATTGGGCAGAATTACACAGGAAGCCAGTTACATCTCTAACAACTGAATTAACATACCTTAAGCCTATGGATGATGCCCGAACATTAGGGGCAGTCTTAGCAATGACTCTCTCTCTGGTGAAGAAGGTAAGTTAGTTTCCATTTTCTACAAGGGTATTAGAAAGTAGTACCTTGTTTCATTACTTCACTTGAAATTAGTGAAAGCTTACTTTTGTTTCAAGGTCAAACTCTTCTCATGATGAAGAAATTAATTGTGAGCTTTTTTTTTTTCCCCAAATGTCAGTCAACTTGCCCGTCTGAACAGATGTGCATTTTAAGGATGTTATCAATACCTATCAAAGACAATCAGAAGTATCTACAGCACTTTACATGGGTAACAGTAGCAACATGATCTTGTCAATTTAATGAACAATCTACTACAAGAAATGAAAGGTTCCATGGTAGAGCATTGCTCTGCATAAACTACTACTACTAAAAAAAAATTTCCAAATTAATAAAAATCCTACTTCATGTAAAAAGATTCACAACTTTCTTCTTTGTTAGAAATGACAAATTGTAATACAGAAGGGTTCAGATGACACAACTACCTAATCACAAAAGTTTGGATGCAAGTTGAGACTCTTGATCTTTCCATCTCTCCTTTCACCATGTGCAAAGCAATCTTCTTCCTTTTCTTTTGGTTAAACATTTAAGTGAAAAAATTTCACAAGCAATTAAAATGAAGCTAGAAACACTAGGCAATAAAGAAAGTTTTGAAGGTGTCAAAATTAACTGAGTGTAAGCTGTGCTTTTAAAAATGAGGCATTTGTATATTGTATCCATTATCCCTGTATTAATGTATGTTTCAGAGTAGTATGCCTCCTAACACTTTTTTCAAACTTCTTTTGATCATGACTTATGTCATTGTGAGAAAAATCTTCATCTATCCTCACTTTATTCCACTATCATTTTATTACTAATAGTTACTCATACATTCTTCACCATCTTTGACATTTATTTTCCATAGGTTTATTCTACTATGCCATACTTTTATTGGTCACTTTATTGTCATTTTCCTAGAAATTTCTGTTTCTTGTAAGGAAAAAAAAAAACCCCACAAAAATATGACAGAAGCACTAAATTTAGCATTCTTCTTCTCTGTGACTAGAACCTCAACAACAAAATGTTTTACAAAGGGAGATGAGGTTCTTGAATACTTGCAATTATCTGTACATTAAGGGACAGAATTATCCCACCCATTCCTTGAGCAGGAGTTCCTTTCATTGGAATACTACCGTTCCTGATAAGTCATTAAGGAGAAGACAAAGGACTAATGGTGGTGCTAAATTAATGAATGAATTCTGTGGTCCAACAGGAGGTAGACCATCTCCAGTGATAGATAAAGCCCTTAATTCTTTAAAGATAAAATAATTACTTGGTAATTTCAGATCTATTTCTGAGAGGTTTAAGGAAAGACTATTTATAGATACCAATACCTAAATTTTGATCTAAACAAAAAAGTGCAATTAAAAAAAACTAAAGCAGAACTTCACTGTTGAATGCTAAATCAAGACCATACAAGTGGTCAGGAAGCTTTAATGCAAAACCTAATGGTTTAAATATGTTACAAAACAGCTGTTTAAACACCCATACTCAGTATTCATTTCTGTGTTCAATATTTAAAATTTAGGTACTTTATAGTGAATTACTCTAACTCACACTGAGGGAATTAGAAGTGAAATTCCTGTCTACATTAGAAAAGTAAAGATGTTATGTATTTACCAAAATAACACTGCGTTCTCATAAAAATATGGACATATTATAAAGTCTAAAGTTTTACCTTCTGAAACTAACTTCTAAAGTTAACATGAAATCAAATTTCTGAAGGTCTATACATGTTTCATTCTTACAAAAAGTGTCTATAAATGTAATGATGAAAACCAGTTGGAAGTGTCTCTCTAAGCTCATTTTTAAAGCACACCCTTTTAACTCCTTGGAGACTCAAGACTTGAGTGAAAATGTGTTTCCTCCAGAACATTTGTACTATCAAAACAGTTCATTAAATTCTGGAAAAGTTCCATTTTCACTTTTTGGGAGATGTAAAGACTTCAAATTGCTCTGGAAAACAAAGCTGCTGTATCAGCTAATGAATGTGTAACTTACTCCCTCACAGCCAAGCAAGTATGAGTTCTGTATGAGAGCACAACACATTCATTGCTCAAAAAAATGATGTTGCTATAACTGAACAGCTTCAGCTAGATTTTTGAATCACTCAAGATACATGCCAATAGATTAATACACTAACACAATCATAATTATATCACTTGAACTGGGTAGGACAAGAAAATGCAATTAAAGATGAAATTTCTACTTTCTATGAAACTACACATCATCTGAACATGCAACATATTCTTGGACTTACGATCTCTCCAACATAGCTCACTTCAGGCTCCTGTAAAAATCAACATACCTAAAGCATCAGCATATTTGTCCTAAATTTATGAAGGGGATGAGGACAGAAATATCATTCAGTTCTTACATTGGCTGAACTGTCTCCATCAGTACTGCTACTGTTGGCACTACAGGTTGCTAAACCTCCAGTAACAGTCTCTCATCTAAAAGCCTAGAGTGGGATGACTTAAGGTCTCATTGTTTTCTAGTGTAGCCCATCTACTAATGTTTTCTACAGTATAAAATAATCAGCACTAAAGTAAACTTATCAGCTTTAGTGTCTCTCCTCCCACCTAGCACTCCATTAAAACCAAGTCAAATATGGTGACATTTGATCATCTATAAATTAAATCAAATACCAGTATAACCTTGTGCTATACTCTCTCTTGCTTAGTATCTGTAGATATAACATGGTACTTAAACTAAGACACACAGAAGCAGTTAACTGAGGAATTTCAATCTACAGCAAACAAGAACTTAGACCAGACTTAGCAGATACTCATTTGAACAAGCTTCTGCTGCCTACCACTAGGTACTTACAAACCAGATTTTGTGTGTTCTCCCCCTTCTCCACATTCTTGTAATATACAAACAGCCTTGAACAGAAAAAAAAAAAAAAAAAGCAAGCTAATTTGAGCACCTTTATGTTCCCAATAAGGTCCCCATTACTTCTCAATATTCAAGGGCTGGCACTTTGAGCACTGGGCATAGGGCATTCTACCACTTCATCCCTTCATCAACCTCCACTGCCAAAAGCAGTTACAACTGAGAAGGTGAGAGCAGCTTAAACGGAGAAAGTGAATGTATAGAGGTTACCCTGAAGAACCCTCACTACTTAAAAGTAACCTTGATTTCTTTCACCGCCCTCCTTGTGTTCCCCAACTTAGAGGTTTGGCAGGCAGCACTCCTGTCCAGATGGTGGACAAGCAAACCTACTTGAACAGATTGCATTACAATGTTTTACACTGAACAGTTATTGGATTAAACGTATAAATAGCTGTGGGAACCCAGGGCTTCTCTTTTTTGAATAATCATCATTTAGCTAGCAAATTATCTTCCCTCACGTCGCTCTTCTGTGGCACAGTGAATCCTGCAACCTTCTCTAAAGGTCCGTGCCTGTGCAAGAGGACAGTTTGACTAGATTGATACAGTGAGTAGTGCAATATAAACAAATGGATATGCAGAACAAAATCGCTGGTGCTGAAACCATAATATCCACACCCTGCAGGATTTTGCTTCAAACTGATTCTAAACTGGTTCTAAGGACCAAATGTGGATTAGCAACTGGAGCGCACTGCCTGCATTTCTGGAGTGCACTGCCTGCATTTCTGGAGTGCAAGCAGCAGTTTAATTTCAGCTCAATTTCAGTGATAGAATGTAGTTCACACAGTCAGAGACCATTTCAGAGTGCAAACAATGCATTGCAGAGGGAAAACAACCAATACACTTCAGAGTAGGAGTCTGCTTTTTGAATTAAAACAATAATATAGACCACCTTACCAGGATTCAAGCATCCAGACAAGCAGACAAGTGTTTAGGGTACTTTGTGGATATCATTTCCCAGAAACCAAATCAGTATCAACTGTGCCCACTCTTTCAGTTTCCCGGACACACTCTAATCAAAACACTATTGTACAAAAGGTTGAGATGTCACATTTCATTGACAAGTTAAATCCTATTGCGAATATTGCGAGTTCATAGCACACAATGACTTAAGAATGCTTAGTTTCTGTGCACAGAATGGAGAAAAACATAAAATGCCAAATCAGATGAGGATTGCCTTTCAATATGTAACAAAGGCAGAACTTCAGGTGGCTATTATTTTAAAGAGACTGAATAACGTTAGCAGCCTCCAGAACCAATACACAGTTATACAAGAGCATTTTAGATTAAAATTTACTCTGAAAGCTACGTTCTACACGAGGTCTGGTTAAAGCACTTTGATCATTTATAGGATCTAGGTTTAGAGATACAGGATAACAAAAGCCCTCAGCTGCCAACACTAAGGTAAATGCTATTTCATACAGAACAAGCAAACCAGTGTGTGTGTGTATATATGTATACATATAAAAATATATGTATAAATATAAAAATTCATCCAGCTTAGAGGAAACAAATAGAAAAATGAGAAAACCTGTCATGTATTTTAAGTGGAAAATGATTAGCAGTGCCCCAAACCAAAAAACACATAAAGGAAATGAAAAAAAGAGATAATATCTGGAGCCTCTCCAGCAGATATTAAAAATGTTTTATCTTAGTTTCTCAACAAATTGCCCACTAAAGAAGTTAGTGCACTGCTATAAATAAACAAAGATTTGAAGAAAACTTATAAATTTAGACAAGAGCCTCTATTCACACCTAGCTTAGAAGTGTGTCACAACTGAAGGAAAATATTTACACAGGAACTTCAATATTAATGCCCCATTCTGTCAATTTCTGAACCATTTCTGCCTTGCCCACTCAAAGCACTGTCACATTGTCAATAATTCAATCCATTTGCTGTGGTTAAGTAACAGTTCTACATCTTGAATTTGGATTAAGCTTTCTAGGGCTGATGTCTCCTTGAAATCCCAATGAAATTCCTGCCATTCACTTTCTACTTCAGTTGGAAGATTTGGTAGAAATCAGGCATAGAATTGAAAGATGAAAAAGCTTCCAATGGAATGCATTAAAGCTGAGCCATCAAATGGATACCAAGTGTACAAACCATGACTAAATTATTTAGAAGCATGATGCAAAAATAATATAGAATTCAGACAACTCAGCACCACAAGTTTCTATCCTTGAAGAGATTTCTGAAAGATTTAAAGGCCATCACTTCTGAATAGATTTGATCGTTGAGCTTGGCTTCTCTTAAATCTTAATAGATAAATCTGGTAAACATTTTTATTACTTTTTTAAAGCAAAGACATGTCATGTTTCCTTAAAGAAAAATTATATCATTAGAATTATTTCCTGAATGGAATTACCAAATATTGCCATCTGGATTTTATGATAACAATTACTCCTTAAATGTTCCTGCTGGATCAAAACACTATTTGTTTGGATGGTTAAAACTCGTCTTTTTAGAATTGTGTTTACCTTACTGTGTGCTTTTTAATATATTTACATGCAATTTGTGTGGCATCATATTCACAGGCATTTTGCCTCAAATTCAGATCAACTGCTCACAGAAAAAAGTGTTCAGATTCCACACTCCTACCCAATCAAGACTCATAGAGCACGAGCAAGCCACATTTCAGTATGAGATAAATTAGAAGCAGCTAGGACTTGCTGAGAGAACATGCAGGAGGATTCTGGCTACTAATGAAGTTTTATGTGCCATTAACAGCAATCCATTTAAGGCATATGGCTGTTAGCTGATAAGAAATCTTATCAACTTCAGTCATCCCTCACCATAAAGATTGATCCACTTTGAACTGATTTTTGCAATACTCAACTACCAGATACATAGATAGCCTGAAAGATTCCTTACACTAAAGGCAACATAAATGGCTGATGAAAACCTAACACATTTTTTGGAAATGAGATCAGAAAGGTATAAGCATAAAAACAAGTTAAAAGTTTCACTTCTTCAAACTTTCACAGTAAAAGATTGCATTTAGTGACATGTTAACCCATCTATATATCCTATTAATTATGCTAGTCTAGTTATTGTAGTAAAAAAAAAAAATCTATCTTCTAGGACTATTTCAAAAAAGTAAGGAAAACTAGCATCTCAAAGAGATTGTTGTATACAATAAAGCTACAATAAACATAAAACCCTGGCAATTCATGCCTTCCTCATTTCAAGATAACTTTTGATATTTTTTTCCCTTATTGCAGCGGGAGATCAATGGACAACGTGTACAGACTAATGTAATCCAAGCATTGCCGTTTATTTGCCCAAAGCTCACTTGTTACATATCCACCAGTGCTGACCACGTGTTAGAAGCACAACTCTGATTGGTAACAAACTCTGCCAGGCGCTAAACAACATCTCCTGATTGGCCAGGCACTGCTCTCAAGGTGCCGCCCTTAGTTCCGCCTTCTGCCTCCTTTTTCTTGCTGCATCACTGCTGCTTCACGTGCTGCACGTGGCTGTCCTTGTGTGTCCTTGCTGGCGCCACCAAGTCTGGATTTGCTCACATGTCCATTCTTATGGAGATACCTCTCCACACCTTATGTACTTTTTCTATCCTCCAGCCCAACAATAACAAAACAAACAGCTTTATCAAAGTTAATTTCAGCTAATTGCCTTAGTTTTCCAAAATGCACTGTTCAAGGAAACATGATGGGATTTCCATTTAAGCCACCAGGATGTGTAATGTTACACTGGACCTGAGGTTTGCATGTGCAGCTCACTTGTTTTTCACTAGCTAGATCTGTGGATAGGAGGTAATGAAGTTCATTAACCACAGGCATCTGCAAATTGTAGTAATTCTACTTCTTATCCAACTACCATATCCTACTAGCCCACATGTAAAAAAAAAATACTCAGACACAGCAGTAAAGGAGGACGAAGGAAGAATTCTCAATGCTTTCTAGGCCTCTGAACATACTCTACACTTAAACATGCCAGACTTTGAAGTGAGATCAAGTTATGGCCCCACTGAAGAGATTTAAAAAATATGTAGCAAGTGTATTAACACTCCTAGGTATCTGATATTAAGCACAATCTGAAAATACCTAATTGATACACAAAGAATATATCTCAGAAAAAAGGCATCACAGAGGATTTACTTTATAAGTATGCTCAAAACCAAAACCCACTTATTTCTGTGTGCATTTGTACGCTTTTTTAATTTTAGAGTGTTTGATCAAGTAAGAAGTGGATTCGATATGATCTTCATCACCATGGAAGTATTCAAGTCTCCTATCGTAGAAAAAAATCCCTGAAATCATATCCTGTAAAGCACTATCAATAGGTGTGCTTGCACCACCTTTCATGATCTGAACAGAAACTATATACCACCTTAACCAATAAGTAGGTCACCTTGTGGAGAAAAAAAAAAAAAAAATCAACACTCTAATCAAGTGATCACATTCTTATTTTGCTTTTTATTGTTAGGATTTTTTAAGAACCACATACAGAGTCCTCGATGTACAGTCATCACCACTATCTCCTCTTCCTGTAGCTGAAGTCTGTGCAACAGCTTACCAGGACATCTTCTGTCAGGAAATAATACCAAATTGTGTACAGCACAGCCTTACAACTCTGATTTTAGCATCCAAACTCCAGAGAAGGATAAGATTACAGAAACATTGTTTTGCATTTCTTATTCCCTAGTTCAAGATCACTGACTATGCAGAATGCTGGTACTGCAGCCTACAATGAGGTACCCTAAGCCTTCCACACTGAGGTGTCTCACCTAATTGCAGCTTGAATTCCTGTCNCCCCCAGGTCCCTTTCCCCTACACTGCTCTCTAATAGGTCATTCCCCAATTTATACTGGAACCTGGGGTTGTTCCTGCCCAGATGCAGGACTCTGCACTTCCCCTTATTGTATTTCATTAAATTTTTCCCCGCCCAACTCTCTAGCCTGTCCAGGTCTCGCTGGATGGCAGCACAGCCCTCTGGGGTGTCAGCCACTCCTCCCAGCTTGGTGTCATCAGCAAATTTGCAACTTCTAGGGTAGCTAGAAAAGCATTACTTCTGTCAGTCAAAACAGATTTCTACTTGTACTCAAATACCTTCTTTAAACTGTTAGATAACCTTGAAAGAACAGAGCAGAGAAAGGAGCTGTATTTCAAAGCATCTTGTCTGCCCAGTTTTAACATCCCCCACATTAATCTCCCTTGCAGAATGAGTCTCCAATTATGTCTTTTATAGAAAGATAAATACTCGCATTGAAATACTTTAATAGGATTAAAAATAAAAATTATTTTAAGTTTCATATTTATAGTATATCAGTGCACCAGTGAATTTAGTAATTATGGATTAAACGCAACTTAGATTTCATTCTAGTTAACTACCAAAAGTAGAGGAGGGTTATATAGAGTTTATGATAACTAAGAGAAGGAAAAAGAAAAAATGCTTTAAGCAATAATTTGAACCATGTAAGTAAACAAAGATAAAGCAGCTACAATTACCAAGAAAAATTTAAGCAGCATCAACCAACAAAAAAAGTATCTCATACTTTATTGTTCAAATAACCATACACTTCAGCATAATGCAGAAAAAAACACTGCAATATAAATATAACAATTAATTATTCTAAACAAACAGACTCTTGGAGGACAGTTAAAGGCTTAACTTTAGATTCAGAATGCATCTCTGCCACTGACAGGATCTGGGAAACAAAGTATGTGAAAAAGCCTGAATGTGTAGTCAGCAGAACCTGATAATTTGCAGTATTAAGGGAATTACCTAATTAATTAGCTGAACAAGTGTCAATTATTTTCATGAGTCATGAAAAACAGGCTAAATATCAAAGGACTTCATAAAACAATCAAGTTTACAGAAACATTTAGTAGAAGTTATAAAAAATAAAACCCAGAAATGAACCTTATACTTTAAGTAGGATTTTTTACTATATTACCTACACTTTTGCTCTACAAGCTCAAAAAAATCTCCCCTGAAGAGACATTTACATGACTCAGACATGAACATATGCACATAAAATCTAGAAAAGTTAAATAGAAATGTAAGTATGCAAAATACAGGACTAGATCCTGTCATAGATGGCTTATACAAGAAACTGGACAAAGGAAATAACTGAACATGTTAATCTTGTAATAGTAGAGCAGATGACAACAGTAATATGAAATTATTAAAAAACACAACTAAAAGCAGAGCAGAAAATAGTTTCTATTCTTCGAGCAGCAAATGAGAAAGCCTCCAACCTTGAGCAACTCTGTGAATTCAAAATGTCATTCCACAAAGGCTGTTACAACTCTAGCAGCCATGTATGTTATGGACCTGATATACAAATTTTTTATGCAACATAGACAAGCTCTGCTAAGCCTAACAACCAGTATATCTGAAATTCAAAAATAAGTTGTTTCAGATTCAGAAGAAAAGAACAATAAAAAAGTAAAGTAATATCATAATTAGCTTAAGGACTGCAACTGTTTAAAAGTAAGATGAAGAACTTGAGGCATTCCAAAATGGTATTATTGGATACAAATATCAGAAGAAAATAAAATCCTAACAGTAAATCCTATTAGGTAGGAGAACAGTCTACCCAGAGAAATTATAAAAGTCCTGCCTCCACTTTAGCAATCATGAAGAGTGTTATAGGAAAAAAGCCTGTACTGAAAGGGTGCAAATCTTCTCTATCTCAAATTTCTGGTATTATTTTCTGTCACTAAAATATTACTGGATTTTTTTTTTAATTCCATCATAAGAGAAGCAATCCATTCAGTGCAACTATCAATTTGCTTATCTTTCTTAGAATATGAAGGACTTGTGATAATAGCATATAAAAATATGAGTCTCTCTATCTGAAATGCAGCTCTGAGAATCACTATAAAATCTTTCAATTTATTTCATGGCAATCCTTCATTATTGAAAGTTCTAACAACAACAACAAAACGAATTGTTATTACATTCGATATACACACTAAACATCAAAGAAGATGCTTTATATATATCTTATAATATCTCATTGCATTAGATGAAAAGATAACAATAATTTTAAATATGCCTGCTTCCAGATTTATTAGAGGAAGAGGACTAAAACAAATACTAGGTAAAATTCACTTTTCAGTTCTGATCATTATTTTAGCCAATAAAATGTGACCTTCAGAACACTTAAAAATGAAAAGAATAAATCTGAAGATTCAAAAGGATAACAAACCCCAATGCTTTCCCACTCTCATTGTACTGGCTGATTTTTCCAGAGCACTTAGAACTCAAGCAGATACAATCTGTATTTTCCATGTGGTTGCACAGGATGTGCTGTATAAATGGTTATAGAACAGAACAGGGGAAAAGATCAATTATGCCACTGATCTGTCCTATAACAGCAAGGATACCAAATGGAGACATCTGGGACAGAAAAGTTTCAGTAATTCAATTACAAAATGCTATCAGACTGCTGTAATCATCCTTTATTTCACTTATTGTACGCAATCACTGAAGACACCAAAGTTTTCGATATGGGTTTGTTAAAATAGGAACTGATATTTAATTTTGTCAAGTTTCTGCAAATCTTTATTTAATTAGGAAAAGGAAAGGATACAGAGGTTTTTCTGCTTGTAAAAATCAGCAAGAAAAGAATTCTCCTGAACACTTGTTTTCCCATTCTTTAGGACAAAGCATAAAAAAATTAGAATTGCATTTAAAGAACTTTACATTTTCAGGCACGACTTATTGCTGTTATTTCACTCCAAAGCCTGGACAGTTATTTTAAAGCTTGAAGCATTGACTGAAAAAACCTCTTCTGTCTCCACTGCAACAATAGATAAAATGGCAAATTATACAAGCGGGTATAAACCCTCCACTTAAATTACATTTTTTAAATGGCTTGAAGCTGAATTTATAGTCAGGACTGAGCTTCCCTTCACAGATTCAACCTTTGCCACATCTTAGCTTTTAATACAGTTTTTAAAGAGGGGTCTGTACTTGCTATAACTGCCAAATATTTTCCTGCGTGCTGTTTCAAAAGCAAAAACATGCAGCGCTTCACAGTCTGGAGACCAAAACCAAAATTTTCATGATTAGAAGAAAAAAAAGGCTTTATATTCAAGTTTAATGTTAAACAAAATTTCAAGAGATAAAGAGAAGAAACGTAAGTTTTGGTTATCACTATTTTGTTGAAACGTTATCAGAGATCCTGAGAGATCAAGAATCTGTCTACATGTGCCATTGACTCTATGCTGAACACTCCTCATTCATCATACATCTTTTTTTTTTCCTTTTCATTTTCTCATAAATTCTTTATTTAAATTAAACATGCAAGTAGAACATTGGTCAGAAGGAAAAAATGCTACAGATCACTGAAAAACTTCATCTGAAGACAGGGGAAGAAACTAAGTAGTGCCCTTTCCATTTTGGAGCAACAGGGACCAAGGGCAGCAGGCTTTGCTGCACATTTTGCAGTTCCCAGCTCTGAAAGGGTGAGAACTGCTACATTTATGGTGAAACACAAATTAGACTAGGAAAGGAATTTTAAAGAAGGTGGCACCAGTCTGGTTGCAAGGGTAGAGACACGGAAACAATCAGTAATAACCTTGAATAAACAAGATGGGCTAAATATGTAAACCCAATGAAAACAAGAACACGTGGTGCAGAAACAAAAGGACCCTGCCAATCTGTCCCAGTTAATTTCACATAGAACAGAGGAAAGGACGTTCAGGACTGAAGATTCTCTCAGGAAAATTATCACATTTAATCCTCAAAGTCTTAAAAAAAAAAAAAAAAAATTACACAGGTTCTTGTATTTATAAGAAGAAAAAATAACCCCAGAAAAACTGTCAAATGCTACATTTAGTCCCCGTCTAAATGGAGACAGCTATGCATCAAAGAATAATCTGTTCTTTATGGCCATGATGAGGATGAGAAATAACAGGCTTAAAAGTGTGGGGATTGAACACTTAAAAATTTGGCTTAGATCTCTGGGGAAAAAATGTCCTTTTAACAATAGGATACAGTAATAGGTTACCTAAGGAAGTGTAGAGTCACCACCACTAAAAGCTTCTAAGGGCACATCTGACAGACAATTATCTGGAAGAATGAAAGCACAGCTGAGCTTTGGGATAAAGGATCAATTAGATTGTCCTTCCAACCCTATCATCTACAATTTCTGACAATTGCCATAATTTCCACACCCAGTTGTGGAAGGGTGAGAGACACAGGGAGGAAAAGGTAAAAAAGAGTGATAGAGATACCAGTCTGGAAACACTTCAGAACTACGCAGGGAAAACTAAGACATTAAAGAAGCTTACATTACAGAAGAGTAAGATTACTACAGCATTGCTAGATACCATCAGCATTTTTTTTAGTAGATTTTAAGCTCAACAAGATGCTTCCACTAGGACAAAGCTGATATATTGCTCTACACAGATAGCTTCCCTGTGTCAGATTTAGCAGCAATGACAAACTTACCTACAGAAGAATAGCTACTCCAATTGTGTATCAGTATTTTAAATAAACTTCTGAATCATCCACCTCAAAGCTCAAAAATAAACTTTACTCTCTATGATAAATGCTTAATATTGTAAAACCAATGTTCTCCTTCAAAAAAAAAAAAAAAATTATCTGTATAAATATCATAGAATGGTTTGGGTTGGAAAGGACTTTTAAAGTTCATCTAGTCCAAGCTCCCTGCAGTGAGCAGGGACATCTTCAACTGGATCAGGTTGCTCAGAGCTCCATCCAGCCTAACCTTGAATGCTTCCAGGGATGGGGCATCTATCACCTCTCTGAGCAACACGTATCAGTGTTTCACCCCCCTCATTGCAAAAAATTTCTTCCTTATATGTAGTCTAAATCTATACTCTTTTGGTTTAAAATTGTTATCCCTTGCCCACGCAAAGCAATTTATAATAAAAAGCCAAGTGGTATATATCAAAGTGTAGTACTCTCATTCTGATGCCTTTCAATTTTTAATTGTTTACCTATTTAGAACTTGTATAAGATATATAAAAAGCATCAAAACGATTGGGAACATGCCTTACAGAAAATGCATGGATGTTAATAGAAATATATTATCTCAGATGCTATGGAAACAGTCAACAATTTTCTCTCATTATAAATATAGTTTCCAAGAGAAGTCCTTCTTCAGTTACTTGCTAGTATTGCCATAACCTGGAATTTTTTTGTACTCCACTTTAAATAAAGGTACTGCTCAGCACTAGAATTCAAATCATAACAGCAGTCTTTTAAAATCTAGTTAGCTCTTAAGTATTAGCCATAGGAGAAAGTTATGGTGTTGCCCTTCATCTAGCTTCCAAATTTTTACATTTTATCTGTGATTATTTTCAGATAGTCCAATGTTTCCTATTTAACTCCTCAGTGGTGAAGGCTACCATGGGTGTCCACAATGCAGAAAAGTGAACAGCAGGATTAAAGAAAAGCAATAGGAATATTTGTATTTTGACATATTCTTCCAGCCATTCAAAAAATTGCTTCCATGACAGCAGATGACTAATTATCAACTAATTCAAATCCGTTCTCTAGCAGTTCTTTAAATTTTTGCAAATTTAATCAAATTTAAGGTGGACCTCAGTACTTCCCAGTAATTTGCCACAGAAGAAAGTTTCTTTAGTCATCATTAAGAATATTTTACTGTACAGGACAATGTATTTCAGTAATTTAAGAACTTAGATATTTTCCATTCTGAATATAGGTATAACATAGTATTTCAAAATCAACAGAGAAAGTTATGCCAGTGTTCTCTAGTCTCCCCATTCATCTTTCTCTGCCATCAATAAGTCCTTCAAAAACATCTAATATCTTAACTTGGTCTTTTCCTTTCTGTAAAGCCATTATTTCCATCTTCCAGGCTCATACAACTGATCCACACACCTTTAATCATTCAGACTTCAAGCACACTTTTCTATGTAGTTAGTTTTAAAAAAAAAAAAAAATAATAAAAAAAATAAATCACTTTCTTCACCAAGGATCTTTTCCTTGCTTAAGCTCCAATTCCAACATCTCAAGTTCTTCCTACTTTCAGGTATTTAATTTTCAAGTACTTTTCAAGTATTTAAGGTTTTAAAAAAAGTTGACTACGAAACAAGTTTCCTTTCTCTAGTCCTTAATCTCTCTTTCCAGACAACCACCCCAACAAAGGCAAACATAAAGCAAGTAGGAAAGATGAACTGAGATACAACTTTTTATCTTGTGAGATATATATTTTAACCCTACTACATTAACTTTCCTCTTGCAGTGTTCACTTTGAAATGATTCACTGTAAGTTCAACCATTTTTCCAACTTCCATAAAAGCTACGGCAATCTTATCGGTCTTTGTAAAGAAAAACTCAGGTTCAGATTACACATTTAACCTCCATCATCTTTGCCTTTTGCCACTGTGCTTCTGGACAGCATTGTGAACTGGAACCTCCCATAGCAGAAGACCCTGTGCTCTTTCAATTCATATAATTTTCCTCAGAAGAGTTTTTAAATGTTATTTTCAAACTGCTTGCTGTAAGAAAGCTCAAGTTTCATCTTCTACATACGGGTGTTTTCCCCCCACATGTATTGGGCACACTACTAGAGTTTTCAGCAGGAGGTTAGTAAAGCAAGTAGAGGAGCCGGACTTCAGCTGTAACATACACAATGCAAACACAAAGTGACATTCATAACATAAAGCCTCTAAATTACACTTTTCTTTAAGCTTGCATTTAAGTGAAGCAAGTGCTTACAATGTTGCACTGGCTTCTGTAAAGATGTAGTAGTAGATACAGTGTATCTACACAAAAACAGTAAGTGTTTTGTCTGTGTGAGCAGTATTTAGTCCTCGGCATTAACAGAAAAATACTAAACAGGAATGAAAAATGGAGGTAAAAAGATGCAGAAGACAGAGAAGTGTTAATTAATTAAATTGTTTAAAAAGTAAAAAACTGAATAACAAGCTTCACAGAGGTGAAATACCAGCTTGAACTGTAGTACTGAACGGCTAGGCAAAAAATATCCATTTCAATCCTGTCATGTACCACCTCTGCCAATAGGATTTGGGAGACTTTATAGAAAGTAATTGTAGATGTCCATTTTAATTTTCCGTTATTTACTTGTTGGGAAAGGATTCAATTTAAAAGGAAATAAAGATTATTTCAGCTATCTTGGTAACACAGCTGGCACTCCACATGAAAGTGTCAACAAAAGTTGCAATGCCAGCACATCACAGCAAGAGGGAATCAAAAGTGTCAAACACTAAACATGTTTTATTAAAAAAAATAAATAAATCTAGTAAGTTAAAGTTTTGAGAAGTTAACTATAGCTGTAGAAGAACAACATATTATTGCCTGCTCTTTCCAGAAAGAGAGGAAAAGAGAATGTCTACAGTCAAAGTGTTCGTTTTTTATATTGATACCCAGGGGATTTATCTCAATGATCATATTATTATTTAACTTGGTAAAAACACAAAGTCAGATCACTATTCAGATACTTAAATAAGGATTTTACATACTAGCTTGGGCCTTTTAGGATCATAGAATATCCCGAATTGGGAGGGACCCATGATGAGGATCATCAAGTCCAACTCCAGACTCCACACAGGGCAATCTAAAAGTTAAATCACATACCTAAGAGCATTGCCCAAACATTGACAAGCTTGGGACCATGACCATTTCCCTGGGGAGCTTGTTTCAGTATTCAACCACTCCTTCAGTGGAAAACCTTTTCCTAAAATCCAATCCGAACTTCCCCTAAGGCAGCTTTAAGCCATTTCCTCGAGTCCCATCACTGGATACCAAGGGGAAGGCATAGGCACCTCCCTCGCTGCTCCCTCTCATTCTTTGGCCTATTAGCCTTAGTAACCTACATAGTTCTTTAAAGAAATGGAAAACAAGCAAAAATATTTTCAACAAACCTCCTCTTTGTCTGAGTAGACAGTTCAAAGACAGGACCTGTTAGCAAAATTGTTTTGCCTGTCCTCCACCACCACAAAGCACAAGTCCTCTGGCAACACTAACAACAGGTAACAGATGTGAAAAATTAACAAAAATAAAATTCTAGTTCAGTAAAAAAGTAACTCCTCCCCTAAATGAAGTTATAGAGAAAATGTGAAGAGACTCTACCAGTTGGCCTAGCACTGACTATATGAGAACCTGGCCTGAAATCGAGGGCAAGTTTGGAAGACAGGTGTAGTAAGGTCTAGTAGCACTGAAACGTAAAAAAAGCAAACATTTACACTACATATTTTTGCACATTTTCCTATTTAAATATAAAAGTGGATGAAGATAGACTGTTACTGAAAGTGAATTAAAACTGCTCCTTCCTCCGTGTTTCTCTTACCCAGGGGGTACCTTTCAGACAGCACCAGCACCTACACCAGCACACGCACACACCTGCTGCCATCGCTTCGGTTTTACCTATTAACTCGGGGTAGTTCTTTTAGTTGGCACCACAATCAGGGGGTTTTACTTCATTCTCCTCACGGCTCGTTGTAGGGCAGCCCCCTCGGCTGGCTGCGGGGACACCCAAGGCCCACCGCCGAGGCCAGCCGAGCACAGGGCGGAGGCCCTTGCCTTTAATTGCTCAAAATCAGGGCGTTAAACGCCTACGACCACGGATGGCACCCGCCGGGGCTGGGGCATCACGCTGGGGACCGCGAACCCGGCACTGCGCCCTGTCGCCGCGGCGCCGGCTCCCGCTACACTGGAGACGCCACCGCCGCCGGCAGCCGGCCATTTTCCGCGGGGCAGGGGGAGCGGCTGCCTGGCGCCCTCCGCCCCACCGGTGCCCTCCTCAGAGCTGGGGAGGGAGAGGAGCCAGCGGGGCAGGATGGGGCGGCGCGGCGGGAGCAGCGCGCGGCGGGCAAGGCACAGGGCGCCGGGCAGGGGGGGCCGCCGCCAACACCCGCGGGCGCTGACGATCGGGGAGGCTTCGCGGCAGGGCAGCCCCGGCCCCTCCGCCAGGCGCGATGGCGAAAGAAGCGAACGTTTCTACCTCCTTCTTTTTCTGTCCTCCCCCGAGCTGGCCGCAGAGGAGGAGGAGCAGCAACAGCAGGAGGAGGAGGCAGCTCCCGGCCGGCAGATGCAGCAACCGCCGCGGTGCCCTGATGCCCAGCGCCATGTTCCCCCCGTTGCCCGGCCGCTGGCCTCCGCCGGCGCGCACCTGCGGTACCGCTGCCCACCTCCTCCCCGCGGATTGGTCCCGCGCCCCGGCCAATCGCATCGCCCCGGGGCGCGGTAGCTCCTGGGAAATGTAGTTCTTCTCTCCCCGGCCTCGCCTCGTGTTGGCGGTTCGAGGCCGTGGCGGCGTTCTGGGGTAGGTTGCGGTGCTGGGGGCCTGGCTGTCACCCACACGCTCCGTGCTGCGCGCAGGTGATCAGAGAATCGTTTCGGTTGGAAGAGACCTGTAAGATCATCAGGTCCGTGTCCCTCAGCACCACGTCTACATGCCTTTGAAGTACTGCCAGGGATAGTGACTCCACCACTTCCCTGGGCAGCCTGTTCTTTACGAGCCTTTCTGTGAAGAAATTTTTTCTAATATCCAAGATAAACCTCTCCTGGCACAACTTACGGCTATTTACTCTTGTCCTGTCCCTTGTTACTTAGGAGACGAGACCGCCCCCCACCTCTCTACAACCTCCCTTCAGATAGTTGCTAGAGCAGTAAGATCACCCCTCAGCCTCTTTTTCTCCAGGCTAAACAACCCCAGTTTTCTCAGCTGCTCCTTGTAAGCCTTGGGCTCTAGACCCCTCACCAGTTTCGTTGCCTTCTTTGGACATGCTCCAGCACCTCAGTGTCCTTACAGTGAGGAGCCCAAAACTGAACACGGGTGGTCTCTATGTAGAGTTGTTGTCAGCTTTCTCAGGGGCAGTGTATTGTACTGAGGCTGTGGCCCCAGAAGTAGTGATGGTCACCAGCAGGGTGGTGGGTATCTCTGACCACCTGAGGTTGAGGTAAGCAGCTTTACCTGGTGCTCTGCATTCTTTGCCACAGTTGCCTGAAACACAAAGTGCAATTGTAATCAAGACTGTAAAAAAAGGAAAACTAAACACCCTTCTTTTCTACACACTTGCATGCATACACTCTTCAGATTTCACTATGCATACAGAAAGCCTTTTTTACAAAAAATAATATTAATGTAAAACACTAATAGAATTAATTTTAATTTAATTCCCAGAGCATTAACTATGCAGCTTTAATTTGATACTTCCGTTCATGGTACAGTCTTCACAGTCTTCAAGTCACTGATTGCTTTTTTTTTTTTAAGAAAGTACACACTGCAGAGCACAGGCTGGGTAACGTTAAATTAATGACCGTATACTTAATTTTTTTCTTCTTTTTTCCCTAGAATTCCAAGTACTCACCTTATGCTACATTGTTATTTACATACATCTGTGCTGAAGACTCAGAAGACATAACAACTCATTTCTTCAGAGAATTTGCTATATCACTCAAATTTTATGAATTTTATAATCAAAACATCATGATAAAATAGAAAGCTGAGGCACTGAGAGTATGCAAAAGTCTCTGTTTATTTTGGGCACAGACTTTTAAAATCGTATTTTCATGATAATATCAGATGCTAATGTGATGATATTGCTGATATGTCAGCACTGAGCATTTAAAGCATTAAATAGGCCATTGTATTATCTTCAGCTATATTTGCAATGTGGATTTTAGAAGTTACTTATATCCATAGGACTTGTAAATCATATTCAAATAATCTGCCAGGCACGAAAGATTGATCTAAGTGTCTAAGTTCAGACAGAGAGTTCAGACTGTCTGTTATCGACATCCATCAGATTCTGATTGTCATTGGACAATAATAATCATTAAATGCTATGCAATCTGGACTCTGCTTCTGAAGTATTTAAGAAGGTTGGCCCAACAGTCCTTGACTATAGCCAAGTTCAGACACCAGGGCTGCCATAAGTCTTCAAAAAAGATGATTCCAACTTTTTTTTTTGTTAAGAGAAATCACAAACTCTGTCACTCCAGATCCCAGTTACCCAAAATTTATGCTATTCAGTAAATAGCTGCTCCCCATTTGCAAATAGGAAAGGAATGAGTTCAAAAGAAAGACTGAAAACAGAAGGAAATGGAAGGGAAGACAGGAAGAGTTACATGGATAAGTGAAGTGAATGTAGGAAGTATAGGGTTTTGGAGGTCCGATGTCTCCTGGAGCATGTAGACCTATCCTCTCCAATATGAGCTGGGTAAGAAAGGGATGGAGAAATCACTATACCTTATCTTTTCTGGGGTTTTTTGTTTTTATTTTTTGTGAGCTAAGAGGAAAGAGATGCTATTTCAGTTATGGAAACTCTTGTGCTACCATTAATCCTTAAGTCTCCATTAACCTCAGATAAGTGGAGTGTTTTTTCAGACAAGAATATGGCTTTTAATTGAACTTGCCTTTTTAACACCTTGAAAACCGCTACCTGATCTAAGACATCCACTTACAGATATTCTAACACTCACTTTCTAGTTTGCGGCTGAAAAGAAACAGCAGGAACAACTTACTGGGCAGCAAGACAGAGCCGTATGCTTGAGAAGCCTACACTTCCAAGATAGTCTCTCTTTTAAACTATTTGTATTGGTACAAATGCTTCAGCAAATAGCATCTCAGTATTCCCACTACCAATACCCCTATACTATGCCAGCCACTTTTAAGTAATTCCTGCAATTAACCATATAATAAGCTAAATGAATAAAGCATAAATAAGCTAGTGAACATAGTGTGAACATAGTAATGCAGGCCACTATGGTATCTACCTTCTCGCTACCCCTCAAAAATGAGGACAGGGATAATACGTGATTAGAAAAAGAAGAAATTAAAAATAGCCATTGTTATATTGGATTACAGAGGTCTCTAACATAGACCTCTGCTCTGTAGAGACAGGATATACCTATCGATCAGAATTGTGTATTTTAAAAAAGACCTTTTTTTTCCTTCTCTTCATTTAGGAGCTAAGAATTCAATAAAAACTTTGCACTGGAACAAGAGAGGCATATCTCAATTAGTGTGCTAAAAAAATAACATTTCATTAAAAATCTCAGGCCACTCTTGATAAATCCAGAAGATGATTTCATTGGAACCTTCTTTGAAAACCTGTTGGTCTCCTCCTGACCCCAATAAACCATGAACCTTTCACATATTCACTGTATGAAAAGAGCATTAAAACTACTGAGAATGTGAAAGCCACTGGGAGCTCTTCATTCCCTGAAAAGACTAAGAAATTTCTTTGTCACAATGCAACTCTAACTCTCAAAGTCCTTACATTTATTTTGAATCAAAAATCTCCATTTTTAGGCAAGGGACCCCAAGCAGGAAAGAGCAACATGGACAGCTTTACTTCTTTTCTGCTAAGATTTCTAACCAGAGTTTCATGTAAGTCAGAACTTTCATAGCCTGGCCGGTTTTTCTAGCTCTCTGGATAAAGAAGACTTCACGCAGCTGATGCAATAACTGGGATGTACGACACAAGAAGTGACCCAGTGAACCTGTAACTGTAAAGTGTTTTCCTACGTATTTTTTACTCTGAGGCTACCTGAAGTCTATGCTGATAGAGCTAGCCTCATAGATACTACATACAGATGTAGCTGCTGTATCATGACATGTATGGCTATAAACATGGTAATGAAGGCCTAAAGTGAAAGGAAAACATCCCTTACTTCTTTCCTTGATGAAGGAGTATAAGCCTGGAAAAGAAGCATGGTGCTGGAGAAGGGGACATTAGTGGGAAGGGTTACATGAAGTCTGATCGGTTTACATTTGTTGTGTTATTGTTCTTGAGAGTTAGCTCTCTTAAGTTAGTTCTCTCATAAAATTATAAAGCTGTTCTTTACGAGCCTTTCTGTGTATTTTAGTAGTATATTTTTAATAGTCTATATCTGGCCCAATAAGTGTGCAAATGTGTCTGGGATGACTGTCCTCACCTTAGAAAACAGAATATTTTTTGGTACTGGGATGCAAATGCAAGACCGTGGGTGGTACATTTTGTGCAAAAATGTTCTTAAGGTTTAAAAGAGAAAAAAACTTTCCTGCAAGATGTGTTAAACAAGAGTATTTAAAAACCTCCTGTAAGCTGGAAGACTATGCTCTTTTTCAGTATTACATGAGCCCTTCTAAGAGGTGATTCAATAATCAGTGAGTAGAGCTGTGGGAGTTGGCTAGAATGGTTATCAGATCAAAAAAAAACAACGTGAGGCTCAGATGGCAGAGACAGGGTGAGTGCAAGAGCAGGCAGTGGAGTGAGGGTGCCTAAAACAACAGCAAATGAAAACAGGTAAGACAGCAAGCAGCTGCCCAGTGTGGCTCTGGAGACAAGAAGTGTAGTGAAGTTTGGCTGGGGAGAGTGAAATGTGGAGCAGCTAACATGGGCATGACAAACCAACAGATCAGTGTAGCTCAAATCAGACCTTGCAATCTAGAAACACTTAAACTTTAAAGAGTGAGTGAAGATTATTATTGAATGAAAGGAAAACAGTAGCCTAACAGTTCCCTAGAAAATAAAAAAAGTGAACTGTTTAAAAGCATTTTAGTGACACTTTAAGAATTATTCTCATCTTGCATACATATTTTGTTAGCTTTATTTTCTTGTAATAAGAATATTCTTTGTTTGCTATTTACTTTGTATTCATGAGCGAGGAAAATAAGCTCTCACAGAACCAGTGTTAGTATAATTATCCAAAGGTTTATAGGTGGAACTCAAGCTGACATTTTTTTCTTTTTAAATAACCCCCTTAAATTTAGATTTTGTTACAACCACCCGAGTCCTGACAGAAGTGTTATATGAGTTCACCATAACCAGACATATAAAAAAAAAAGTTACTGCTCTGGTTGTCAGGTATCATCTGTTACTTCTTTGAGTCACCATTAGTTTTATTTAGGATATTTTTGTTGGATTTTTTTAAACTGGAAAAGATTTCCACAAACCCTTAATATTTTCTGCAGGGATATAGCATTACAGCCTCCAAAACTAGACACCCATTCAGAAGTGTAGTTTTGCTTTTTATCAAGATGATCACTGGAATGTTTGGTTGCAATAGCAGTCTTGCCCAGTGAGACAAATGTCACATGAGATATGATATGCTACAGCTTCATGGAAAAAGGAATTGCATTTATTAAGTACAATTTAATATTAAACTGCCCTGAAACTAAGCAGTTTAGTCATTTTAAGCTGTGATGAAACATCTTAGTTCTGGGAATGCTTGTATGTTTCCTTAAAACTAATGGTGCTAAAATATTTTAACATTTCTTAGTTAAAATTTCAAGGATATGGAAAAAAAAGGTGAATTTAATTGTGATTTGGGATCAAAACAATATGTCAGAACTTCCTGCAAGAAATTAAAAATTCTGTTCTAATTCCTATATCTGAAATTTGTAGAGGCTAATAGGCTTGGAAAGTAACCCACATTAGCATAAACCTGGTCTTTAGGATGTTGGTGTGGTATGTAGGTTATGATACAGACAA
Organism: Brachypteracias leptosomus; assembly: GCA_013401335.1. NCBI lineage: Eukaryota > Metazoa > Chordata > Aves > Coraciiformes > Brachypteraciidae > Brachypteracias > Brachypteracias leptosomus. The sequence continues at coordinate 1,466 of VYZX01020470.1, read as the reverse complement.
AGTGTCAAAGACAGTAGCTAGAGCTTCTTCCAAGAGAAAAGACTACAACCTTCTGGACAAGCACAGTTTCTTAAGAACAATCTTTTGTTACTTTCATATGGTTATTTAACAGTCACAGGACAGAAATTGCAAACTTTAATGTTGAAAGACGGATTTACTCCTACAATGAAATGGAAAGATATCTTCTCTTCTAGCCCTCAGCCGTTAGCCTTCAGAGAGCTCTTTTTCATTCATGCCCTATTGATCTCTTGTAGCAGGTGCAACCGCCCTGACAAAAATCTAATAAAGGCCAGGGCTTGCCAGAGACCTGATAAAGATCGATTCAAGCCTCACAGCCTTTAAACAGTACCCTACAGCAACTAACTGTCACCTCCGGGTCCAGGCCCTTAGCCTGCCTTTGCTGTGGGCTTGCCCCCAGCTAATTAGAATGACCACAGTGCACACTCAACCAGGGCATAAATGGAGCCCCGTTGGAGAGCTGATCTTGAGTGGCTTCCGTCAGAGCAAGTGAGCCTTGCAGCCATGAATCCTCCCAGGACACCATCCCAAGGGTACTTCTGCAGATTGAGTGAGCCTTATCCCCTCTTTGGTGAGTGAATATTTCTTTTGGATATATCCTTGAGTAAGCCCTTGCCCACTTTGGGTGACAGACTCCCTTTGGGTGCATTTGTGTGGGAGATTTTCCCCTTATGAGTGAGTGTGCGCACATTTTGGTTCATCTTTCTAGAAAGAATATTCCTTAAAGCTTAGAGATTAGTTGTGTAGTAGTGCACCTAACTGTGCACTGAACTTGTAATTTAATTTTGTCAGAAGGAGTAATGAGTAATTTGGTTACAATAAATCCACAGTTTGGGTAGCTGCTGCTGTCTGTTTTGTGGAGGCATCTGTGACAACTCTCTCTAACCGATGAGCCACATCACAGCCAAGGCAGGTCTGAAGGGTGGTGTACTGAGTTCCATTTTTTCTTTCTCCAAATAAAGATGAAGTGTACAAAACAAAACCTAAGAGCTGCTGGGAGATGCTGACTCCCAGAGAGGCAAGTTGCCATTAAGTGCTGTTCTTAATAGAACTGTTACCTCTCACAGATGTGCTTTTCAAAATACTGAAACTCTTGGGTTTTGACATCACACAGATCCTAATGCAGGCCACTAGAAAAGATCTGTGCATGGTGTATGGTTGGCAGTAGTGTAGCAGTTGCCAATTCCTGTTCTGGACTTTGTTTACTCTGAGTAAAGAAGATAAAACTACTCAGCTACCTGTCAGTCATCCAAGCTTACTAATTTTTGAAGTGAACTATTACATTCCTCCTCTTTTTTTTTTTGTTTTTTTTTGTTTCTTTGTTTTTCTAAAAAAAAAAAGGCAACAGTGGACCAGGCTGGTAATTCTGAAAATACCTTCTTAAATTGAAACCATACTAACAATTTTTTTATAATCATGGAATCATTAAATCACGGAATGTTAGGGAT
>VYZX01020466.1:48235-86678 GCA_013401335.1 Brachypteracias leptosomus | reverse complement strand
CTGCACTCACAGCCAGACAGGCTCGTTGGACACCCATGAACACAACACTGGTGCATTTCGCTCCTGCTCTCAAAGCAAAGGTGCGAGCCCCCAAAAGTGCTGCTCATTCTGAACGTGCCCTTGCACAGCCAGTACAAATCTGTGGGTCCCATCCTTTGCTTTAGCCCCAGCCTCGAAACCACCTTCCTGCACTCAAAGCAGGACAGGCTCGCCTGAACCTTAAGAACACAAAACGGGCACATTGGGCTCCTGCTCCCAAAGCAAAGGTGTCAGCCCTAAAAGCGCTGCTCATTCTGAAGGTGCCCTGGGGACCCTTGCACAGCCACCATAAATTTGGGGATCCGCCTTTGCTTTAGCCCCAAGCCTCAAAACCACGTTCCTGCACTCAAAGCAATACTGGCTCACCTTTCCATCATGAACACATAATTGGTACATCTGGCGCCTGCTCCCAAAGCAAACGTGTCAGCCCTAAAAGTGCTGCTCCTTCTGAAGGTTCCCCGGTGGCCTTTGCACAGACACCATAAATCTGGGGTCCGCCTTCGCTTTAATCCTCACCCTCAAAACCACCTTTCTGAATTCAAAGAAAGACAGGCTCGCCTGAACCTCAAGAACACAAAATAGGCACATTGCGCTCCTGCTCCCAAACCACAGGTGTCAGCCCTAAAAGTGCTGCTCATTCTCAAGGTGCCCTGGGGGCCCTTGCACAGCGAACACAAATCGAATTCTCCTCTCCCTCTACTCTGTGGTAGTGAGGCCCCACCTGTAGAACTGTGCCCAGTTCTGGGCTCCTCAGTTCAAGACAGACAAGGAACAACTGGAGTCTAGTGGAGGGTCACAAAGATGAGGGGACTGAAACCCCACTTTTATGAGGAAAGGCTGAGACCTGGGTCTGTTTAGCCTGGAGAACACTGAGAGGAGATCTTATCAATGCTTATAAATATCTAAAGGACAGGTTTCAAGAGAATGAGGCCAAATTCTTCGCAGTGGCACCCAGAGACAGGTCAAGGGTCAAAGGGTACAAACTGCAACACAAGAAGTTCCCTCTGAACACGAGGAAAAAAAACTTCCTTACTGTGACGGTGACAGAGCACTGGAACAGGCTGCCTCGAGATGTAGTTTGCTTCTCCAGAGAAATTCAAAACCTTCCTGGATGCATTCCTGTGCAAACTGCTCTCAGTGAGCCTCCATTAGCAGGGGGGTTGAACTAGATGAGCCCTCGAGGTCTCTTCCAACCCCTACCATTCTGTTATAAGCTTTTCCAGGATATCCTTTCATTGTTTCTTCTGTTACCCTCTGATTGAGGATAAGCAGAAAGACCAAATCAGTGAAGAGGCTGGCACACCTTTAAACATTGTACGCTCACCATTTCTGGTCCACTCCATACCAAGTACTCCAGCAGCTGCATGAGGGAGAAGTGAAAAAAGAGTTTTCTTTTCAAAATAGGGTTTTTTCCATAAGAAAGAAAAATAACCCTCAAGTTTGAGGTTGTGTTTACCATGACAGTATTTTCAAACAGCAGCCACAGAAGCAAACCAGTAGTGTTTCTTATTTTAATAGCATTGAATACATTTTAATAGCATTGAATACATTTTATCAAGGCTGTAAGTATATAGAGGTGTATTTTTTTAATACTTTTTGCATACTTTTATTTACAAAAGGAAAACAAGCCTACAGTTTCAAGCCAAATAAAAAGCACAAGAACAAAAATGGAAGAAAAGTCACAAGAACATGTGGGCTTTTACTTTAAAGAAAGTAGCTGGAAGACAAACAAAGAACACACAGGGCAAGCTAACATCCAGAGTGGCTGCTGATGCCCTTGAATTTGGAACAGCATCTGAAAAAACAACTCTTTTATCCATCACTTAACATGTGCTGAAAGAATTAAAAACAGAGCAGTTCTTCAAACCTCACACACACTCTGGGTCACTTGAAGCTTAGTAGCCATACTTTTCATTGAGATGAGTTTTGCCATCACCACTTTGACCTAAGGGACAAAGAGGAAGAGATGCATTATTTTTTGCCCCCTCATTCAAGACAAATGTGTATTCAAGTATGAAATAGTCTCTAGGCAGCACCAGTCAGGCAAGCACAAAGAGTCGGACTAAATATTACAATTCAAATCATCTTCTGATTTATAACTCCTCTTGACCTTACTAATAGTGTCAAGATTATATCATATATTCCTGGTTTTGCAGGTGTTTTTTTGCTTTGTTGTTGTTGTAGTTTTTGGTTTTGTGGGATTTTTTTCCCTCCTCTGGTGTCCTAATTATGCCAGCTTAGAAGAGAAGTACGATTATTATCAGGCAGAATCTTATGGACGCAGCTTGCTCAGCTACCCCACATCAGACCTCTGAGCTATTGAATCATGTATTTCGTTCCAGCACATTCACATGCCAGAAAAGTGGAGGCTTTTCATTGAAGATTAAAGTTTTCTTCAGTGAAACTTATTCTTATTTTTTCTTATTTGCTTTGGAACCTATCTATATTAGGAGCCCGCAACAGTCTTCCAAAAATTATAGTAAAGAATCTACCAAATGAAAGCTAAGCTTTGAACTTACTATGAAAACCTCAATGCATAAAATGAATTTTCCATTTTAGAGAAACTGAAAATTCATTACACTGTTTAGCAGTGTATGCAACCTCCTTAGCTAAAACCACTCAGGAACTAAAGTAAGAAACATTTTCAACTTTGACATATATTGGATGCATGCATCGATTATGTAGTGCCTTCACCAAAGCATTACCAACACTTCTCTCCAAAACACATGACAAAATACATGTTTGTATTCCAATGATTTTTGCAAAAGTCTGTAAAGATCTTCACATTTCACAGATTTCTATGAAAACTAAGACAGCTGGAGCATTTAGCCCTAGTGAAGGTTTGAGCTTGTCTTTCAACTATCACTATATGTAAATAGTGTTAGCTCTCTCAGGTGTTAATACAACTGAAAAACAAACTTCAGGTCTATCTGTCCACTGAGACGAAGATATGGTCTGCACATCACTATGAGACTTGTATGACCACGCAACAAATATGGGGTAGAACATGCCCGAAAACATCAGGTTCTGGGTAAGGTATTTGTGAATTACTTTTTTCATCAAGAAGATACAAGGACATACTGACTGCTCATTAGGTAGATTCTTGAGTTAAGACTAAAAATGGTAAGGAAATGGTTGAAACCTTCAGGAGGAATCCATATGCAGTAGTCTGGGTCATCATCTGGGTACTGTGAGGAAAAAAAAGGTTGCTGGACCTGCAAAAAGAGAAAAGATTTTTAAGGTGCTGCACCCCTCCAGCAATGTGTCAAAGCAACTAAATCTCTCATCAATTCAGAGATAAATACTGAAAGGTGAGGATTATTTCTGCAACAGTCAGGGATAAAAACAATGATACAGAAGGAAGAAGAAATATGAAACCCTCAAATAGCTCCAGGTTATTCCCAGTAGAGTCAGAGAATAATAGAAATGCTGGTTGAATGGGATCTCTGGAGGTCATCCTGTCCAATCTCCCCCTCAAAACAGAACCATTGCCAACTGTCCACTTCTGGACAGTTTAATCCTGTCATCCTAATGCTTGGTTGTGTCATTTGACACAATTTCCTTATGCAGGGAAAAGCATTAGGGTAGGATTTTAAAGTGTGTTGCTGATTTCAATGCACAATCTCACTGCTTAAGGTGACTTTCGAATGGGAGTATGTAAGCATTCAGCTGTTATATAAGGGTAACAATTTTTCAAAAGAAAACCCAAATTTTCAGGTCTCACTGGCATTACTGAAATGTTTAAAGCAAAACTTGTGTCACTTGCAATTCAAATGTTGACACAGTAATGTCTTTTTGTTCCTAGATTTTAAAGTTTTGCCACATCAGTATAATTTTCTCAAGAACTTTTATTTTCAAGTAGGTAATAAGGTAGCTATCAGAAAAAAAAAAAAAAAATCATACAAGTGTATAGTGCAAGACCTCAGAGCTCAAAATGTAGCCAAGTTAACTCAGCACTAATTTGCATTACTCTGTAGTATCATGACACAGTCTTAAGTTATGCAGTTGAAGCAATTTTTCATTCCCTCAAAAAAACCCCAAGCAATTTTTCATTCCCTCAAAAAAACCCCAAGCAACCTTTCCTTCACCACGTTAACTCCCAAAACAGTTCTTTGGGAAGACTAATGTTTTCCAAAACATTAGACTGTAGAGTTGAACAGTTTTTAAATATGGATTGTAAACAGTCACTTTAGAATTGTTTTTCTAGTTTTACATAATTCAAAGTTATTCCTCAAATATTAAAAAAGGAGAAAAAAAAACACCAACAAAGCTCACTTCTGGTTGATATTTTCCACGTACAATCTGAGCTCAAAGGCAGAGACAGCATATGGAAAAAGTGATTTGTGATGGGAGACAGCACAGAGCTAAGCCATCTGGCATTTGGAGAATGCTCAGTGTTAGAGTGAACTCTGCGCTGATGAGAAGTGCTGATTTGACTGCCTCAGTGTGAGAAGCTGCCTTGTTGTCCTATGGTGTAACTCGGGCTTTAACTATACAATTTTACTCTTGCTTTCTTTATCAACATGCCTTATAGGCCAGCAACAAAGGACAATTCTTAAGGCTGTGCCTATGCAATCCTTGGGTCCTTTGCCAGGACTAACAAGGTGGCAATCAGCACACACAGGCTGCAGGGAATTAAGTTCCTTTAAGTAAGTGGTGCAGGGCTAAAATTAGATGGTCACCACAAATAAAATATCATAATGGTCAGAACCCATGGCCCACCAAGCACAGTAATCATCTTTGGCAGTCAGCAGAAGGTAGAATGCTCTCTAAGGGGAAGAGACTCACAATAATCATTAGGCTAAGACCATGCTGTCAAAGAAGTTCTTTCCTAGCTCCAGGAAGGCAACAATTGCCTATATCCCAAAATGTAAAAGATTCATACACTTTACATTTTAATGCAAATCTTATGCACAGGAGGAACATTGTCTAGTACATATACTCAAATTTAATAAAACTGGGTTGCAAAAGACAATTCTATATTTGGGTCGAAGACAGCAGAAAAGCACTACTATCACCAAGTCATACTCAAACTAACAAAGAGTCTACTAAATGATTCCTTTAAACTCTTAAGCTCCATGAGTCATGGTATCACAACTGACCTTGCTTGAGCTACTGATTTTCTTAACTTTCTCAGATGTCTCTTCAGGTTCCTCACATACTGCCTCAGATGCTGGGAAGAAAGATTTGTTTTATGACACATCACAAATGGCCAATTCTATCAGAAATAAGCTTATAGGAAGTTCACATAAAAGGGATACATCCAAAAGGAAAGCCAAGGTAGTCTGCTGCACAAAATTCATACTTAAGACTGCTGAACATATTTTTGTTTATCATAGATTTATTAAGTTCTGTTACTGTCAGTCACCTACCTGAATGCAGTTTAATATGGTCCTCTATTGGGAATTTTGCAACACATTTTAGTTAATGGCAGATGTTTGTTTTTTTCTAAAAGATATTCACTATCTGTAATCACTGCGGTGACTGATTTAGAAAGAAACAGTAGGAAATGTGCAGAACCAACATGCTTTTAAAAGACAAACAAACAAAACAACCAACCAAAACTTTACAGTGACATCAGTGAGAGGAAATACAAAAAAAGATAGAAGTATGCCTTGTTTTTCTGCCACTTGAAATATTGAGAATCTAGTGCCTTATGTCTATGGATGAGATAATGATGACAGGATGACATACTTCAGTCAGAGTTATGAAAAAATAGAAAATTCTCCATGAAGGAGATCAATACACAAAACAGTCTTCATTTTGAGGATCTGATTTTTTTTTTTTTTTTTGGTGTTGTAGATGTAGAAGGGTCATCTGGGTCATCAAGAAACTAATTAGCTAGTGTTATGTAGTATTTGTCACTTTAAAAAAAAATGGCATGAGGGAAAAGAAGAATTATTTTCATTTAGGAGCATAAACACAATGCTTTTTTTCCCCTTCTTATTCTCTTGCAGTAGCTCTTTACATTACAAAAGGACAGAGCTTTCTTTTATAAACAAAAGATCTCTAAGCTATGATTATGAAACAGCAAGGAGAACTGAAACATAGTTGAAGTGACCTGTTTTAACCATACACTTGCCACCTCCCAAGCAAAACACAATCCTTCATTTTAATTCTAGATTCTTTAGGCTCTAGATTAGAATTAGTTTCCCTCTACTGACTGAAGTTTCTAAACCCACAAGCTACTGTACAATAGAGTCTAAATTGTACTACTCACCTTGAGATTTCTCTTGTGAAAGTCCCATCTGAGATTTATTCCTTAGTATCTTTGGCTCAGGCAGAAAATGAACCCCTGTAAAAGAAAAGAGCTAGATGAGCACTCTGCAGTAACTCTGATGAGTAGAGCCCTAGTATGTCTGAGACAAAGTGCAAGAGAAAACTCATAGCTACATTTGTCTCAAGAAGAACTCTTCTCTCAGAAGTCCTCCAAATTATTTCATCCACCAGGTCCATCACCATACAATATTAGAAGAAAAACTTGTGACCAGTTAAAATAAGAGCAACCTCTCCAGCATTCAGACAAGAAGTCAGAATTAGGTTTCTGCATAAAATATGTAATTTACTGAGAAACACCATTACTGAGTTTTCAAATACATCAAGCTGATATAGAAAAGGAGGGATTGGACATATACCACACAGATACAAGAAGATACCTCTCCATTGTCACTTTTAGAATTATTTTGCCTCCTTACAAAAGAATCTGAAGCTTTAGTAAGAAAACAAATGTCTGTGTAAGTCACTCTCCCTGTCATTGTAGTTGTTTTCATATGGACATTCAATCTAATGAAAGGAGGACTTATCAAAATAGGACCTTTCTTGAGTTTGGGAAATTTCTTCTGTTTCACCAAAAGCATGAAAAATTGACTGCCGAGCAGAGTTTCAACTGGAACCACGTGAAACTCAGCTGCTTGCACACAGACTCTGGACTCATGGTAAAAGTCTATGGAAAAGAACCTGCTGGAGAACTTGTGACTCAAATCTTAGGGAGATTCGCACAGTTCTGAATTAACAGACTCAGCTTCATTACTGGAAAAACCAAACCCAGTGGTTTACCATCCTGAACGGATTCTAGATTCTTGTTATTGCAAGGAGAACCATCGGGAGCATTAGTTTCTTTTCCTGTTTCTTTCTCTGTTGTCACTTTTGTTTCCACGTTTGATGCTCTGCTGTTTGTTGCATCTGCTTCTTGTTCCTCCTCCATTTCGTCCTCTTCTTCCTCTTCTGGTCCATCACCTTTCATTTTTAACAAGCTTTCAGGGATGTCTGGACGCTTAACAGGCAACTTCTGTGGAAGAAAGACCAGTGCCTCAGTACTAAAATAGAGGTAGATATCACAGACATTCATAACAGGAGAAAGCACACATCTCACAGTCATAGAGAAGGCTGGTGAGGAAACACTCTCAGGATGAAAAATAGTTAGATGTTAAGGAAAAATCATTAATAGGAATAGAAGTTGAAAAAATATGTTCAGTTCATAGACAAGGATGAGTGATGCTGGAAACTCAATCAATCTTGGATATGATGTTAGATCTAAGATCAAGAAAAACAAAAGAAAGTGAAAGGACCAGCTGCTGAGGTACAGCAGTGGTTCAGCCTGATGTCCCCAGACTGCCTCTGCTTGATCCACTGCCTTTTGACTGCAGCTGTGCCCAGGAGACTGGCTGCACAAGGGCATAGAATGGCAACTGCTGGCAGCAAACAACACCCAACAGCCACTGCTGGCTGCCCTCTGCACCTTCCTCTGCTGCAGGCTTGTCCCTCCATGTTGCTTTCATGCATGTGAGAAAACATGGTTGCCACCTACAGTCTCCATAGCCTCAGAAGGTGTCAGAGAAATAGCCTCTGACTCACATCACTTATGAGTCCAACCTACCCCCAGGCTTCCAGTTTTCAGCTTGAATTTGCTCCCTCCTTTCATTGCACCGAAGAGAGGCAGGGTAATCTTTTTAGGCTTGCTCTCTGCTTCCAAACTGTGACTCCCACTCCTAACAAAACACAGATACAAAGGAAAACAGTGTACATAGTATCAAACAAGCCTCATATTTACAAATACAATAAAAAAAAAAATCTGCAAATCAGAAGAGGATATATGAAAATCTTTTTTTTTCCTCTCACTTGCAGCATCCAGGAAAAAGCTGCAGGAGATGACTGCTCCATCCTACATATGTGTTGTAGGATTCAGACACTTGCTATAACAGGAAGCAAAAAATAAATAAATAATGATAATAATAATAAAAAATAATCTGTATCACACAGGCTCCCTCAAATTCAGTTGCATGCACATACTCAGATATAATATATATGTATATATAAAAACACATTCAGAGGCCAAACCTCAATTTAAGTAAATTAAGTAATTAAACCTCTAATCAAGCTGCCACTAACAAACGAAGAACCCAGCATGCACCCTCTTGAACTGCAGTAGTGCTGCCAGGCAGCATTTGAAGTGCCACTACACTTGACTTTCAGGTACATTTCACACAGTGAAAGTGGTTTTCATGTACATAATACCTGTAAAATTCTTCAGTTCCTTTTGGATATAGGTGGGGATAAAAAAAAAAAGCTTAAAAAGCTTGACACCATGCTTCCAATCCCTTCTACCTCTCATCCTCCCAGTGTGGGCTCACCATACTCCAATGTTATGATGCATCTGCCTTAACCATAGGTGCTGCAACAGCCAAGAGGCCCAGCAACTCTCTACAGAGATGAGCCAGGTAGTTTGGGAGGCCTCCCTGGTTCTGTGTTTGGAAAGCTGCCTGTTTGATGGGCTTCCAGAACTGCCCATGATTAACAGGTATGGTAAAAGTAACTGGTTTATACCTTAGCCAAGACTTACTGGGGCTTCAGCTCAGGCAGTTCTGCAGGCTTGACAAGCTTTATTAACCCTCTCAGTCTCTGTTGCTCTTTCCTTAGTTCGAACGAGCGTAAGTGAAGCTTCTTTCGTGCCACACTGTCTAAGGTGCATCCTGATTTTATTTCAGTCATGAATTCATCCAAGGAATCTTGAGCTGTTGGCTGGGACTGGACTAGACAAGACAAAGAGAAGATAGATATTGTTATGGGTGGGGAGGTGAGAGCTCATCAAGTCCTACCTTTAGAGAATAAGGTGTACACATAGGAAGAACTATCCTTTCTGCAAGTTTCTGTTGAATGGTGAAGTCATGGAGGTTGTTAGCCCTGGAAAGATGAAAGCATTTCTCCTAACAGAAGCCTAACAGTAAACTTTAATCAACCTACATAAAAAAAGTCTCTTAAAATCCAATGTTTCTTTATGAGTAAATATCTGTGTTCTAGATTGTTCATCTCACTTTAAGATCTGCTGTCCCTAAAAAAGCAGCTTACAGGTTCTTCTTGCAGTCACACACTAAAATAAACACAGCTACAAAAAAATCCCCCACCACTGCATGGGGTATCCCATTCTGGCTTTCCTAGAATGTTTATGTAATAACATTTGCAAAGCTCAAAATGAATAAACATATTGATACTTCCTCCTACCATTGGATGACTGAGAGCACCCAAGAATAGTTTCATATGTTAGGCCAATCACACAAAATTTACCTTTGTTTCAACTGGATTTTCTAACAAGAAAACACTGCTTTGTACTTGAAAAAGAATAATGACAGTCCTACTCCACTTGATTTCAAAGATCAATAATTCTATGCCTATTTGACTAATTAAAATAAAACTCAGGAGGAAAGACTAAAGCTCTAATGACTAAAAAAAACAAATACAGAATCCTAACACATGGATTTCAAATAACCAAACCAACCAACCAACCAAAAGAGAACTTGTTTCTTAGGCTTAAACAACACTTCAGAAGTTTTTAAATGGTGTTCAAAAATAACTTGGAGACAAACAAGGAAAATGTTGTGGCTAGAATTAACAAGCCTTTTGACAGGCAGTCTTCTGCCTTTTAATATTATATGAAAAGTGGCAAATCCAGTATTTATTTGCTGCATTATAAGCAATTATGTATATATGCATAATTATGTGATCAATGAGTTATTTTCAGTTCAGCTTAAGCTAACTAGGTAGCATTTGAAATTTTAAATGTGCACAAATAAAACAGGATAAGTTATTGTTAAGAGTACATATTAAAGCAGTTTTACTTGACTTAAACATTTAAAGAAATGTCTAATAAGACTCATGTTTACAAATGTACTCAATTGAAAAGGATATTTCTGATCTAGAACAAAACACAGTTTGCAAATATATGAAAGCCACAACAGTAACTATTCGAAGATACACAGAATTAAGAGGCTTCAAAAGATAAGCAATAGTTGTAGCATCCACCTCCATGCAAATACAAATGAAGACAAAACATGTCATAAAAGAAATTCATATAGAAATACCGTTATTTTTCCTCATAACTATTTATTACAAATCAAGACAAAACCACACCAAAGTATTGTTAACAGTCTGAAACTCCTAGCAGGCAGGAGTTGAGCAGAATCCTCATTTAATTTAAACACCAAAGATACGGTTTTAGTGTTTAGTCAGCTAATTCAGAACAATTAAAGGCAGTTTCACAGTTCTCTTTAGCTGCAGAACAGCTTAAGTACTTCAGCTGGTGAGTGATCTTCAGTGAGTGAGATCACCCCTTCTTGCTTGATTCCACCAACAGTGCCCGAGATCAGGCAGTTCAGCTTACAGGGCTACTGTTAGCATTTGGTGTATGGTTAGCAGCAGTTTTCTACACTATTGAAGTAAAATTTGACATTGATAGGAGGTGAACCAATCATGACTATTATACTTCATATTCCAATGAAAAAAAGCTATAGGGCTATTTACTGCACCATCAATTTATTGATAATTTTCTTCTGAACAGGCAACCAAAAATGAGACTGAAGAGCTCTATGTATTTGACTTTCATTCTGATGCATCGGTGAATGAGAGGTACCAAGTCGGTCCATCAGTAATTAGTTCTGAAGAACTCCAGAGAACAATTTGCAAACTTCTAGTGCAATTTTTAGACAACCACTTAATTTCTTCCTCTTACCAATTTCTTCTTGGTAAGAGGTGTTGCAATTTAGCCTGTCATTCACTCATTGCTCTCCACACTCTTGCCCTTAGGCTACAAATAATCATTTAGAGCAAGTAAAAGTGTATTAAGGTTTCAGAACTGTTATGCAAAGCACCAGCTTTGTCAGACAGCTCATGACAGTGGTAAGAATCACCCACAATCAGTACGCATGCTCCTGCCTTACACTTGTACTCAACATCTGTGGCTAACCTGAAGCATCCAAAGAAATAAGAGAACGCACAAATATCCAGAACACACACACCCAGTAATTGATGATGCACTATTTGGTATGCTTTATCCTGACCTATTTCTAGGAAATTCCCATCCAAGAGTGAATTACTCTGTACTGCAGTAAGTGCTGAGACTGCAATTTTTCCAAGGCTCTGAACTAGCTGTGTAACCAGCTACAATTTACCAAAACAGGATAACATACGTAAGATTTATATGGTGTTCGTGAAAGTCTATAAATTCACTGATTCTTCCTTCTCCAAGCCTCTATTAAAATATAACAGGCTTGTTGAGAAACAGTATCAGCAGAAACAAAGGCATCATAACATATGAAAGCTTGGAATTGCATGTCCCAGACAACATGAAGCATTAGCTTCTCTTGCCAGTCAGTCTATTTATCAGAACAGTCATGCTGAAAACAATTCCTTCAACCACACTGAACCGACCCATCAGTTAGAATGCTCAGTGGAGCAGTATTGTTTGCTCAACACTGATCTAGTATAATCAATCACCAACAAAAATGTTGATACAAATGAGTTTTGGCGTGGAGCTGAATTACCAGGAAGAAACGTACCCACGTAATGCACAGAAGACAGTCCAGCTGTCAGATTGCTGCTAGGCTTCTTGGAGAGAAACTCTTCTGACAAACCACCTTGCAACCTTTATTAATGCCAACTCTGTTAAAAAGGTTTTTAGAACCAGCCTAAACACACTTCCTTCATGATTCCTTTCATTCCACAAGACATCATCAATAACAGAAAGAAAAATGCAGCTATTCGTATAGTACACTTTTAAATCTAACTTACTACCAGATACAATCACCACTTTGGAAGGGCTCTGACTTTTTACACAAAGGCATAATCCTACAACTGCAATGGCACCCTCATACGCTAGCAAGCTCACTGAACGTACAGGCTAAACATCAACTGCTTTGACTCCCTATTTCTCTTTTCCCACCTTTCCTTTTTAAGGTGCATTTACAATGAGAGAAGTGAAAGAAAAGATACTGTCTTTTCTATCAGTTGTTTGCTCTTCCCTTATAAATAGTTTTGGAGGGAATGGAAAAAAATTGTTTCTCAATTGGGTCAGTTTCACCAATATGGGCAGACAAAACTGCGCTAACTCTCACCCTCTCAAGCAGCAGGAGCTCGTATACTTAACTTGGATGTTGTTTGCCTTGGAAAAAGCTGCATTCATTATCAAATGACTACACACACAGAGTACATAAACTACTGGATGAAATATCCTCTCCTGCTAACTCAGTTACCAGCATACCTCCCTACACCTTTATAAAAAGTGGACACTAAAAAAAATAAAAATAAAAGCACTTAAGACAGAATCCATAAGATAGATTTTCAGATCTTTATTGTTCTTTTTGGAAAACACTATAATCAAATAAATTTCATGCCTTACCTTTCCCTGAAGCCTTCAGCTTCTCTGTTATCTCAGAAAGCTCATTTTCAGCTTCATTTAGCTTTTTGACCTATGAAAGAAAACCATGTTTAGATCTTTTTTATCTTCTTAAAATCCCTTTTTAAGAGTTACTCAAATATCTTACCAAATTACTTTCATTTACCTACTTCTGATCTTTGACCAAGAGCTTCTTGGCTGACAAAAATTATAGCCTAGATTGTTCTTAAACAACTTATCAGTCCTTTTACATGTTGTTCACAATTTTCCTTCTGAAACACAAAAGCATGTATAATGCTTCTGCTACCACCGTGATCTTTCAACCATCCCTATCTCTGCTCCCGCATACCCAATGGGCTGTGTAGGACTTTTAGTTGTCATAAGCCTGTCAGTACAGGCTGCTTATTCTTTGAAGCAGAATAAGATCCTTCTTTGGGATGTGCCCTGTGCGCTTGAAAGCTTGCAATAATTTTCTGATGCTTTAAAACTATTTCAAAAGTGTTCTGTTCCGGCATTTCAGTCACCTGCTGCTGTGGTCTGCCAAGTAGAAGACAATACTACACAGGCAAAAGCAAGGCTTGCTTCTCTATGCTTCCACTAAAGTAAGCAGTATTTTCAGGTATTTATAGATACTGTCCACAAATCAAAAAAAATCAACCACTATTTCATTCTAACTAGAACAACTGAGAGCTAAAGGTCTGAAATGATATCAGAGTTAAAGCTAGCAAGGTCAGGAAATACTTTTCTTCTTAGTAATAATACATACATGAGAGAATAAGCCTTGGCATGTCATAATAATTCTTACCAGGGAGTCATAAGTCTCTGGTTTTTCTTCTATTTTACCAGCTTTCTTCATTCTGTTCAGTCGCTTTTTTTCTACAGCACCAGTTCTATCAAGGAAGGTGTCATCATCGCTGTCATAAAAATCCTCATCTTCCCAGTTCCTTGATTTCCTTTTTCGGGATACTGGGAAAGGTAGGGGCCAAGGCAAGAAAAACAATTATTTGCATATGACTGAGCAATAGATTAAGTCCAAGATAGTAATTTCAGAACCCTAATCTAGGGCTTTTAGAACGACCACAGCATGTGACTAGTTATTCACCTGCTTCTTGCCTCAGCACTCCCCGAGCATCGAGCAGCCTGCAAGCCTCCAGTGCACACTGCACCATCGCCTCCTTCTTCTTCCCTGAATAGAGAACCTCTGCCACCAGCTGCTTCCCAGACGCATCATCCACAGGCAGCCTGTTCAGTTTGAAGGATCAGAGAACAGATCAGACACAAACAGCTTTTCACAGATGCTACTTGGATATTTTACTTATCACATTGGCATTGTTCTTTCCATTTCACTCTAGTCTTTTTCTGTGGGTTAAATATTTCCACTTTTCATATCATATAGCACCAGTCAAAACACAAGCATGGATTTCCTAAAGCATGCAAGTAAATTTTTATTTCACTAGTCCAAACAATAATTCTTCCTACATTCATTCCATTGGGAATGTAAGAAATTAAAAGGTTAAACATAGTTAAAAGGTTAAATATCAGTCCCTGAACTATATTAAGCACTAGTATCTTGCATCCATGCAACACCAGTAAAATATTTTCTGTGCTGAAGCAAAGGTTTCTTAAGCAGTAAAATCACTGCAGTGTGGTACCTAACCATTTGAGACCTATCCCGTTGACTTAATTTCAACCTCACCTTCCCTTGTCTCATAAAAGAGCGACCTTAGTGTCCTCTTGCAGTAACCCATGAAAAACTGCTTTATACCATACAAGAACTGAAATTGGGTACACAGAATAATGGATGATTTTTTTTCCCCTCTCTCCCATTAGGAATTGAAAGACACAATTTCTTAGTTTCTTCTCTCATATTTCAATTTCACATATTTCTCAAAACAATGGAAAGTGAAAGAAACTTAGACTCTTGCTTTCCCAGTTTTCATCTCTAAGGAAAAATCAAATGCTGCCAGACCAGAGAGGAGCACAGACACTGAACTAGGCACTGATCCTTGAACTTCTGTCTCAGTATTAGGGTTTAGATCTAATTCCAGCTGGCCTCCTTGCCACGTGTCACAAGACAAGTAATTTCTTCAGCTTTTGCTTGTGAATTCAATAAAGTCATCTTCTACATACAAAAGTGAATGGAGATACACATACTTGATCCTGCAGAGCCAGCTATTGTGCCCACGATCATCATATTCGTATTCTAACTCTTCTCCTAGAGAGGAAAATAAAACTGATGCAGTAACCAAAATTGGAATAATCTTTACAGCAGAGAATGTAATGGTTAAACAAAAGAGACAAAATGCCCTTGCTACATATCAAAGGACTGAATTTGCCCCCCCCCCCCCCTTTTTATTCTTTAAGCCATGGGACCTTCAGCTGGTATTATGCTCATTTGTTTTTTTGTTCATTTTGGCTTTTTCATACTAGAAAAACCAACAAACTCTAAGTGGCCTGTTCAGGAATACACGGATCAAAGGAAAAACAATCTTACCTCTGTATTAAAGTAAATGACAGACATTGAAGTAGCAAAAATTTTCAATCTAGATTCACAGATAACACAGATCTACAAGATAAACAATATCTTTTTCACCTTAGCAAACAAGTGAGTCATCTGTAAGTTCCACTAGCAACCTCTGAAAGTTTAGACCAATTCAGGCCTTCTGTCTTTTTATACTTTCCAGTTCTATCTCACAATCATAGCCATCTCCAAACAGAACAGTCTGGAATTTGATGGGTTTGGATTTTTCAGCATAGCTTCAATGCATGGGCATGGTTTGAGTATCACTCCAAAGGAATACAAGGTGCTCTCTGCAACTCACAGTTTAGGAATTATAACTAAGGCTCTGATACACAATGGTGAGCTAAGTTTTAATGAACAAAAAATCCAAACCTAAAAAGCAAACTACCACCACGATTCCGAAAAGCTGGCTGTAAAAGAACTCTCTAACACTTGTTTGCAATGTTAGAATCACTCCCAAAACTTGAGCAAACAAAAAAAACCCTAACCACAATGTAATAAAGAAGTTTAGCTCCCACACCTTAACTTGCAAAGAAAAACACAAGCACAAACATCACGGTTCACAAAACAGAAAAAAACTACACTTAATAAAAAAAAAAAAAAGTACCTTCTCTGTCAAAAAAGCCCTGTAAGGCCTTCCTAGGATCTTTCATATAGAAGACATCTTGTACATCCTGAAAATCAATAGCAATAGGGTTTTCTTCAACCTCATCCTCCTCAGCATCCTCCCCTTAAGGAGACATATAAAGCAGATAAAAACAATGGTGAAACGTTAAAAAGAGAACATCAGCATATTTCAGCTTTTGTTAGTTTGGAAGAAGTAGCAGCTACATCATCCTAAAATTAATTCCCTTGACTTGAATATTGTTTCTACATCCAATCAAAAAGAACACAAATCCTGCTTCATAAGACCCAGTTTTGCAGATAAACATCACTACAGTTTCAGCACTTTCAAGGGTTTATACACTTACACATTTCCATTCAAAAAAACAACTTATTTTGTGCTGAAGAGCTCATGAATTTCATTACATTATCTAGCTTTATGGTGTGAACTTCCTGTTTAAATTTGAGGACAGCTATATTGCATGCAAGTCTCAAGCAATTAAACTTTACCTCTCAGGCAAAACTGTGGATGTCACAGTTGTACTCACAGCATTAACCTAAACTCAGTTTCACGGCCTTTTATAGTCAAATTACCTTCTCCCTTTTAAAAGGAGCTCTAGCATACTTTTCATAGATAGAAGCTTGTCTTGTCATAGCACTCTTCTTTTTAAAAGGGAAAGGATTAAGTTGTACTCAACTACTTCCACTGAACTGGACACTTGGCACCCAGCTGGAATTTCAACCTTAGCATTCATTGAAAACTGGTCTAAAGACTTTCCAAGTTGTATCAGCCAATTTATACATCATCACTTACCCATTCCCCACGAGCAGCTCATATCACTGTTCTGACTCCTCTCATTTCTCTCCTCTTTTTCAACTTCCTCATCAGAGTCCTCTCCCAACATTGTCTTCTCTAACCTTTCTTGCTGCTGCTTACGCAGTGCCTTCAGCTGAGTCACAGTTAGTTCCAACTCTGACTCCTGGTCCTCTCTGGGTCCCTACATGACAAAAAGTAACTTAGCAGAAGTGTTTTTTAAAAGAATAAAAGAAGAAGTATTTTCAACACACACGCAGATCATGTGCAGTAACAGAGAAATCATTATAGTACTCTTCAAAAGGTGTAATTCTTAGACCATTTGTTATGGTTTGCATCCCCAAATATATTAATTTTAATGCCCTTCCCAAAAGGGGGAAAAAAGGAGAAATATGCATTATTGTGTACTTGTAGCCAGATCAATCTCAAATATAACTGTATTTTAAAGGCAAAAAACTCCATCAGTGCCGCATCGGAGAATCTGAGGTACAAGCAGATTCTGAAGCGCACGTAGGGCACGCCAAGTGCTCTCTAAGTTCCTACTAATGAAAGTTCCCCTTGTTCACAAAGAAATATCAGAGCTTTCCTTTCCTGGAGAATCACACCGTTGGAGAGAAACGCCTTTTACACATATTGCACATCGGCAGAAGCTGCCACGCCTGTTCTCACGCTCAGCCTTTGGTAGAGTGCACCGGAGTCATGCAGCAGTAAGGGGACTCCACGGCCCTGCTCCTTCCTTCAAGCCCCAAGCCCCACCCCCCCCCGCCCATGGAACCGGCAGCGGGTACCTACAGCTGGCGACTTCTCCCGAGCAGAAGAGCCACGGCAGCGCCGGGCCGCGTGGAGGGCTGCTCCGCTCCACAGCGCCTGAACTGCCTCACGCCTCAGAAGCGGCTTTCACCCGAGGTGCCAAGGTGATGCAGATGGAGTTGGGTAAACACCCGAGCTCGACCCGGGGAAGTCTTTACCCACGGGCCACCCAAAGCGACCCACCTGCAGGAAGAAGAGGCGGGAGCTGCCGCCGAAGCGGAGCCCGTGTCCCACTCGCACCCGGCAGTAGGTGCGGGGCGGCAGCCGCGCCTTGTTGAGGAAGGTGCCGTGGGTGCTGCCCAGGTCGTACACGTAGAAGCCGGCGGCATCAGCGTCTCCGGGAGAGTTGCCGGCGCCGCGGTATTGCAGCACGGCGTGGTGCCGCGACACGGAGGGGTGTTCCAGCGCCAGGGCGCAGCCGGGCAGCCGCCCCACCAGAAACCAGCTGCCACCCTCCAGGCGCACTGAGCCCAGCGCCACGCCGCCCTTCAGCACCTCCAGCCCATAGCCGGCGCCGGCCGGCGGGGGGCTGCCCCACGGCGGCTCCTCGTAGCGCGGCACCGCGGGCTCGGCGGAGCGGGGGGTTGGCGGGCTAGGCCCCAGCTCGCTTCCCTCTCTGGCGCGGGGCGCGGCGGGCAACAGGCAGCTCGGCCGCTTGAAGGCGGTGGGCTCGGCGGCCGCCTCCGTGTCTATGGCCTCCGCCATCTTCCCAGGTGCGTCCCTAGATAGAGTCCTCCAGGGACGAGCACCGCTGCACCTGCAGTACCGGGGTTAGCGCGCAGCTCCAGGGGATCTGGCCGCTGCCTCAGCTACGGCCCAGGGCAGCAGAAGGGGTGAGGCAGGGAGGGAAGCAGCGACAGGGGAGACGGGAGCAGTGGCGGCGATCGCGCCCCTCCTCTTAGCGCGAAGGCACACTGGTGGCTGGGGAGCCGCTTTTGGTGGCGGACCGGGACCGACTTCCTCTCGGGCGCCGGGAGCGGAGCGGCGGGGTATGGCGGAAGCTCGGGCCTGGCAGGCGGGATTGACGCTGCCGTGGCGAGCTGAGGACCCGGAGCAAGGCCCGGGAAGGGAGGGAAGGAGGAAGGGTGGGTGGTTGAACGGTGGAGCCTTGTGGGGGCGGCGGGCGAGGCGAGCGCGGCAAGTCGGGGTGCACCGAGGGGCCCGCTCAGCGCGGTGCCGGCGGGGCCCAGGTGGAGCCGCATCGGTTCCAGTTACAAACAGAAGTACTGCCTCACGCGTGTGTTTCTTCCTTCTCCCCCCCCTCCCCCTTAGGAGAAGCAGCGATGTAATCTGTTACCTGCCAGCCTTGCGTCTTGGTGCCGTCCTGGAAACTGCGCTGCTGAGTGAGGCACTGAGTGAGAGATTTCGTGACAGCCATAATTTGCTTTGTCCAGAGTGTTATCCCAGCTCCAGTTTCTGGTGCTGCCCAAAGCCTAGCACTTTTGCCTGCGACAAGGCTCCTTGGTACTGTAGTTTTTGGTAGCCTTATTCTGGGCTCTGAGGACAATCTGTGATCTATGTAAAAATGCTGCGATATTGGGGTGAGATTCCGGTTTCATCTAACCAGGCCAACCGCAGCTCCTTTGACCTGCTTCAGCGAGAGTTTCGTACTGTGGAAGTCCAAGATCCTCCTTTGCATCAGCCATCTGCAAACAAGCCCCGGCCGACCACCATGTTGGACATCCCATCAGAGCCCTGCAGCCTCACAATTCACACCATTCAGCTCATCCAGCACAACAGGCAGCTGCGCAGCCTGATCACCTTGGCTCAGGCCCAAAACCAGCAGCAAGCTGAAGGCATAAAAACGGAAGACAATGAACCTCTGTCATCTTGTCCAGCCTCTCCACCTCTCCCTGATGACCTGCTTCCTCTGGATAGCAAGACCCCCAAAATGCCATTTCAGCTGAGGCACAGTGACCCAGAGAGTGATTTCTACAGGTGTGTTGGTATTCCTTTCGGGTAGCTCTTGGCTGCAGGAAAGCTGAGTGGTTTTAAATATAGATGTAGTTATCTCAGTTCCCTTAGGGTGAAGAGTCAAACAGTTATATATAAAGAATAAAGCAGGCTTTAAAAAGATGAGTTTTAGATTTCTCCTGTGTGGATAACATGCAGATTGTTTAAAATAAATGTGCCTTTGTTTCCTGTCTATTGGCCTCTGCAGCCAATCTTTGATTAAGTAGTATTGCCACCACTTCCCTCTTTACCCCTCTGACAAGCACTAAATTCGCAAGGTTATGTTGCATTTTTTGCAGAATCTCATGACACTTTTTAGGTTATATGCATTTAAATTCAGGTATTAGTCCTCACTACTGTAACTTTCTGTTCTTAGTTTAAAAACTGTACACCAATGAACATAATGTGAGAGAAGATAATACATTTTAGTTTTTTAAATGGGGAAAATATTAATCAATGAAATTTAAAGTTAAATGTCACTGAGATCTTTAATAACCTGAGGTTGTATAAAATGCATTTTATTGAAAGATGTTGCTTTTGGTAACATAGTCTATTTGAAGAGTAGAGTGAGTCTTTAGTGCTGTTTGTGAAGGAACACTGTCATCCTTCTCAGAAGAAATAAAGTAATAAGCCAAGAGTAAAAAAGTAAAATAATTCCCTTCCTTAATGAAGGGAAAGAGGTAATGGCCTCAAGTTGCACCAGGGGAGGTTTAGATTAGACATTAGGAAGAAGTTCTGCACTGAAAGAATGGTCAGGCATTGGAACAGGCTTCCCAGGGGAGTGGTGGAGTCACCATCCCTGAAGTTGTTCAAAAAACAAGTAGATGTGGCGCTTCAAGATATGGTCTAGGGATCAGAGAGATGTTGGACAAAGGTTGTACTTGATGGGTTGGTCTTTTCCAACCTAAATGATTCTATGATTCCATGATTCTATGAAAACCAGTCCTTTGAAGATAAAAGGCTGAGCCCTGTGTCTTCAGCTCGTTCTGGTGCTGTGGTCTGTAGAACTGAGCAGTCGTGTGCTGCCTTCAGTCTTCTGCTCTGTCTTCCCTGGTGGCTTCAGGTTTCATTTCAACTTTCTGTGGCTCTCCCCATGTTTTGGGGCCTGCTTTGTCTTTTTCTTGTCCCTTGTGATCTTCAGGGGTCTGAGTGAAGAAATGTTATTTAGCAGTCAACCACGTGGGGGAGTTTAAGGACTAGACTGTAAAACCTGTATAGTCAATTTCAAAATGCAGTGTTTTGCGACTGACAGAATATGCTGCAGTGTAGACTAGAATTTAATTTTGTGTTTGCTAAACCAAATACATTTATGCTTTTCCAGGAGGAAAGGTTGGAGTTTATGGTTGCATGTTTGTTCTTAACTGTTTTAACACACTGACATGAATTAAAAGTAGCAGCTGCTGTTATAGGAGTAAAAATAAAGTTAGACAATTTGCCAGTGCTTTCTTAGTGTGTAAAAACAATTTAAGGAAGACAGTTCTTTCCCTTGATAAAACATGATTGTGCTTAGTTTTATGCTGCCTTCTGAAGTGCCACTGTCAGAGTTACAGTGTTTAACTAAATGCCTGTTCCATTTTCTTTGGCAGTAACCTGGGTCTGAGAAGCAGTATATAGGCTTGTTTATACAAATGGAGAAAGGAAGATGAAGGTGGCCAGCCTGAATCAGACTACAAGCTTCTTTAGTATAGTCATGCCCTCTTCTGTTCTCTGTTACTCGTTTTAATCCTTCGACCCCACATCCTTGTCTTTTATTTTGGATTCATTTTGTTTCTTCTCCTTGGCCCCACCCCATATCTATAGTCCCTACCTCCTCATCCCTTTTGACATGAGGAAGAGGCAGAGCCTAATTTACTGCTATTTTTCGGTTGTTTTGGTCTTTTCAGCTCCTTAAAATCTGTACCTTCAGACATTTTTAATCACAATGCCATTCCTCTTTTCCATTTTTCCAGGCTGTTTATAAATATGTTGAAACAAACCTTAATTCTGGCACAGATCCCCGAGGGAAGACCTGGGCTCCACAGTGGAGATCTCTTACATACTTGTTTGTTGATGGATTTGAAGGACTCTAGTAGGCTTGTGAAGCAGCTTTTCCATTTACAAAAGCTGTCTGGACTCTTTCTGAGTGTAACATGTTTACTCATGTGTGCTCTAATTCTGTTCTTATAATGTCTTTGAATTTCCCTGATGCACCAGAATATATCAGGCTTCCTAGCCTGTAATTCTTCACATCTCTTCTGAATCTATTAAAGGGAAATGTTTTCACATTTTCTGTCTTGTGGTTCTCGTGGGCCAAGGCAGTTTAAAGCAAAAGGTGACTTGCTACAGCTAATCAGCTGTTTCATCCTTGAATTCCTTTAGTATTCCTGGATAAATTACCATGTGGTCCTGGTGATTTGCAATTGTTGACGTTACAGTTCTTGGAATATACAATAAAGGATTAACATTTGGTTTTGGTTGGTATAGAAACAGAAGGTAAGCTTAAAGCCTAATTGGTGAAGAATGTGTAAGGGACTGTAGACTTGAAATTACCATTTAAACAGGAGGCTCTTACCATGATATGGCTGCTAGTTTTTCCTTCTCTGTTCAGCTTTTTCTGATTAGCATGAATCCATCTTCAAAGGAAACCTACTCATTATGTGCCTCTTATGCCTTTTTTTGTGTGTGCATGGTTGTTTTCTTAACAGATGTCTCTGCCGTTCTCTGATTTGCTTTCTTGACCACATTGGATATATGCTATGTGTTGAAAGATAATCTGTGAATGAAATCAGAAGCTTGCAATGGGACAACAGTTCATAGCAGAAGGTAGTTAAGAAATGTCTGTACAGGCATAGGGAAGCACGTGTTGGTGGGATTCCTGGTTTCATGTTGGGTAGGATTTGGAGCAGTGGAATTTAGAGCAGGCAGAACATACCTTCCCTGCTGGACTAAGCACTTTGTCTTAGCCCCTAAACTGTCTGGACTTCTGGCTTGGGCCACTGGGACCCAATTTATTTTCCATATGTTATCTATTACCTCTTGCCACTACCCATTGAGCAGCTTCTTTTTGTACTTGCGCAGCCTTCTGTAGACATAGCAGAGATGTTTAAAAAGAGGCTTTCTCAGGATGAGCTGGAAAGAGGCCCTTTTCCAAAAGGAAACAACTTCCTGTTTTGAGCTAGGGTCCTGTGTTCTTTGATGCGCTGACTAGTATAATCTGTTATTTCCAGTGTTTTCCTTTGTTTTACTGTTTTGGGAGAAATGGTGTGAAGCAACCTTGTTGCACCTCATTTGGTAAAAATACAACTCCACAATCTAATGTTTCATAAAATTGATGTGTTCATCCCTCCCTTCATCTGCTGCTAGCTTCTGCTCACCTAGGAGGTAGTAGAGCACTTCAATCTGTTACTGCAGTTGAGTGAACCTCAGCTGTCAGTCCTTGTACTGACTTAGCCTGAACACTTCCCCCTGAATATAGTTGCATGGAAAATGAACCATGAGATCTCTTTCCCTCTAAGAAAAACAGCCTTACAGGAGAGGAGCTTGAGTGAATGCATTGTGGTACCTTTGAGAAATGTCTTGACAAAGAAAGTGGGCTTTTTGTGAGTTCTGAAACCTTATTAATAGGCCTGGTTGGTAGAAATGGACACTTTTTTCTGTTGTGAAGTTCTGCGTGTTACAGGTTTGCTGGCAGCAGTGGGAGATGGCTGGGCTTTGGTTCTGATGAATTAATCGCTTGGCAGGTAGATTTCTGTGTGGAACATCATCTAGTGTTAGTGATCATATGTGAAAATACAGATCCTATTAGAAATACAAAATAGAAGAGTGGCAAGTTGGACAGTAATTGTGATAAATCTCATACTATATATTCTGTAGAGATGATCACCTCCAAGTCACAGGCCTAATTGCCAGTCTTGTTGTACTCTGGGGACAGATTTTAGGGATTAAAGCTCTTGTTTACTTGCAGCTGTTATGACCCTGGCAATATGTTAAGTAGGCTTGGCTTTGGATGGGAGCTGTATGAGGAGCCTTTCAGGAAAGCAGTGGGTGCTGCAGAGGGTGGCTTTCTGCATAATTATAGTATCTGGAAGGGTGTTTTGCTCGGTATCCAGATGAAATTGAGGACCAAGCCTCTTTACC
Organism: Brachypteracias leptosomus; assembly: GCA_013401335.1. Classification (NCBI taxonomy): domain Eukaryota; kingdom Metazoa; phylum Chordata; class Aves; order Coraciiformes; family Brachypteraciidae; genus Brachypteracias; species Brachypteracias leptosomus. The sequence continues at coordinate 63,158 of VYZX01020466.1, read as the reverse complement.
TATGGTCATCAGGGAAAGGAAATCTGCTGCTCCTTTTGGGAAGGTAGCTGCTTTCAACTTAAATGTGTTTATGTGGCAATTTTTGTTTATATGCATCCTTATCAGGCAGTACCTGAAGGTTAAAGGAGTGAAGAAAAAAAGATATTTTCTAATTTGTTGTTTTCCATTAACATCTACAACAGCATTTCAATATTTGCTGCTTAATCAGGCTTTTAATCATCTTCCTCTATTGTTTGTTGTGGGAAACAGGAAAACAAGAGAAGAAATATAAGAACAACAAAGCATAATTGACTGACCTTACCAAGAACAAGAGGTGGAGATTTGGATTTGAGTACAGTACCTGAAATTTCTTCTGTCTTTAATTGATTAGATTTCAAGTTGATTATATCCCTTTCACCATAGTGGCCTAGCTGCATTTTAACACTGGCAATTAGTTTCTTTTCCTCTAGGAGTATAAAAGATATATTATCTGCTGTTTCTGAGCAGTGATATCCACAGCTAAATGGTTGTTGTGCTCTACTTTACAAGTGGCTGAGTATCTTGCTTAGGCTTGCCAAATTCTGTGTTCTAGTTTAAGTTTGTTCATAGTGTTTTGATTAAATGGCAGAGCATCAATAATGGCTCTTTATTTGTTTCTGTATTAATAGTGGTTTGGTGATTTTGGTAGCATAAGATGCTCTCAACTGATGGCTGCTGGACACTTGTATGTCCTTTACATTTGTTAAAAAAGAAGAGATTCTTTTTTTATAGGCATAAATTTTGATGGTTGTTTTCTGGTTGGCTTTGTTTGGTGGTTGGTTCTTTCTGTTGTAACCTCCTGGTCCCAGTGTTGTATGAGACATATGGCTGTGCTTAAACTTCAGAAATCTGTCTCTGGGAGCTGGAGTGGGGAGTGAGGGAGGTAAAAACCCAGTATGGGTGGCACTTGGTTTATAAAGGAACCGATGATCTTTTAATTGATTTTGTCAGAGTGTCTGCTGTCTTCTTCATGAAGTAGTTACATAATTGAGTAGGAATCGGGATAGGAGTCATTTCCCAGCAATTAATAACTGGGATGAATACATTACCTGAGATCCACATGCTGTTCTTAATATGCACTTAGAAATATCATCATCTGCAGCTCTTAATATAGTGTGATCCTCTCCTTTATTTGAATAATCAGAAAGTGCTGAGCTGGTATTCCTGCAAATGAATGATTTTGATCCTGATAGCTCTAAGTTTAACCTTCCATTTTCTCTCCCCTGGAATGTTACGTTTATTTACTGCTGTATTTCAGTGGTTTTCTGTGGATCAGCCCTGAGGATCAGGGAGAGCTGAGGCTCTGTGACTCAGTGTCTCAGTGAGACTGCTGGATACCTAATGCACTCAGAGAAACGAGAGTGGTAAGAGTATGATCAAGGCATCAGTGCTGTCTGTGTGCTGTTTAATTGGGTCTTGTTACTGGAGAGAGTGTGTGGTGATACACAAGTAATGTAGGTTGAGAGCAAAGTGAATCTCAGGACAAGTTGTGGAAGATGTTGGGAGAAATTGATCAGAAACAAATGAAGGGTGGAATTGTTCACTTAATTCTGCCAGTGGTTCTGAATGAAGTGTAAAAAGTATATAAATACCATACTTAGCAGAAAGGAAATTTGATTTTTTGACATCAGCATCTGAAGACTGTGTTAATGATCTGGGCAAATACATCATAGGCATTTAATTGTGAGTGGAGAAATCTGATAGAAATATGTTTACCTTTCAGAGGCCTTGTCTTATCTTCTCTTTTTCCCATGTGGTATTTGTATTTGTTAACACATCTTGATGAAAAATTCAGTTGCCTGACTGTAAATGAATGATGTTTGAAGTGCTCATATTAGTTGTTCTCCATCTCCTCTATCCTGCGTGGTCACTACTTCTGCTTAGCAACACCAGGAAGAGAAGTCTCAAACCCAAGGCTGGGGAATGCTGCTCTACAGCAGAACATCTCCAGGCGGGGTGTTCACTTCTTAGGTTGCATATGGGGTTACTTCTTTCAGTGTCATGCCTAGTGACTATTGGAAGTGATGGCAGGGAAGTGGTCATTTTGGCTACAGTGTACCTTTATGAAGTGTATTTGTATCCCCTTTCTTGCTTTTTATGTGTGTCTTTTGCATTATAAATTCAGGTCTTGTCTATCCCAGAAGCTTTGTATCTGACTATTAGGCTTGTGACATCGGAAATAATAAGGAAGAGAAATGTAATTAACTGAGAGAGGAAGTGATTTTCATTCATGTTATTTAAAGTTGGATTGTGAACTGGCTACAGGATAGAAGACAGACAGTAGTTGTCAATGGGGCAGAGTCTAGTTGGAGACCTATATCTAGTGGATATAGGANTCCACCTAAATATGAAAAGAAACTTCTTCACGGTGAGGGTGATAGAGCACTGGAACAGGCTGCCCAGGGAGGTTGTGGAGTCTCCTTCTCTGGAGACGTTTAAAACCCGCTGGATGTGTTCCTGTGTGACTTGGTTTAGGTGATCCTGCTCCAGGAGAGGAATTGACTAGATGATCTTTCGAGGTCCCTTCCAATCCCTAACATTCTGTGATTCTGTTAAAGTGCCTTTTTTTGTTTGCGTTAAGGACCCATTTAATTCCCATCTCCAGGAGAAAAGCTCTTGGGTGGGAAGAGAGTTGCTTAAAGGTTCAGAAGATTTGCATCCCACATTCATACATCACTTGAGGAATCCTCCCGCATTAGAAGGGAAAGGAGAAAGGCAGTCCTAATCTGGAGAGGGAAAGAAGGGAAAGCAGATAAACCCTTACTCTAAATAGTGTTCATATGTAGTGGAGAATCCCAAACAGTCCGCTTTCCTTTTGTACATCACCTTATGTTGACAATATCTCTTCAACTGATATATTCCTTTCAGTTTTTGGAGGTGTGCTATTTTTATCTTTTCTGGTTTTTAGAGGAAAAGGGGAGCCAGTGACTGAGCTGAGTTGGTCCTCCTGCCGGCAGCTTCTATACCAGTCAGTGGCCACCATCCTGGCTCACACAGGCTTTGAGTGTGCCAACGAGAGTGTCCTGGAGACCCTGACAGATATTGCCCATGAGTACTGCTTGAAGTTCACCAAACTGCTGCGCTTTGCTGTGGATCGAGAAGCTCGGCTTGGGCACACTCCTTTCCCTGACGTCATGGAGCAGGTCTTCCATGAAGTGGGCATTGGCAGCGCGCTCTCCCTGCAGAAGTTCTGGCAGCACCGCATTAAGGATTATCACAGCTACATGCTTCAGGTGGGAAGAGCAGTAGGGACTGATGGCACCAATAGATGTACCCCCAGGACTATTGCTTGTTTCTGTAGGGGATAGACTTATAGGTAAAACCAAAAAGTAAGACTGAGGCACTTTGCTTTTGTTTTATGCTCTGTTTAAATTTTTGGGCTTCATCATCACTGTCTATGAAATAAAGGTGCTCATGTGTATCAAGCAGGTGTATTAGTGGATTAAACCTCTTATTAAGTCTCTTGTTACAGGACAGAAGGTGTTCTTAAAGGGGAAAAAAGAAGTCTTTTCTGTTTAGCTGGTAACCTATTTACTTTTTTGTTCAGGTCGGATGTTAATAATATTCCGGGAACAGAGCATGTTGCAATGTAATTGTCATCAGAGTCTCTGAAGTCACGCTGACGTTTCTGGCCTCTTTTTCACCTCCACTGATCTTTGACAGGTTAGCAAACAGCTCTCTGAAGAGTATGAGAAGATTGTGAACCCTGAAAAGGCAGCAGAAGACACAAAGCCTGTGAAGATTAAGGAGGAAACTGTTAGTGATATTACTTTCCCTGTAAGTGAGGAGCTGGAAGGAGATCTGGCCTCTGGTGACCAATCATTGCCTGTTGGAGTCCTTGGAGCTCAAAGTGAGCGCTTCTCAGCCAACTTGGAAGTAGAAGCTTCCCCGCAGACTTCAGGTAAGGGTTTCTTGGTACTGCTGGAAACAGTTTATGAGCTGTTCCATATGATCTTGTTTCTGTTTTTAATAGCAAACCCCAATATGAGGAAGGAGAGGAAGAAAAAAATTTTAGGTTTTAATAAAAAGATTTGGCTGGGAGAGAAACCCTTGCTTGCTTTCTAATACAACAGCAAAGAATGGAAGGTATCAATTATGAGGATTTAAGTATTTACTACATTCATGGACCTTGTAGAATACAAAATGCTTTATATGGTGTTTATTTTTAGGAGAGTGTTGAAGTTCTTGGCTTTGTTATTGATGTGAGGTAGATTGTTTTTCTACAGTAATGGCCAAGGGCTTTATTGTTGTTTTGTGAACTAGGGTTTGTGAGTACCAGGGGTTCTTTTTCCAGCCTGATATANAGCCTCTGGCTCCCAGTACTGCAGCGTGAGGGCTGTATGGGGAAAATCAGCTCAGCCAGACCGACTACAAAGACAAAAATAATTTCTGAGTTTATATGTATGTATATATTTTAGTTCAAAAGAGAGTAGAGTTTTATACTTAATTCTAATAAGAAAAATATAGGATTTTTTCTTCTTTTTTTTTTTTTTCTGGATAGTTTTGAATTCTTGTCCATGGATTCATGCTACTGAAAAGTTGAAGGCCGTGGTCCTTGTGACTGGAGTCAATTCAAGACCTTATATAGTTTAGGCACTGAATAAATTACAGAAATACCAATGATGCTTGGTGCAGTCCTCCACATTCAGAAGTCACTCTGGTAGAGACAGTCATTGTTTTATGAAAGCTTATCAGTGACTCATGTGAAACGGGCTCATGGGAGTCTCTCCTATTCTAGCATCTCTACCCCAAAGCCCACTGTAGTTAGCTGAGGCTGTGGAAGGTGGAATGGTTAGTGAAGTAGAGGGGTTATGGAAACTTCACTCTTTCTCATGGTGTCATCCCTTGGTGTTGGTGTTGAAGCACACTGGTGGCCAGCATGGGAGAATCTGCTACTGCTGTGCCTTGTTTATATCTCTATAAAAGTTTTATTCTGTGCACCATTTAGTAGTGCTAAATTTTCTGGAAAATGAAGAAGACATTCTTCTCCCGAAAAAAGGCAGTTTTGATTTTTTGTATAGAAACTTCTGAAGTCTGGAAACCCCTGCAATACTAACTGTTTCACTTAAAAATCTGGTTAAAAAACAATAAACCCTGGTCCTCCTATTAACCCTAAACTAAGTAGCATGTACAGTGAAGTTAGAATATACCTCTGAGTCCATTAGTTTGATTTTTATTTTTTTTTTAATAGCACACTTTGCTGAGTTTTAAAAAGGCACAAATCCATCTGATGTTTTTCTGGAAGCTCGTATTGTTTTCCATAGTACCTCTGAAATGTGAAGTGTTCACATTTTTGTGGGAGAGGGAGCAGCAGACTCCTCTGGCCCATCTGGGGTTGTAAGCGAATCATCTGGAAAGCTTTGTGTTAGCATTTACCACTTGAGACCCAGAGGTTAGCTTGCTAGCTGTATATTAAATGCCTCTTGCCTCTCTGATACCAAATTGATGTTTTCTAATTAAGAATACAAGTGCTCTGTTCCTCCCTGAAAATCCCTCTTCACTTCACAAGTGCCTTTGGAAATTTCATCACTCCAGTCCCAGCCTAGAGCTGGACAGGCTGCAGAGTGTAATATCATAAGGAGTGAGAAAAAGCTGTTGGAATTAGGACACCACCATCTTGAAAATATAGGTGTGAGGCCTGTCAAGAGGGCAGCCGGGCTTCAGCCTGTGAGGGCAAAACTGTTGTTACAGCTTTGGGTGTTCTGCTTGTGCTTCTGCTTATGCCTGATGTTGCATTGGTCGGCTAGCTGCTTAATTTCATTGCAGTTGGGGAAATGAAGGCAAAATTGGGGACCTTGTTCCTCCGCCCAGTAGGATAGAAGGAGGATTAGCTCATTTGTAAAGTACTTTGAAGTTAAAGTGCTTTGAAGATGAAACGATGGTTACGTACTGTTAGTTATTAGTGACACTCGCAATGACAGGTGATAGAGCTGAAAGGAATAAGGCTGAGCAATGAAGAGCAACTGATGAAAGAAAGACACAGTAAGTTTAGTGAGCACCTTTTGATTATTGTGTAGACTGGAGCTGCAGCTCTGTGGAACTGACAGTGTTTTAATGATGTGTCTGTTGTTGAGAGGAATACATTTACTTATACTTAACATTAAAAGGACTTTTCATTAAGGCAACTGGACACCATCAAGCACTTGCATTCTGGCTTGCTGTTTTAACTGCTGAGCTCACTTAGACTGTGTTAGCATAAAGGTCCCCTAAACTGTAATTGGGGCCAAGCTGCTCTGGAGAAGATTCCTGACATCTTCATAAGGGAGAATTTGCAGTACAAACTCATGGGGGAAGATTTATTCTCTGTGTAATTGCTAATAAGGAACTATTTAGGAACTGTTAGTAGCATATTGAGAATAGGGAATAGCAGTAGGTTTGGCTCAGTACAAGAGGATTGGTTGTGCTTTCAAACTCTAGCCAAGCTTCTTGAGACACAAAGTTTGGAAAGTCTACTAAAACTGGTTTCCTAGTGGTTTTTTATTTTTTATATTTTGTTCTCCATGTGAATTTAACCCCACACAAGAGGAACCAGCTTTAAAAGTGAGAAGATTTCAGGCTATGTTTGGTTCTGGGCCGTTTATCCCCATCTCAGCAAGAGGCCCAATTAGTGTATTTTTCATAGGGTTTTGTCTCTCTTAAAACTGTAAATAAGCAGAAATATTGCAATCTATAATTACTGCTCTTGGGGAGAAAAAACGCATGGTGTTATCAAGAACTATATTTTCATAATCTTATACAGAAAATCCTCAGTTTGTTCAGATTGCATGCTAGTCCAAAAAGTGAAAAAACCAAACAGTTTAAAAAAGGAGAGGAGGGTTTCTTTTCCTGCAGGGTGTCTGTGAAGTTGAGCCAAGAGGGTTTCTTTTGTTCTGCTAAAGGATAGGATGAGACCTATGGGTGTTGAGTACAAGGAGGCAGGGGTGGCTGGCTGCAGCCCTCATGTCCCTGCATTCCAGTGCTAGAAATGGTATTTGAGACTGTTCATCTTCCTACTCCTCTGCCCTCTCATTTCACCTCCCCTGCAGAACTACCAGAAGTCCAGTGTGTCTCGCAACCTAAAGGAGGTTGCTGATGTTGCAAGGGCCTCATCATCATGAATGACTTCTGGACTGCCTAAGTCCCTGCTTATGCAGGGTCTAGTCCATGTTCTGTTAGTGTACTCATTGCTGCTGAGACATTCCTTCTGTGGAGTAATGTGGGCTCTTTAAGTTGTTGTTTCTCATGAAGAAAACCATGTCTGAGGATTGCTATATTCTTATGTTAAAGTTACTGGACTTTAAAAAAAAAAACACAACAGATTTTTTTTATTTATTGTTTCACACTGGTTGGCACATTTCATTCCCCCCACCGCCTAGTTCACCAGCAGCTTTGCTTTTGCTCATTCTTTACCAGTGCTGCTGTCCCTTGCATCTGCATGCTTTTTCTAATTTGTCTTCTTACTCAGTTACTACTGTGTGATTTTTCTTTCTGTAGGGGCTGAGGTGAATGCTTCCCCACTCTGGAACTTGTCACAGGTGAAAATGGAACCACAGGAAAACGAAGAGGCCAATGTACATGGCCATGGGGTCCTAGGCAGTGATGTCTTTGAGGAACCAATGTCAGGTATGAGTGAAGCTGGGATGCCACAAAGCCCCAATGGCTCTGAGAGCAGCTATGGTTCTCATTCTGCTGACAGTCTGATGGGTTCCTCACCTGTCTTCAACCAGCGCTGCAAGAAAAAGATGAAGAAGATGTGAAAAGAAACAGTCTTTTTATTTAATCCTGATGATATGTAATAAACTTGAAATGAACTAAGAGAGCACTGTGATGGCTGTGATTCATCAAGAGGACTGGCCCTGGTGTATAGGGGACCTTGCATACAATTATGAGGAAAAATTTGGTGTGTAGTGCACTTCAGCTCCCCTTTTTGCTGGCTTCTGTACTCCATCCTGATTCAGAAGATTGAAGATCACCATAGTGTCATGGCTTGCTTTGACAGATTAATGAGAAAGATATCAGTGGAAAGTAGTTGTGAGGAGATTTGGAAAGTCATAGAATCATTTAGTAATTTGGGTTGGAGGAACATTGTGAGGTCCAGCCCCCTGCTTGAAGCACAGCCAATTAGATCAGGTTGCTCAGGGCCTTGTCTAGTTGAGTTTTGAATATCTCCAAGGATGGTGATATCAGACCTCTTTGCGCATTTACCCATATTTGACTACCTTCATAGTAAGGAAAAATATATTCTGGAATCCAGTTGGAATTTCCTATTTTCCAACTTGTGTTCATTGTCTCTGTTCTGTCATTGTATATCTCTGAGAAGAGTCTGACTCGTCTTCTCTAACCTGCCCATTAAGTGGTTGTATACAAGAAGATCTCTCTTTAGCCTCTTTTCGTCTTAAGTCTTAAGTTCTTTCTAAGAAACCAAGCTCCCTGAGCCTCTCCTTTTGGGTCCTGTGCTCCAGCTTTGTGGCCTTCCACTGAAATTGCAGCAATTGCTGCAGTGCCCTTCTTGTAAGGGGAAGCACAAAAGTGGATGTAGTCCTCTTGGATATTGTCTCACAAGCGCTGAATAGAGAGAAACAATCTCTTCTCTCAGTGTGCTAGCTACATTCTTGCTAACTGTTGTGGACAACAAGACAGTCTTAAGTCAGGGTGTTTCCCTGGTTCAGGAGCCATTGCTGCTGCTGACCTTGCAAAGATGCTGCAGAGTGGCCTCACAGTGCCATCAGCCAGCTCCTTCAGTGCCTTCAGTTGCATCCTATCTGGTTCCATGGACTTAGGTACGTCCAATTGGCTTAAGTTCTTGCTAACTCAATCTTCCTTTGCTGTAGATAACACTCTACTAGTATACCCAGGGACCTGGAAGGCCTGAGGGCAGAGCTTACCAGTGAAAACAGGCAAAAATATGTTGAGTGCATTATCCTCAAAGTACAAAGTGTGTCCTTTGTCACCAGGTTGCCTGCATCATTGAGCAGTAAACCTGTGTTTTCTTTAACCTTTCTTTTGCTCCAGTGTACTTAAAAAAGCCCTTCTTCACATTTCTTACTAGTTTCAACACCAGCTGAGCTTTGACTGTCCCTGTATGCTTGGCTGTGTCTCTATATCCCTGCTGGCCAACACATCGTCACTTCCACCTCTGTATACTTCTTTCTGTTTGAGCGCAGTCAGGAGTTCCTTGATCTGTGTTGGCCTGTTCGGCTTGCTTTACTTTCTGCTCATCAAAAAGGGCTGTTGTTCTACTTTGAGAAATCTGTCTTTGAAGTTAAGGCAGCACTCTTGGGCCCCTTTGGGAGGCCAGAGCAGTCCCTCATGAGATCCTACCAAGGCATTCCTTGAATAAACCAAAATATGTTGTCCTAAAGGTCCAGAAATCTTTGTCTTGTGCACATTTCTCAGGATTTTAAATGCCACAGTTCCATGTCTGCTGCAGCCAAGACCTTCACATTCTCCATCAATTCTTCCTTGTTAGTAATAAGCCCAGCAGAGCTTCTTCTCTGGTTGATTTCTTGATCATCTAGTCAGGGAAGTTGATGTGATTTTCTGGAGAGAATGAAGCAGCTTTTACTATTGGTGTGAGCCAGTACTGGTGATGCAAACTATTCCTTTGCTGTCCTTGAATTGAGTGCAGCAACTTTAGACTGGCTGAGGTTTCCTATTCAAAGTTGTTATCTTGACAACTTAGTCTGTAACAAAATCTATTTTGCTGCTTGCTTTTATGGCTCAGGTGACTGATGACCTTTTTTTTCTTATGTGCACTCCTCAGTTGATCAACTCAGTCTTTAACTTGATTCAGTGAGTATCTCTCTCAAAAAAGCTCGAATGAACATTAATCAAGAATGAACAGCCACTTAAGCTGGCTTTGTACCTGTAACCCATTGGGATGTTTGAGGGAGATTTACCAAACCTCGCATTTGTCCTTAAAATTGCAAGTTTATCTTTTGAAAGTATGAGCTTCAGGCATAGTATTTTTGTTCTGTATAACATGCCTAGCCTTAATTCTTTTTTCTTAACTGTATATTTCTTCCACTTTATAGAATTGGAAGCCAAACATAAAATTCCTCAATGTCTGCTAAGAATGTGTGAACACAGGCTTTTACAGACATCAGAGTTAAAATTGTCCATCATGGTTTTAAAGGTTTCTCCTGGGGGGTAAATTCCAGCTATTTGAAGCCTAGTTAGTAGTAGAACACTGGACCAGTGTATCAGGAAATCTTTATTTTGATTCCTTCTGAGTCACCGTTAGGCATACTGCAATGTCCCTGTTATTTCAGCTGTTACAAAAGAGAATAATAGTATTTGCCTCTTTGAATTGTGTTTGAGATTTAGTTACTATTCAAAAAATGCACTGTGATCCTTCAGATAGTTTTGTGAGGGTTATGAGCTTTTCTTCTATTTTGGTACTACTGTTGGTGGGTGAAGAATGCTTAGATGAACACTGAAATGTTACTGACCTGTACGTTACTGATTTTAAGCAAAACTGCTTCTCATGAATAAATACAGTCAGTTGTGCTGTTCAACTGCCCAGGTACAAGGAAGGCGTTTGGTGTGATATCCTGTCACTCAGCTTTAGATATCTGCAGCTAAATTTGTTCCTTTGGGTCCATATGCAGCTGAAGAAAAATAGTGTTCTTAGGTCACTGTTCATCTGGCCTTGAAGTAAAAATGCAAAGCAGGTCAGGTGAATGGCTTTTTTAGAAATGTCTATTTTTCCTTTGTGTGTCCATAAAGTGAGTTCAACTTGACTACCTCAGCTGAAGAGATCCACACCTTCAATGTCTGAGTTAAGTGACCTGACTTTAGCCTTTCCTTTCTAGGAGTCAGAGGAGATGTCATCCTGCTGGGTCGGTGCTTTTTGTCTCCTACACATTTTACAGACCTTGCTCTTGAAATAGCAGTGCTGGGCTAAAAGCAGACTGCTTGTCTTACACCAGCAGATCCAGTGTTTGCCATAACACACAGAATGTGCTAGACTAAGGCCTCGAGAATCAGCTTGATTTGGCCCTTGTGTCTTTGATACTGTGTGAGGATGCCTGTCATTTGCCCTTTCTCTGTAGATGCTTTGCCAGCCATTATAGTAAAGTACCCTTGGTGTCAGGGCACGTAAGTTAAGTCCCTTGCACTATGTTCAGGAGCTAGGGGACAGAGTGGCTGCTGCCAGTATTGCTAGGATGATTTGCAAGATTTCAAGTGGGCTAGAAATGAAAATCTGCTATTCTCCAGGGCTTTGGTTAAACCTCCTAAGTGTCAGTCTTAAGTGCTTGCTTTATATTTCTCATGTACAGATGGTCTGTCTTACTTTTAAGTGTTTTTGCATTTCATATCTCTTTTCCACACCCATTTCACCCTGTAATACGCTCTGCAACAGGTTGCTTCAAATATATTTAAATACAGTGAAAATACACCCTCCATTGATTCATCTGCGTCATTGCAGTGCAAGAGAGAGGTGTTACTGATTTTCCTTAGGGTGTGTGTTTATGCAGAGATGAGAAGTGCATCAGTGTTGCTTGTACATTTAAAAATGATGGCAGAGTAAATTCTGCACCTCCTATTCCCCCCATTATGCCAAGTGTTGCTTCTGACATTTGTGTGCTTGATGTTTCCATCCATGTGTGTGGAAGCTCTACCTTCTGGGTGAGCCCTCCTCCTCTGAACATTTATGGTCCTCAGATTTACAGTGATGTTCAAACAGTGAAATCTCAGATCTAGCTCACAAAGTCAGATGCAGACAATATACTTTTTTGATGAATCTAATAAGATTTTGCTAGGTGTTAATACAGCCTTGAGCTACTAGTGAGGAGTTCATTGGCCATGTAATCCCCAAATTTCAAACCAATTAGATTATGCAGCGGGTTGGAATAAAGCTCAGCTCTCACAGTTGTCATTTTCCAGTGGTCGCTGGTAAAGTGCTCTGCTGACCCACCCACTTCAGTAGTCTGCAGTTTTCTTGGCTCTTTCATCTTCCTCCCTTACCTTTCCAGAGGTAGGTTGATGGCAAATTGAGATATTGAGTATTGACCACATCCATACTCAGTACCATTGATGTCTACAGCAATTTATTTTGCCATGATTGAAATTGGTGGGAACTTTGATTCTTTGATTTGGAGAGCAAGATCTGTGAATTACTTGGCTTTTGAAGTGTTCTGCATGGGAATCATGCAGGACTGTAGTTGAGAGAACGCTGTGTATCACATTCCTTTTTCCCTCCAGCAATACCTTTTATTCCTTTTGAAGAGTTTTGCCTGGTATTCAGCAAAGTTCACCGAATAAATGGTAGCATAACAACTTTAGTGTACAGCTGTATGTCAGACTGTGCTACCTAGTGTTTTATTTCCAAGACCATCCATGCTAATTCGAATATGTTTAACCCTGTGCAGAAAAAAGAGAGGTTTGCTGCGTAGAAATCTACAATTTAAAAAGAAAACAGGAAAATAAGATTATGTAGGGTAGGTGAGGACAATCTGATTATGTGCTCAATTCTGAGACTAATGCACATGTGACCTGTGAAGGATATTTTACTTAAAGTGTTTTTGTACATGCATGTGAATGAAATGTGCACTTTTTAGTGCATTTATATGGAACAGAGAATTGCTTGAAAATATTTCAGGGTTGTTTTTTTTTTTGTCCTTGCTCTCCTGTAGAGAGTTTCTTTGTAATTCCTAAGAAAACAAAATTAAAAAAAAGTATTCATAAATAAAAGTCCTAAAGGTATTTTGTGGATTTCTCTGGTTTTTTTGAAGAATGGTGCTGTGAATGCAAAGCCCAGTCTTGGATCCCCTTATGTGGGATCTGGAGTAGACCTTTTGCAGGTCTGAATAAGGTACTGCGATGGTATCGGTGTTAATGTCACAACTAGGGAGACAAAAGATCTAATTCCAGGATGTGGCCAGAGAAAATAGAATTTTTATCTTTCATGGGCGCCAGTGCTAGTGAGCCCCAGAAGTGATATTAGAACCACAGCACCAGTATTGGTATTCATCTAGCATCCACAGGTTGCTGTTTCTGAAGTGACTTATTATATATATTTCTACTACTCTGTTGTGGTTTAACCCCAGCTGGCAGCTAAGCCCTGCATGTCCACTCACTCACTCCCCCCCCCGGTGGGATGGGGGAAAGAATCGGAAAAGTGAGAAAACCCTGGGGTTGAGCCAAAGACAGGTTAATAGATAAAGCAAAAGCCATATGCGCAAGCAAAGCAAAACAGGAATTCGTTAACCACTTCCCATCAGCAGGGAGATGTTCAGCCATCTCCAGGAGAGCAGAGCTTCATCACGCCTAATGGTTGCTTGGGAAGGCAAACTCCATCACTCCAAATGTCTCTGCTTCCTCCTTCTTCCCCCAGCTTTATATGCTGAGCTTGTGGTCATACGGTCTGGAATATCCTGGGGCAACAGGTGCAAGCTGGAGCATAAGAGGTTCCACAAAAATACAAGGAAAAACTTTTTTTAACTCTGAGGGGGAAGGAGCACTGGAATGGGCTGCCCAGAAGGGTTGTGGAGTCTCCTTCTCTGGAGACATTTAAAACCCACCTGGATGTGGTCCTGTGTGACCTGCTCTAGGTGGTCCTGCTCTGCCAGGGGGATTGGACTAGATGATCTTTTGAGGTCTCTTCCAACCTTTAAAGTTCTGTGATTCTGTGATCCCTTTGATCGGTTGGGATCAGCTGCCCTGGCTGTGTTCCTTCCTAGATTTGTGTGCACTCCCAGCCTGTTCACTGGTGGAGTGGTGTGAGAAGCAGAAAAGGCCTTTGATTCTTTGTGAGCACTGCTCAGCAGTAACAAAAACATCCTTGTGTTATCAACGCTGTTTGCAGCACAAATCCAAAACATAGCCCCATACCAGTGAAGTGCTGGGGCTTGGGTTGTGAGCCCTGAGTTGGAGTTGACCTATGGATAAGTCACAACCCAGCAGTATGTTTTGTTCCCCAAGGCCCCAGAGGCAGAACCTGGCCCACCTGTGTGAGACCCTGCCTTCTCCCTGGTGATCATGGTTGGGGTGGTAGGAGAGGCCAGAACTATATCAACCATGAACCGACCAGTTTGTGAGAAACAGCAAGAAGCTGATCAGTTTGAAGAGAGTTCCTCTTGGGGCTAGTCAGAGGAGTTACTGCTGGGGAGAGCTTGCTGAGCTCTCTCTTAGTAGTGTGCTCCCCCTTGGCTGATTTGAGATAGAGAAGAGCAAAGAGATGAAGAATAAAAGACGAAGGTATGCTGAGGGGATGCTGCTGAGGTTGGTGCTGGCCTGAGGAAGAAGAGAACTGGCAGCACAACCAGCTACCAGGAAGGAAATTAACTCTATCCCATCCCAAACCAGCACATACTTATATTACCAGGCTACCTGTGAGCCCTGCTCCAAGCCTTTTGCTTTGCTCTTTTATGTGCTGGTCTCCTTGTTCCATGTACTGCTTTTTTCTCAGGGACTGCTTTAGCCTGCAGTGACTGAAGCACAGTGGGTTTCCCCTCTGTGATGCCTGTCCCGGCAGAGCTGAGGGAGGATGTTTGAAGCCCCATAGCCCTGCTAAGCAGTTGCAAACACCATATCATGAATTAGCATGCGGGCCTGTGCTGCTTGTGAGGGGAGCAGGGAAAATCACCATGGTGGTTCATCACCCCGTACCCAAGAGCCACCGATCCATGCCACTCCTACGCTTCGATGCAAATACTGCTGAATTAATTTCCTGGTCAGCGGGTGAGTCTGGGGCAGTGCTTCCCACCTTCCTGGCAGAGCCTGGGCGAATAGGACACCAATTACCCATTCAGGTCACACCCCACCAAAGATGAAAGCATGAGCCCACTTGCATCCCAGTTTTAAACTTCCCTGGGCTTCAGTAACCCCATGATCCTGCGCTGCGGCAGCCTCAAAGGCTTGATGGCCGAAACGGTCTCGGGGTGGGGGTACACGCCGTTCCCCTGCGCTGGCTCTGGGCTCG
>VYZX01020466.1:5791-47215 GCA_013401335.1 Brachypteracias leptosomus | reverse complement strand
GGGGGGGGTCATGGCTACAACTCTTTGTGCCTGAGCTGTGTATGCCCTTGCTACAGAGTGTGTGGGTGGTATCATTGCAATAGGCAGCAGGGCCCCAACACTGAGCTGGATGAAAAGCTTGGCTGTCGTGAGGAGTCTTCTTTGCTTCTGGTGTCTGTCAGGGCCCTGACATCCACCCTTTATGATTTTCTGTCACACCTGGGCTGCTGTCTCTGAGCCAGAACCGCCCCAATAGCTATACCTCACCTTCAGCTTTGTGCCCCATCCAAGCATTCTACTGCCTCTACTCACCCTGTGTCACCTCTACTTCTTAACCTAGGTTTGTGCACATCCCTCTCTTGACTATTGCTCGTGAGCTCTGCTCACTTTCAAGCTACTGCTAGCATTTCTGTGGCACTGCTACCCAGCTTGCAGTGCACTGTTGCTGCCCTTCTTAAACTGCAGAGGAAACAGCGGAAGCAACCTTTTTCTCCAAGTGAAAAACATCCGGTAAGATTTTGTTTTAGCCAAAGTTTTCTTGTTATTGTTCTCTAAACTTGAACAGCTCGGACTATTACTTGCACCAGCATATCCCACAATTAAGCCTTTGCATTCAGTCATATTTTTTTGCTGATGGATGTCCATATGTGCAATCTGGGCAGGCTCCAGCCTTGGATAAACATGAGCGTCAAAACCAAAATGTGAGGAGAGTGGGAATGCAAATGGGTGTTGTGATAGGTCAATCACTTTTACAAAAATACCACCCTTCATTTAAAGTCTGTCATGCTTTCAGATGTATCATATCTTGTGATGGATAAGATAAAGCTAGTAATTTTTTGACAAAGTGAACAAAGTGCATGCAAGAGTAGGTCTTTTCACAAAAAAAAAAATCCCTTTCAAGACCCTTCTGATAAATCCTTAATTGTCCTGGAAATTCTCTGTTTCACATCTACATGTTCAGTGTGTAATCTTGAAACAGCTCTTCATTTGTGAACAACAGTTCTTTGAAGATTAAGTAAAAATAAATTCTTTGTCTTGCAAAGAAATATTTCAGTCCTTTTCCAGAAGGAGTGATGAGTTCCTCACCTAAATAAGGACAAGGGAAGGGGAGAGGCTGAGCTGACATCTGTTGTTCATGCCTCTGAATTGTGTTCTGTTATTTATTTTATATAAACAGAAAATCTTCAAATCTGCTTCTGAGAAAGGAGAAACGAAGTGGGCTGCAGAGAATGAAACTGTCATGATTTCATTCCAAGGAAAATGAGGGAGGAAGAACAGAGTCCTGACCATGGAAAAACAGTGCTCTTTGTCCTCTGTTACTTTCAATATCATCCCACCAAGTACGGTGGAGTCCCTATGGAAAAGAAAGTAACCAGAAGGCACAGAAATTTCACATTTCCACAGCCTGTTCTCAGTCGAGGCCATTTACATTCTCTCATTACTCATTTTCTTGTCAGCTTTAGGCCATGATGGTCTTCCTGTCCTTTTCCTATGAATGTGTGTGTGAATTGTCACATCCGTTCTGCTCTTCGTCTTCTTTAACATGTCCACTTGGTTTCCAGCTGAGACACACAGATTTGCTATCTGACAAAAAGCAGCATCACTATTCCATATTCTAAATCTTATGTATCAGTCTCCTTCCAGCTTTGCAGGTTTTGTTTGCAAAAATGAGTGGACTGCTAAAAAAAGAATCTGAACAGACAGCTCTGGAGAGTTTAATCCTCTTTTCATCCACAGAGCAAAAATAATAGAGCAGCAATCTGACTGGGATGACTGCTATGCTGGCTAGAACAGGGACTGAACTGGGGACATTCTAGAGCTTAGAAGCATGACCCTCTTTAAAACCTGAGCTGAAGGAGGGAGGCTTGTAACAGAGCTGTGAACTCTAGAGACCCAACATGCAGAGGGACAGCTAGATCACAGACGGGCTGCTCAGTTACATGAGTTTCCTCTAAAAATGAACACTTTCAAACTGTCTGGACTTTACAGCAATGCAAATCCTGTGAAACTCACTACCTAAGTGATGACAGTCATTTTACTGGCTATATCTGAAAATGTGATTCAGTCCTAAACTAGATGAAAAATAATCCTTAGCGCAAGTTAGTCTTGGACTTTCTGCAAATGCTAGTGGCAAACATACCGGTCTTGTTCTACAGTAATGATTCTGTTCTGTTTTCATGGTTACAAGGTTAATTGTTTCCCTAGCTGTCCCAAATCTCAAGCCCGTGACCATCTTCAGACCATGGATGAAATGCATAGACCTCCTCCCATGACCTGTCTGGAATCCAGCTCATAGCTCCATAGAAATATAGAGCTGGAAGAGACATAGGAGGTCCTGTAGTCCATTGCTTTGTTTCATCAAAGGTCTGCGGTACACAAAAAATTCCTGACTGACATTTCTCCAAGTCTTTCCTTGAAGATCTTGAGTGATGGGAGACTCCACAAATGGGAGACTCCCTGGAAACTTCTGTGACCAAGCTGCTTTCCTTTGTTTTTAAAAGTATTTTCTAATGAGCAGTCTATATGCTTCTTGCTACATATTAAGGTACCGCAGGTTCTGTTTGCAGATTTTCTGCAAAACTGCTATCTGGCCTATATTTTTCCATCATGGTTTTGTGCTTCTGGTTATTTAAGAGTTCACAATCTTGAGCATACCACTTCTCTAATCTGTTCCATCCTCACACATTTCTACACCTGTTAAGGTCATTCTGAATCCTGACCTTGTCCTCCACTGTACATGCAGTTTAGTGCTAGAAAATTTAATATGCACAATCTCTCTTCCATCATCCAATCTGTAGTGAAAAAACTGGATAGAAGCAAACCAAAGACAAGACATGCAGAACAGTTTTGGAAAAATGATGGCAAATAATTGAAAGTAGATCATATGATTCACAAAGCTAATTTCAATTTTTTTTTAATTAAATGCGAGGATAGCTTTATTCGGGAAATCTCTTTGAATTAAAGATATTTATTATTAATATCAATTTTGCTAGCTGTCATATCACTTGGAGCTCAATCACTAGGTTACTTTTCACTATCCTTATGTTACTGCACAGGACAGCATGGCTGAACTCATAACCTGGATCAGCCCTTGGTTCACTTTCATCCAGGTGGCTTATCTCTTCCTGAACTGCGCTGCATCTCTCTGTGGGAGCCCTTGCACTGGCTGCAGGTTGGTTGTGCTAGACAGTCTTCACAGTACCTTCACCAGCCAGAACTGGGACAGCACATGGCAGCTGCTCTCCTAGAGACTGAGGCAGTGGTAGAAAACACAGGGGCTTCCCAGGAAGGTAGGAAACATGCCATGGTGTAAACCTTGGCAGAGTTCATCCCCAAGATATCAAATTAGATTTGGATGGGCGATTCCACTTCGAGGAGCTCTGGCACATAAGTTTTACAGGCCTAGCTGATACCTGCTCATTCCAAGAATAAATAAAACTGGATATAAGATTTAGTAAATTCACATGGATTTTTGTTCATTCATGCCTTAAGAAAGCTAGCTGAAACAACTACTGGTGGAAAAGTACAAGTAGTTATGCAGATTTTTCCTTTATCCATCTCTTTGTACTCCCAAGTTAAGGGAGAGAAAATAGGCAAATGGGACCCCCTCAGGAAAGCTGACACAAAGCAAGAATCAGATCTTCTGGTTTCTCATCTGGTTGGGTCATTAATTCACTCTGTGACTATAAGCAAATATTTTATGAGCCCTGATCTGCAGTAGTAAAATAGGGGTAAAGCTCACAGAATCAAAGAATCATTATGGTTGGAAAAGACATCCAAGATCAAGTCCAACTGTCAACCCAGCTCTACGATAACCACTAGGCCATGACGTGAAGTGCTGCATGTGTGGTTTTTTTTTAACACCTCCAGGGATGGTGATTCCACCGCTTCCCTGGGCAGTCTGTTCCAATGTTTAATCACTCTTTCAGTAAAGAACTTTTTCCTAATATCTAATCTAAACCTCCCTTCATCCAACCCTCAATAAATTACTTGAGAAACTGGGAGATGTTCAGTAGCCTAACTGCTTTTCAGTCTCCTGAGGCATTCACTACCATCCCAAAAGATTGACAGCTCAGGGAAACACAGACCTTGATCCCAGCCTGTGGCCAAGGGTGGCTGGTAGGAAGAAATAGATTGCAGTGACACACAGCCCAGCTCAGCTATGTGTGAATTGTCATGCTTATCATTGCCATTGTTCATTTGCTGCAAAGCAGGTGTTAGCTCAGAAAACAACATAAAAGCTGCATTCTGGATTGTTTGTTCCTTGTTAAAATGATCTGGGCCCCTGTGGGTATGTGTTGCCTTAATATTCTGGTGCTGAGAAGTGCCACATTTCCATAATGAAAGCTGTTGCAAGAAAGCAATTCCGACCTCAGATAAAAGGAGAAGATTACACTTACCACGCAATTTATGGTATTAGAAAAATTGAATTTATTGGTTTCCATTTCATTTTCCCTGTCAGCTGCTCGTGAACCTCTGTGCAACATTCTTCAAAGATGTTAAGTGTATTTTGTGTGTCTGGATCCCCTAAGAAAAGACAAACATTTTCACTTACAAATTAGATGTCTCTTTTCATTTAAACACCAACAACGAAAGCTAATTTAGAAATGGTGGAGCCCTTGTTCCAGCAAGGGCCCTGATGTATGATAGGAGCTAACAGAGGGACATAGGGCAACAAACTCTGTGTTGGAAATGTAGATCTATGAGATACTAATTTAATTTGTCCCTCAGCTGATTCAAAAATGCTGTAGGATACAGTAATAAATTAACTTCAGTTTTTCAAGGGTACAGTCACATAATTTATGTCCAGCATTGTAGCAGACAAAGCAACTTTCAGACAAAATTGTCAGCCGCTGTAGATCCCATCAGACTATGGCCTCAGCTTATCAATTGTGGAATGGGCTCTCCTATCTGTAGGTTGACCAAAGCAAGTTTCCAATTTCATACTCTTTTGTCTTTCCCTGTGGCTCCAATAACTTTTCAAACAGGAAGTTTAAAAGAATTTTAAGCAACTTTGGTCCCCTTTTTGACTTATGCTAACCATAGCGTAGATCCTCATGGAGAATGATGACCTGTTACACTGGAAGTTAGTTAGCCACCAGGCACCTTGTGCCAGAGATCAGCCAGGAGCCTGAGGGGACAAGGACTGCCATTATGTGAAGTCTTTCTGTAGCAGCTGCGTGTTCAGCCCATGACATGAGAGACTGACTAAGATCTCCCTATTTATTTTCTCATGCCATCAGGCCATAGGCAGACCTGCAGGAAATCTAATTCCCAGGGGAGATGGCTCTGAGTGCCTGCATCCCTCAGGATGTACCTCATCAGGCACTGAAAGTACACAGCATTTCCCAGCATGACCTGTGGACTGTAATCTGGGTTCTGGCAATATTAGCTGGGCTAAGCAGCATCTTCCTCAAAAATTGGCCCTACTGCAATTAGTGGAGTAAGTGCCTACCTGAGTGAAGAAGTCAGGAAACAGCTGGTCCTCAAGAGCTGAAAGTCAAAAGTCTAGCAAGCAAACTGATTTCCATAAAAATGGAAATCAGCCAGAGAGGGGAGAACCATAGTTGAGTGCAAATGCAACCAATTAACTCAAAGCCATTATTGTAATGGCAAGAAACCCTTTTTAATTATCATTATTGAGATACATTAGTGACATCTTTTTAAAAAAATGTAAATATACACAGTACAATGCCATCTATCTGCCAGAGCATGAAGTAACTCCATTTAAATTGATTATGCTGAGGTGTCTATGGAGGGTCTTAACCACAGGTACAGAACAGTATAGAGGAGTATGAATGAAGGCATTACCAAGCAGCACTTAAGAAAGGCAGCTGTGATTTGGTACTAACACAAATATTTAATTAAACCAAAGGCTGGACTTTCAAAACATTTTCTAGAACTCTGGCACTACCTGCCTTCCTGAGCTTGACCCATGCTGATGCCCCCTCTTCCCCAGAGTACTCCTTTTCCCTCCTTTCTCAGCAGGCCTTTCAGAGGATGCCTGGTTCAGGTACGGGACTCACAGCTCCCACCGTAGGATATGGCAGCACTTGGGACTTCCAACAAAAGAGAAAACCCTCCACTTACATACTAGAATAATTGTTTTGGCTGGATTCAAAGAGTACAGTTCAAGATTTTGGAATCCTCTTACACAGGTACAAGGCAGGCAGTGCAACCCAGTCCTCTGCTAATCACTTTCATATCCCCACTGTACTTTCTTGAGACAAACTGTAGCATCAGGTTGAGGCAAGAGCATCAAGCAT
This sequence comes from Brachypteracias leptosomus, assembly GCA_013401335.1. Lineage (NCBI taxonomy): Eukaryota > Metazoa > Chordata > Aves > Coraciiformes > Brachypteraciidae > Brachypteracias > Brachypteracias leptosomus. The sequence goes on along the minus strand of VYZX01020466.1, from coordinate 40,970 downwards.
TAGCTATATGAAAACAACCTTAGACACCCGAGCTGTTCAGGTATAGTTCAGAGATGATTGGTCACCTGAAGGAGACACTCTGCCGTGATGTAGAGAAGCTCGCCTAGCCATGTAACTCACTCCAGTAAGTGTGATTACAGTCATCCACATTTTTCCAGTGCTGACAAGGCTGGGAACATCCAGGAGAAATGTTCTTTTGACAAGCTGGGGAAGTATCCATGCTTTCTAGGTGTTGAGCAGCACTTCTACGGTTGTGATTTTGAGACCTAAACTGTGCCTTCCTTCACAAGTAATTGCATTTGTAGGATTTTGCTTGTCTGTCTACACTGATCAGTGGCATAGGGGTATTGAGCTGTGCTCTCACAGCTCTACAGCCCCACTGTGTTTCTGGAAGAACTACCCTATTCCTGACAATATTTGGTAGGAAAATACTCAGAGAAGCATCCCATTACCAACAGGTGCATCTTTCAGTGAATTGTCTATGTAGAAAAAAAACTGAATGTCTCTTCTGGCAAAGTCATTCTGTACAAGTCTAATTTTATTCAAACCGGTAGCTCAGCTAGTATCTGAGCTGTTAGAGTGATGAGAAGGCAATGTTACATGACAGCTTGTTTGAAAATACCGGTTTTTGCTTCATTAGACAGTTAAGGTGGAGATTCATAGGCAAACCTCTGCCTTTGAGTACAGGCTCATGGTTCTCACTGAAGGCAGTAGTAAGAAATGGGCAGAAGGTGGGGTTGGACAAGCTATTTAATCCTCTGTGCAGTAGTCCCCTGCAGGCAGGTGGCTAATTCACCATGTTAACTTGTTGTGGAGGTAAACCTGTGCACAGGCTCAGAGGGCCTGCAGGTGACATGGAAGACGTTGTCTGCCGGAGAACGATCTATCATATTTTATACTTGTTGCTTTGGATTGAATGAGGGGACAAATGTAAGCCCATTTTTTTATCATTATGTGGCTGCTGTATTTCTCACAACTTCTTATTGAGAGTTGTCTGACAGAGACAGAAAGTCCTGGACTGTGCATTTCTATTATTTATATGCAAAGCCACTCTCTATAAACCTTTCAGAGAGATGACTGATGCTCTCGGCCCTGCCAGCACGGCTAGGGTCTCATTTCTCTATGCAATGTGCATCCGTGCCCCAAAACAGTGTGAAGTGAAGTTTCTTTCAGCTGGGGCACTCTCCATATTTTACAGGCACTTGATTCAATGACAGTTTGAATCATGTACGAAATGAAGGGGGAGCAAGCAGAGGGAATGTAGGCAGTCCTATCAGTTTGTGGTTGAGTTCATGGATGTGGTCTTTTCCACCAAACTCACATCACAGAACAGCAGAAGACTTTCAGGCAACAACTGCGTGTCTCTGTGCAAAGCCAGTCCATGCCAATCCTGTTGTTGTTTGAGCACTGCTCAGACCCACTGCCTGTAAGCAGGCTTGAAGGTGCGCTTTAAGTCATGGCACTGTGATTCCTTGGTGATAGAAAACTGGGGATTCAGTCCCAGAAGGATATAAGAGCAGGAAGAAGAGTGCCTGTCCATGCCTGTGGGAGCTTTGCTGGGACATTCACACCTTATTTTTTTCTCATCTCTGGACTTAGGAAACTGGGGTTGGTTTCTGGGGTGGGTCCCAGAGGACCAGCGGCTGGAGCACTGGCTGGAGATCCTTAGTCATATTCTTTCTGAGTTATCTTCATGACAGGTGTTTTCCACTGCTGGCATATTTTCTGTGTAGGAGTGGGGGAGTTAATGGGAGGGGGTTGTCGCTTCTCAGTGCTTCCCCAGCGGAAACATTCCAAATGGCTATGAAGTACTCTCCTGAGCATCTGACTGCTTGTTGCTGCCCTGTGCTGTATAAGGAGTCAGTGCCAGATGAAGGATCTGCTCATTGCACAGATCACAGCCCTCTGGGGAGAGAAAAATGGTGACGTCAACTTTGAGAGGAGAGCCCTGATTGCTGGGTCTGTGAGGATTTCATGAGTCAGTATGTGACCACTGCCAGAGCAGGGAACACTGGCATGAAATGAGCAGAGGAGTATGCAGTTCATTTCAGCTCAGGGTGGACATCAGTTAGTGACACAGTCCATTAGTGAAGCTGTTTGTTATACCAATTTAACAGTGTTTTCAGAAAGAAAAGGGGCAAAATAATCAATATGCCCTGTTCATTTTAAACAGATAAATAACCACGGGTCTCTCTCCTGCCTCATTTATAGTATCACTCTTGGCTGGGAGAAAAAGGTGCTGTGCTGGGTTGTTTGGCCAGCAGAAATAGACACTCTCTGAACTCCTTTCCTTCCTCTAGGCACTGGAAAGAGATCATCTTCTCAAAGCTCGTGTGTGGAACAGCTGCACTGCAGTTCTTTGACCTGAGCTTTCACATTCATCATTACTCCTTGCTGCAAACTACTTTTTCTGCTCTGGCCATTTTAGCATAGCAGGTCTCAGCACTCACTGCCCCACTCCATGACCATAGAAATCATTTCCTCTATTCATTATGTCTTAAAGAAGTCTCTGAACCAGAAACTGCAGTGCTGAGTGCAAGGACTGTAAAGGCAATAAGTAAAACCCTCTCCTAATGAGCACAGTCTTTTCCTCAAAGCCTGGACCATTTCTTGCTTTGCAGTGCACAGGAACTGCATGTGCCCTGAGATACCACAGTCAGATGGACAGGTTGGGCAGGATCCACAGTGAATCCTGATCCCTAGATTAGAAACAACCCAGAGGATGCACCTGCTGTGCATGTACTCTAAAAGAGATCAAAGAGCATTTCTTCTGTATACTCTGACATAGAAGAAGCCACAGTATTGGAAACATGACCACATGTATGAAACTTGGACTATTTTCTATGCTTGAGGAGTGTAATTTTCCCACTATTGACTTTCACTGGCTTTTTCCAAGAGTCTTCTGTAGTTCCTGAAAGGTTATGGGGTTGCTGGGAAATCATGGGATAATAAAAAAATACTAAAAGCTTTTTTTAAGCCATGTTAACCTTCTAAGTATATTTTATCGCATTACAAAGAGAGGGAGAGGAAATGGCTGTAAAAATAAAAAGAAAGCTGAAGATCTAGATGGTAGACATTTAAGACATATTGTAAATGTAGCAGAAATTGTGATGAGCTCATAGCTTTCTGTGAGAAAAATCTGTCTACTTAAAATACAGCCTCTCAAAGATTGAGAATATAAATTAGTCTCCTGTGTGAAAAAATATGCTGTAAATGCTTAACAAATTCTAATAATAGATGAACCCTGAAAAAAAGATGAATCTCTTCATTAGAGAAAACCTAGTAGTCTTTTGTTTCTTGTCAAGGATCCTACGCTGATGACCGCATCTACTACAGCAGCATATGCTGAAAAAATGCTATGAAATAGGGCTTGGTTATATAGATTAACAAACTGGTTGATGGGAGTCTGGCCTGCAGCATGGAAACCTCATGGATCAGTGATAAACCTCACTCTGCACAGCTTGCTAAGCCACAAAGCAAGTGCCATCTTTGTGGTGGTAGACCATGGCTTGTATGTGTGTCTGATCCTTGGATGGGTGGAGCAAGGTGTGTGGGAAGAATTTTGGGGAAACTGGTGTTACAAAGAGGGGCTGTGATGACCAGGGTTGTCAATCATGGAAAAGACCAACTCCTGATCACCAGATCTGCAAAGATAACTGTACAGAGAAATATTTTCCCACTATTTTCCCATGGGAAAATGAACAGGCTCCCTGTAGACTTGCCAGCAGCTGTAGGTTAGGCTCTGCACGTCTTCCTTCTCTGGCCGGCTCTGGATGTTGCCCAGAGCTGACTGCTTGTCTCCCAGGGTGTACAAGCAGACATCAATCCTGTCAGCTCACATTAGAGTGCATTTGTCCTCTGAATGAGTTTAAGATCCACATGGGAGTCCACAGCAGGTTGCACACCTAATGCAGATGATTCCCCTGCCTGGCTTGAACTCTCAGTGTGCTGATCTCAGAGAGCGTAGCATATACTGCAGATGCTGAGCAGAGAGGGCACATGCCTTGGCTCTGCCAGCAAAGCAGAAAACCCAGCTAAATGATAGAAAGTCTGCTCAAAGCACACCTGAAGGCAGAAGAAGCCAAAGGTGTGTGAACATTGGATGTACAGTAGTAATTCCCTTTCCACTTTTAGCATCCTTTTAAAGAGGCATTTCTGCTGGGTTGTTTACTCTGAAATGAACAGATCTGTGCATTGGAGACTGATTTTTAGTTATAGAAAACTTGTTGTTGATTTGAATGTGTAAAGGAGCCATAAAATAATAATAAATTGTATTGTTTACTATGAGAAGCAATGAAAAATGGCCTGAGTTTAAAATAGACTTAAATTAGAAATTGTTGTTGTTCTCTTAATCTCAGCCATCTTCTCTCAGAGTATGAGATCTTGAGATCTGGTTCCATCCTTCTTCAGTTTTAGGAAACTGCTCAGCACACACAGCAGGCTACTGTAAATGTGATAAATGAGTAGAGCACAACAAGTTAAAGACTGGGCTTCGAACTGATATAAAGACACAGTGGACTCTATGCTCACCTCAGGGTTCCTTATCTTTCAAGCAGAAAAGAACTTTTAATGAGAGGTTATAGATACAAAAGCTACTGCAGAAGATTTCTAGGCTGACTAGGGATTCTCTCACTTCCTCTTGTTTCTTGATGGAGTGCTCTCTTTTTTCTCCTTAGAAAATTCTCCATTATTACATAATGTTTTCCTCATTTCCTCAATACAGCCTTATGCTATGTTTCAGCTATATGTACATATAAAAACATTCTTCTTTCCATGAGACCTAGACAGAAAGCTCTTGCCTTGTTTTTCGATGATGTTTGCATGTAAAAGGTGTTTAAGCTCCAATTTAATTTTTTTCATAGGAATGGAAACCTTTGCTGTATCTATATTTCCTCTTCTTTTTACCCAGGAAAATTTCTCTGGCATCCCTCCCCTTGGGCTGACCTTTCCCTTAGGATCCATGCCAGGCTCTTGTTCTGGTTTTCTGCTCACAGTCTCAGAGACTTTTAGCACAAGGTGGTGAAAACACTGCGGAAGGAATATCAGCTATCTATCACAATTAATAATGGTTACTACAATTTCTCAGGATGAAGAAATACAGCTGTTGGCAGAGCACTAGCATCTAGGAGACCTTGTATGTGGCCAAGATCACTTTGGCCAAGTTTTGCACAGACACAGGGCAAAATGACAGTTATTGCTCCAAGATGCACCAAAAAAAAATAAAATCATCTCTGTTTATGGTACAATACACAGAGGGGTGGCATGATGAAGCACACATGGTCAGCGTGGTTTCAGCATGGCAGGAAGGAAAGACTCCCCTATAGAAATAAAATTTTCCTAAGCTGAAAGCTGCAGCGGGCTCAGCCTGTGAAAGAGAAAATCAGCTGTCTATAAAAGTTGTTTGGATTGAAAATAGCGTTGCACTTGATTACAGTATATGTCTCTACCTACCATCACTGTGCTCACCATGGTCCCAGATATTCAGGGCTTTTAATGCAATCTCTTTATCAGCTTTTAACTATACTTGAAAGAAGAGAGCAAAGGGGAAAATTTCTATGTTCTTTCCATAGCTATATCTCCTTTCCCATAATCTGAATGACGATTTGATACCAAAGTTTGTATTGTCAGCTGTTCCTGAAAGGGCATGAAGGAAGAAAAATTCCTTGAGGTTTCCAATTACAAATGTAAAGATCTCTGCAGAACAGAAAGCACTACCTGTCTGTAATGTAGTCAGGTTGAAACAGAAGATGAAGAAGAATAGAAATGAGAGAATGACACAGACATACAGAGATGCTTCTGACATCTATCCCCCAACCATCCTCTATGATTATCTGCTGAGAAACTGAATTTTCTTGTCTTCTTCCCTCCCATTGTCTCCAAAGTTTTTGGAAAGCTGATCCCTTTCATGCAGCTGGACCTCCTTGTTGGTGTGTAACAATATATAACTCCTAATGACACGTAGCCATTGGCATTTTTTAATTTTATCAGAATGTTAATATTACTGGTTTTGTCAGCTCTTGAACCTAACTTCCTCCTCAGTTACACTAGTGAAGTCAGGTCCTTGATCTGACTCTTCTCTGGCGCTGCCAAGGACAGAAGGTGCTTCACTTTTGGCATGTGATGTATCACCTTTCCCCTTTCTCTTATTGCAAGAAACATTTGCCCATGTCTGGAGGGAATATGATCAGTGTGTTAAACTTGGCACCATGCAGAAGGTTGGAGGATCCTCATTTGGTCATCCATGGAATTATTTGAGTCCTGTTTTGAAACAAATAAATTAGCAACATTTTCCTGTCTACTAATTTTGGCTTATCCTATTTGTTTTCTTGATTCCTGAGGGCTTTTGTAGCCAAGCCTTAAAGTCTGATTGACTTATCAGATGAAGATGTAGGTGATAAGCTGATGACTTATAAGACCGATTAGTACAACCAGCAGAGACACCAGGAAGAGCGTGCCAGAATGTTTTATGAAGAAATGTTATCTACTTAGACACTATTTTTCTCCAAGTTTGTGTTAACATCCCTTTTAAAAATCCCTGATCCTAGTGGCTCTTTGTGTGTCTGTGTGGGGAATTCACGACCTCTTCTGTGAATGTTGCCTGACTCAGTCCTGTTTGGTTTTTCTTTCTGCCTCAGTAAATACCTCCAAGGTAGTCTAAGGTGGCAAGGTTTACATCTCAATATGGTTCCACCTTCAGTAGCAGCCTTGTAAGATGGCCTCTCTTGCAGCAGCTGGAAATGCAAACGAAGTGCACTGCTTAGTTTACTTCCAGTTTTTTCCTACTTTGAAGATTTTTCCAGCTTGTTTTCTGAAATATGGGGAATTCCAAGTGTTTTCATCTCTTTTTATAATCTCACAGGGTCTTGCTCTTTGCCTATTGACTTTGTCTTTGTAGACAGGTGAGGTGGGTGTATCAAGCTACTTGTTCTACCAGTTAAAAAAAGCATTTGTGTACTTTCCCACTTATTTTAGTTTGGGAACTGCTATGAACCAGAGTGACAAAAGCAAAGATAATCTATTCCTAGCAGAAAGACTTGCTGGGATAATTACAGCTCTGTGCATATACTGAACAGCCGCTTTCACTGCACATGCAACTTTCAAATGTGTGGAGTGACAGCTTCTTTGGGCTCTAGCCGAAGGACTGGGGTGTACTTAACCCACATGTTTTAGTTAAGTGGGAAATAACAGTCTTCTCCTCACATAGGGTGTCATGAAGTCTGTCTTGCAGGAACTTTAAAAGCCAGGCTCTTGGGTCTGTCTGCTTGATTCTCTGAAATGCAGACCTGGAATATACATATATCTACACTAGAGCCTTAACACTGACTATCAGAGTGTATTCAGGCGGGTTGTGATTGCTAGGGCCTAGGAGTGGTGCACAAAGATGGACATGTGGATTTGGTAGCAAGGAAGGGGCTGCTCAGACACAGGGTTCACAGAACAGCCTGACCTGTTTTTTTCTGCTTAGACCATCTAAATTGGTTAAAATTTAGTTTACTGCACCTGAGGCAAGTTCAGCCTAAATACTCTGATCTCTAAAGACCACAGCTCTAGCACATAGACTTCTGGGCTGGTAGCCTGCTGCTGGGAATGAATTTGTTTTAAACTTTGTCCTGTACTGCCATAAGCTCAGTGCAACCATATTGTGCAGTGCTGGAAAACAGGGGAGAATTAATGGGAAGTAAAAGTGATTCAACCCTAAGGCCTGAGAAATGCTTCTCTAATGCCAGTTTTCCAGCTGAGCAGTACCTTGACATTAGTGGAATTGCTCTTGATTCATAACTGTACATAAAGGTCCTGGAAACAGACCAAACAAGGGCATATTTTGTGTCTGACTTAGCTTGCTGCTCACATTTTAATTTTGCAATAACAAGGGTGACTGGATGCCAATTCTATTTTCTCTCAAATCCCAGAATGCAGGTCTATGGAAATGTGGTTTGGCTTTACGCCCCATCACTGACAGTCAGTCCTCTCTAACTTCACTATCCATCTTAAGGAAAGCATAAGCCTGAACAGGTAGTGTCACAGAGGAAAACAGATTACATTTGAAGAATGTGTTAGGTTTAAGATCAGAGATGGAGACTGGAATGATGAGAGGTTTACAAGCCCAGCTCATTTTGTTAATAGCTCAAGAGAGGAGACATCAATTCTTTTAACGTGATTTCTGCCCTGGTAATCTTCCTTTAAGAAAAGAGAGACATAGTGAGATACTGTAGGGTTTCATTTCATCTGATGGGGTCTTTGCTGTGAGCATTGTTATTCTGATCAGCTTTGACATCATGTAAAATAACACTTATTCTCCAAATAATCTTAGAAACTCTTCAGAATTCATGAGGTTTAAGTTCAAATAATTACATTTATTGATCTCCGCTATGTGAAGAAAATTTCCAGTTTATTGCACACCTGTTTGAGGTTAGACCACAAATTAGGCTATGTCAGGAATTTCTCTTTTCTGTCTCTATTTTTTCATGCTTTTGTTGGGCATGAGATTACTCACCTGATAATTAATGCTGGCAAAACTGTTGAGCAGATAAACTAGGATATGTGGTGCCAGCAGCAAGCCCTGGGCCAGGTGCACCCTGGGTTGTTCAAGGGGAGGAGGAGGGACTCTGGTCTGCAGCTCACGTCTTTGATGCTCATCTTCCTGCCCTACCATGGCCTCATGGCAGGAGGCCAGGTGCTAGCTGCTCTGGTCTCCTCTGTAGAATAAAATAGCGACAGTGCTTTGTCCAGTACAGTGGGGTTAAAGACCAAGCACTTGGAGATCCCTAAATGCACCCTCTGCCCAGAGACAGCTTCTCTAGGAAAAGGAGGATGATGTTCTTAGTGGTCATGCAAGAACTAAATATCCATCCATACTGTTTCTTTGTCTAGATTAATTCCCAGAGGTACTGGATCTTAATCTTTGGTGATGTGGGGCTTCTGTAAAGCACAAGTAGATTAAAGTTGTTTGCAGGTAGTCCTCATTCACCCTGCTAAAGGACCCTGCAACCACAGTGAGGGAGAGGAAGACTCCATACACAAAAAGCAGACATTGTTGCAGATCAGGCCTGAGGTGCACAGATGCAGCTCTAGGTGTGCATACATGTACCCTGGAAGCCAAAAAGTCAGGCATCATTGAATTCATCTGGGCAGGACAGTGCTATTGGAAGCAAACTTTGGTTTTGGAGTCAACAACAAGAGACAAGCCCAGTGCCTACCTGGGGCTTGGGATGAATGGTAAGGTCTGACTGCAGAACTCAGCTTCTGCACATACATGTTTATGCTGCTGAAGGTAGGTCAACAGGTCCTTCACAGAGCAAAACAGTTACTGTAAGCTTTGTTTCAAGCATGGAAATTGTCCAGGTGCTTAAAACAAACATGTTTTACAGATTTTGCTACCTCAGAAGCCAAAGCTGATGCACATAGAAGCCATGGCAAAAGTCACAGGGATGTCTTGGTACACGCTGCATCATCTATTGGGTTTCTGTTGGGAGAAGCAAGAACTTCACAAGTTGCTGCTTGCTGTCGTCGTTGCTGTTAGGCTCTTCACCAAGCCCTTGGACAGCGAGGTTTAGCAGGAGCTTGCCGTGTTGGGGACACTGGTCTGGCCTGACAGTGGCAACAAGAAGGCCGTCCCAGTGCCCAGGGATCATGCAGCTCCCTGCTCTTCTGCTTCATTGTGGCTGGAGGGGGATCCAGCAGGACAGGATGGGGATGTTTGTGCTGTGGGCTTCCTGTGAGACTGGAGAGTGTTGGCAACAGTTTAATAAATGATGCCTTTTCCCAAATATGCCTTTAAGTTTAGATCTCAGTTTAATAAGGCAGTTCTTTCAGGGCACATGTTTTATTTAAAAAACATTTATAAAGGATTCATGTACTCTGGAGCTCTACTGACACAAATTTCTGTCATTTCCAGTGCCAAAAGCCAAAACAGTCCAGCTTATTCTAAGAAACCCTTTTCATTTTCATGTTTATCTCTAAATCTGGCACCGGGAAAAGTCCTAGGTTCACAATCTTCTGTTTTTCTACAAGAGTCTTTTGTTTATCTTGCAAACAGGGACAACAGAAGCAGTGGTAATGCCGTCTCTTCCCATGCTCAGTCTATCCTTTCTGTTATGCACATGGTTAGTTTGTTTGTGCAGAGAATCTCAAAGCTTCTGATAAATTTATCCTGACTTCTGCCTTCTTTGACCATGCAGGCTGGTTGCCTGTACCTCTGGTGTCCTGGGCAACAATTTGTAAATTCTGAAATGTGTCTGTCTTTTGCAAAAGTATTTGTGTGTCCACAGGTAGGAGGGCTCTTGCAGGTGGAGCCATTATTATTTTTACATGACAGGGAGCAATAGCATTTTCTCCCTCCATCACAGGGTTGTCCCAGGGGCTGCTCCTTCTGTCCTGACAGTGGAAAAACTGTTGAGCAGCCCCTGTTGTTGTTTGCTTAGCTGCAGCAAGCATCTTTAACAAGTGCATCTCAATTTTTCACATCCTTAATTTGTGGAAGGGGTGGCTGGAGTCAGCAAAGCTGGAGAGAATGCTTATGTGAGGAGCACCTTCTACCAGGCAGGGGGTTTGCAGGGGGCCTTAAACACTGCTGCTCTTCTGACACACCTCTGGGAGATGGGCTTGTGTCATAAAGTCCATCTTTAGCTGTTCAGGCCCAACAACGACCTTGCTGGACACTGAGAAGGTGGTGCAGACCAGCTACCCTCTCTTGCCCCATCTGAACACCTTTTGTGCATCCCCGTTTTGCTGCTGTAGGCATGCAGCAGGCCTTGGGGTGTACCAAGACTCTCTCCCCATGTGCTGACCTTGCTCTCTGACCAGTGGAGCTGCTTTGTTAGGCAGAGGGAGAACATGGCAGGAGGGGCAGGTCAGTAGCTTTCCCACGCAGCTGAGCAGAGAGAGAACATGAGCGGGACAGTGAGCCAGGCTATGCCTGCAGTCTCACCCAACAGAGAAAGGCAGCGATGGGATGAGCCTGGGGGCATCCTCCTAGGGGGTGGCTGTACCTGCACATGGGGAGGGTGACAGCCCTCCAGCTGCTGGCTGGACTTCATCTCAGCTGCCTGCCTGACTCCACTGGCTGGGTGAAGTTGTGGGGCCAGAGGCTGAAGAGGTTTCACTTCAATATCAGCATTGCAGAAAGCAGCTGGTCATCAACAATCAAGGTTTCGCTGGCACCTAAGATCTTTGGAAATTATTGTTGTGCACTACTTATCTCCTGCCCTTTCCTTTCTCTGTGCTGCTTCCTTCAGCCTTTGAGTCAATAAATCAAAGCTTAGTGGCAATTCTTGTTAAATTCCAACTTCCCTGTTATTCCCTCTCTGCCCTTTGGGAGATGAAAGTTTGGAAATGTGTATAATAATGAGGATTGTGAGACGTGAATAAAAGATATGAGAAATGTAAACTAGGAGGATGATCAAAGATGATGCATTAGCTCTGATAAGGAACTATATTGTTGCTAATAGAGTGGCCAAATCAATACAGACTGACAGAAAAAAAATCCCTACTGTGCTGCTGATAAAGTCTCAGGCTGCATTGGGAGGAAGCCGAGAGCAGCGTGTCACGGAGACGAACCTGTGATATCTGCAGTTGTCTTTATTGGCAGAGGTGGATAATCTCAGCTCTTGAAGCAGCTGAAGGGCTAAAATATCGAGAATTGGTGAAAAATAACCATTTATGCTTTCATAGAAAATACTAGGAAGTAATCCCATTTCTTTCTTTTTTTTTGTTCAGAAAGAGGAAATAACATTTTTATTTTATCTTTTATTGTTTAACTGTGATCTTTGAAAATTGACAAGATAAGTTTTTAGTTCTAACTTTTTGACTTTTATTTCTCCTGTTCACCTGCTATTTTAATTTCCGTTGTCCTAGGTTTTTTTTTCTCAGTGTAGTGAAGGGAAAATAACAGAGTGAATCCCACCTCCACTAAGAGCTGAAAGAGATATGATGAAAGAATGTGTATTTATTTATTTTTTAAACAATAAAACCTCGAAAGGTGGGGAAAAAAGGTCCATTTCTATTGGAAATATTTTAATGGTAGCTTTTTCTAAAAAATACCTTTCTTGTTTTCGAAGCCAAACCTTCTTTGACGTCATGCTTCCTTAGCCTCTATCTTTCTTGCAGCCTGTCCTCTACATTTTCATCTGCTCACTCCTGGATACCAGATACCAGCCCTCTCTGGGGTGGAGTCGCACAGAGAGATTTCTCCATGATTTTTGCAGACAATGCTGAGTAAAAGTGGCTGAAATGAGACCAGATTCACTGTGAGTTTTCATTTCACTGTGCCCCGAAATACATGCTTTTAACTTCTCAGTTATTCCCTGTCTGATATCTCAGCATTTTCTTTCTTCTTTTTTTGTTTCATATTTTGTTGAAAGCTTTATTAACTTGTGACTTGTTGATTTCATACCACTCCTCCAATTTACTAAGATTATTTTGAATTCAGGTCCTGTTCTACGAATGTGCTCTAAAGTCAGAGTCATGTGCAGATTTTGTAATGCACACTCTCCTCAATTGCTCAAGATACTGATGTCGAATTGGAACAGATCCAGGACTTGACAGAGTCTTCTGGGATCCAGATGAAATCTCAGACTGGTAGTTAATCACTGACACTTTGTTTGTTTCTGTTCTAACTAGTTGCACTTACAGGTAATTTTATGTAGGCCAGTGACTTCCACATCATCACCTGTGAATTGCTGATGAGTCACAAAGCCATAGCATGTGGTCCGCAGTCAATACAAGGAAGTATTCATTCTTAAGAATGTTTTCCTATAAAAAGTTTGATGGTAAGGCCACACAGCAAGGGAATTTATGCCCAGATATGCTCAAGGGTTCAAAAAGCTAAAAACTGCTAAGCTAGACTGTACTTCTTGGTTTGCTTATGGCCACATGGGACAATATTGAGAGCTTTGCTAAAACATGTATTTCAGCTACTTCTTTCTTATGCACAAAGCTAGTTATCTTGTCAAAGAGGAAAATTAGTTTTCTCTGGAATCATTCGATGTATTTTTTTGTTGAAGTGAAAAATTGATAAATTCATTATGCTGCGCTGTTTTTTACCAGCTGGTTTTCTTTTGGGTTTTTATATGTTGATCAGGAATAGTCTGTTCTAATGTTTGTCCAGGGAGACTGACTAATCTGCATTTTTCCATGTTCTCCTTTCCCTCGTTTAAATAAAGTTATGGTATTTGACCTTCCTGTGTCTCCTGGGATTTTCCCCCACACCATGAATTTCACGAATGATTTTTGAACTAATCAGAGCTTTCTACAACTGGTACCTTCAATACTTGAGGGTGGATTTCAGAAGGCATTAGTTAGTTGACCATATGTCATTTATCTTAAGGTGGTTTTTTTTTGTTTGTTTTTTTTTCTTTCTGTACTATGGCTTTCATTTCTGTCCCCTTATTGGAATTTTCTGAAGTATGCTATGAAGCCTGAAGAAGACATGGATTAAGGTACTTCACCTGTCTTTATATCAGCAATTGTTTTCTCTTTTGCCATTAATGGCGTATATGTTGTCTTTTTCTGCCTCTCCTAATGCCCTAACACTTTTACTTGTGGTCTTATGTCCATTACTAATTGTAATTAGTTTTGTATTTTAGTGTTTCTGAATTTTATCCTGTTCTTTTATGCTCATCCTTAGCATTGTGGTCTGGTTTTCATTTTTTCTGTAATTTCTTTTTGATTTTCGTGTCCCTAAAGAGCTCTTGACACAGCTATAATGGTTTTTTATTCTGCTTCCTATCTTTCTATCACACTAGGAAAGGCTTCCATTGTGCTTTAACATGGTCTTTCTCAGTAACTGCCAATTTTCTTGCTCTCCTCTATGCTTAAATTCCTTTCTTTGCCATCCTCCTGGGTATGTTGGAGTCTGGGAGGTAAAGTCTGCAATTTCCTTGGCCCCCTACTAATTCTGTCTCTTTTTCAAGGAACAGAGGGTGCCGGCAGAATTACTGCACCCAAATGACTTCCCAGATGAGATTTTTAACTAGTAGCTACCTATTGATTGCAATCAAGACTATAAAAGCTGCTCCACTAGTATCTTCCTTCACCATTTGAATAAAATCCCCCAAACATTTGAACAAGCTGGCATAATGTCTGTCTCTGCCCTACTCCTTTTCTTATGTTTCTGATGAAGTATGAATATTGTTGCCTGTTGCCAGCCACAGTTCTGCCCTATTGCTGCCTCTGTTAATTTGTAAGCACAAAGAAGCCAAGTTTCATCTTCTCCTTGGTAAGACAGGATACAGCAGCATTGTCTCTTGGTCACAACCTTGGTTTTGCCTTAGCGTCACTAAAGGAAATTAATAGACTGGCTTCTTTTTTTTTTTCCTGGACTTCAGAATCAGGTTATGTGCAATGTTCCGTCAATTTTCCTTCTGCCAGTGTTTTCCCAGGCAGTCTGTACCTTCCCATCCCAGCATCCGTGACCTGTGCTGTGGCTGTCTACAAGGAGCTCCCATTCATTCTTTCTTAAACTCCCTGAGCACGTACTGGCCTCTCACCTGCCCTGCAACAGCTGGCACATGTTGTCTTCTGACCTTTCACATCTTCCAAGCAGCAGGTCCTTCTCCTTTTCCTCACAGGTTTTGATCCTGTGTTTTACTGACTCAGTGAAAAGCCACCAGCACCCAGAGGTAGACAGGTGAGTGTGCAGGAGCTGCTTTTGCTGCTTACTTGACAAATGCACCCTTCCTACAGCCACCCCTGTGGTCCTAGGAGCAAAAATGGGGCCTGTAAATAGCTAAAGGACAGCATATGAGTGAAAACTTAACCGTTTTTCACACACAATATAAAATCCTCCAGCATTTTAGTATCTGCTGTGAAATTTATTGTTTTCTAATAAACTGAAAATGTTTTGGTTTACAAAACAACCACTTTCTCTTTTTTATTCTCCCTTCTTTGCTTCTGGAAATTATCCATTAGGTGATTTTTTTATTACTGTTGGGTTTTGTTGTGAGGGTTTTTTTTATAATAACCTTAAAATATAAAGAAAAGGACATTTCTCTGGACAAACATCTATTTTTCTGTAAAATGGCTTTTATAGAAACTATTTAGCTAGCTCTATAATTTAGTGATTTCTCTCTGCTAAGTACAAATTATCCTTCTTTTTTTCTTTTTCGTCTTCTGTCCTCAGCTTCCCCAGAAGGTGCTGGGAATCCACCCTGCAGGGCCTGTGATGTGATCAGCTGCATTTACAAAAAGTCAGGTAAATATATTTGCCCTTTTCATATTTAGTTTATTTTTATCACTGCTTCTTTTAATATGATTAGTACTTTTTATCTTGGGGTGGGAGGAAGAAAATAAAAGAAAAAAATCTATACCAAAAAAACACCTGCTGATCAAGGGCAGGACCTTCTCCTCTCCATGTCTCTTGTCTTCATGATAGAGAAGCTGGAGAAGGGCAGGACAAAAGAGAGTCATGCTGCTGTATTCAACTGCTGCTCATTGGGAAACAAGTGCATCCTGTTGTGTTACATGCTTCTGGATAATGTAACTCCAAGAATTTTTTTCAGACGAGAACACTGTGCTGTATCTTGGTGACACAGCACCAGCTGGACACTGAAACAATTGTATGGATGTCTGTTGGGCAGTTAAGGGACTCCAACTATTTGTGCTGACAGATTTTCTGTTTTCAGAGCCATGTTCCTGCACGGCCTGAGATTGATGCCCGCCTTGCGAAGTCCTTGTTATGCTCTGATCCCCTCTGCCAACCTGACAGTACTCTTACCCCAGATTTGACATTGCTGGGTATGTCTCTGTGAGATCCAGTGAGGATAGTCCGTATGCCTGATTGTGGAGGTCTGCAGCTGGACTGTAGGCCTCAATAATATTTTTGACCTTGACGATTTGAAAATGTGCCCATGAAAATGAGAGATAAATAAGTACAAGGATGAACATGCAACCACAAGATAGGGATGTTGTCCTAACTGTGAGCAAGAGTATGCAAAAGCTATTAACCAACAGACAGTATGCTAGTAATATGCTTAACCAATGAAATAAGTACACAATATGTAACCATATGTATAAAAAGGACTGTCTGCAGAAATAAAGTGCTATTGCTATTGTGAAAATAAATTGCTGTGTCACTTGTCTGTCTCAACTCTGCAACACCTGATGGTCAAACAGATGTCTTTTTGCCAGGCTTCACCACAACATTCTCCACAGGACACACTACAACTGGGAGTCACCCTGCATACCAGGCACCCCATGGATGAGGCTACAGGGCTGCAGCCTAGGAGCAGGCTCCTGGAGCTTGAGTGACCTTAGGCAGGAGCAGCCTGATTTTTTTGGTTACTGAGGCTTCTGGTTGGGTCTCTAGCATTTTGACTGAAGTGCTGTCTGTAAAATAAGCAGAACAGCTTGGCATTGTCTTTATCAGTGATACTTCCTTAATGACTTTGAAAGATATCAGCCACTGGGTCACCTCCTTTCTGAGCAGCCCACAGAGAGCTTTCTGCTTCCTCAGTCTGAAAATTAAACATTTGACTGCTGGTAGCTGTGCTGCTGGTAGTTTTTGTTAATGATGAAGAATTACCTATTATGCCAGTATTGGGTGGCTTTGACAACTCCATTACATATTACTAGTAGTGCTATTAATGTATGGCAGCTTAGCTTTGTCATTGTGTGTATGCACATACATGTACAGTTGTACATGGATGCCCAATGGGAGGCAGAGACCAAGACAACAAATCTGTTGGCAGAATGCAACAGCCACTGCTGTCACCTCTCCCTTACTCCTGTGGGGAGAACATACCAAGAGCATCAGTGAGTCTGGCAGGGGAAGACTTGGATCTGCCTCTCCTGGGAACAGAAGCAGGAGAGAAGCTGACAGCTGGGAAGGATGCTGATGACTGGTGCTGTGGCATCTTCCTCTGCTGTGACTTGGGAAACTGATTCCTGGTCCCTCCTACTGTTCATCATCACTTCAGCTCTGCTCCCCTTTCTTTTCTCCTGGTCTTTACACTTTAGTCTGCAGCCAAACAGTTCAGTTTCTGGAACCTATTTATGTGTTAGACTTCCTCCCAGACACAATCTAAAGTAGTGGTAGAGGACCGACCAAAATGTGGAGGGTGGAACTCCTTTGCTTTCCTATGTTCTCAGCAGCAATTTACCTGATAGGGTTTAAAAAATGAAAAAAAAAATTTTGCAGTGCTATCATAGCATAAAAGACATTGATATTGCATGCAACTAGTGCAAAATTGTTCCCCATTTCAAGGTTCCCTAGTGATCATACATATGCAGCTTTGAGAGAGTCCAGGTTTTGCTGGGTCAGAATCCTAGGCCTGCCATGGTCTGCAGGCCATCACTAATTTGGAGTCAGCCAGGGCAGCTGACCCAAGGTGGCTACAGGTGTATCTCATCCCATAAATGTTGTGCTTGGTATAAAAGGGGGAGTTTGGTGAGGATGAGGTGTCTCCTGCTTGGCTAACTCTTGAAGTTCATTCTGACTCTCCTCCTGAGGACTGTGTTTGTGTTTATTGTGACCACCATATATTTGCTGGGCTGAGTACAACTTTGTTTACTTTATACTGATATTAGTTTTGCTGTTTCATTAAATCCATTTGCATTTCAACCTGTGAGTCTCCTTTTCCTGATTCCCCCTTCCTGGTAGGGGAGGTGTCATCAGGTGACTGAAGAGCCACTATAGTTTAGCCCTGTCTCAATGTAGAGAAGAGGAAGAGAGATGTGGTATTAGGGACACTGCAAGCCAGGGCAACTGGATTTTGTGCTGGTTCCTGCAGGGACTGTAGGGACACAACTAATCCCCTCCCAGGTCCTGAATGGGCAGCGACAGACAACTCAGCCCTCCTGGGGCAGGCTGTCCTCCTCACCTTCTGCAGCCCACAGGCATGGGGCAACTCCTGCCCAGCAGGTGAGGTATCACCAGAGCTGAGAAGAAGGAAGAGTGGCTGCTCTGGTTTTATCTAAAGCAGGGAGAGAGCTTGTGGTAGTCCTGCATCTAAGCCCTTTGCCTGACTGGACTCTAAACACCTGATGAGGCAAACACCAGAAGTGTCCGTGTGTCCATCCTCCTCACCCCTCTGGTATCTGGATGGTTTAATGCATTTAGATTTATTTCAGCAAGAGGGAGAAAAGGTAGGAGATATCTGCTGCCCACAGAACACTTTGCTTACACAGGTGCCCTTCTTTTCCTCTCTACCTGCCTCATTTGCAAGATGTTTAAGAGAAAACTCTCCCATACAGTGCTTCATATGATACTGAGCAGAATCAGAGTATTCTAGTCCTGGCTGACACCTCAGGGGTTTCTATGCTGCAGTATGAACCCTAACATCAATACTTTGTCTCATTGTTTTCTGCTGGTCTGAGAGCAGGATTTCTCTGTAGTGCAGTTATCAGTGGCTTTTGTAGGACACAGCTGCTGTCCTGGGCTACAGTTTAGTCTCCAGAACTTGCCAGGGTCATTGCAGCCTTACAGAGGCCAAGGACACAGCCCTTGCTTGATCTCCTGGTCTTCCTTCACATCCCTCTCACAAAGACACTTCTGCTGTTGTCCTGTGCAGTGCAGTGAGTAGGCAAAAATATGTCAGGCCACCTAGCTCTAGCCTGGCATTTCCCGTTAATGTCAATGGGCCTGAACAGGGGGGGAATTTCACTCTTTTTCCACAAGATTTGTCTCATCATGAAATACATGGAAAGAAGTTTATGAATCTTCTGAAAAAATGCCTCCCTCTGTTATGTTGGGTTTTTTTCTTCCCACTGTTTTGTTCTTAAACCATCTGCAGAAGAAATACATTTAGAAAGAGCTTGTGTATCAGTGCAGGTGAATTTTTGTCTTGAAAAATGGAACACTGCTTTCCTACAGCTATTGGTTGTCATTCCACATCTATGCTGTCCTCCTAACTTCAAATCAATTTGTGCTTTACTAGGCTTTTTGATGTCATCTTACTACAGAATGCTAACTTTTCCCCTTAAAGGCTATTTATCTCTGTCTCTTTGTAAGGTCAGTGAAAATCACTGTACTCTGACCCTCCAAAAGTAATCCATCTAGTGGAGGAAATGATGAGGTAGTATTATGTCTGGTAGTCTTTTTAAACAAGTTCTCAGAAACATCAAGGAAAAACCTGATAGGCTTGGACAGGAAGGGGAGGATTGAGGCTGTTGCAAGACTGAAATTCGAAAGCAATCAAGGGAAAACTCAGAGTTTATATTCTGGAAATGTTCCCTCTTCCTGAATCTATTTACAGATACTATCTGCTGCTACTGAGGGGGAAGAAAATTAATAATAATCCAAGCAGGCTCTCAGGTGGTGGGTGGCCATGAGTCTGAATTGGAAGGATAATTTATCTCCTCTGCCACTTTGGAGCCTTTTAGCCTGGAGAGATTCCTTGTGTAATGAAATTAATTGAATGTGTCTGCAATCTGAGTACTTGATCTGAATTTCAGTTTTTACCTCATTTAGAAGTTGTCAGGTATCCACTCACCTCAAAAGTGCCCAATGCCAACATAGCATACTTCATGCACTGCTCAGTCTCATGCAGAATAAGCTCTCAAGTACAGAAACAGCCTCTCACTGTCTATGCTGCCACTAAACTGCATGTAGTCAAATGATCAAATGCAGTTAGAAAAAAGTTATAGAAGAAATTGTCAGAGGCTATTTTTAAGCACAGAGCAATAGCGTCACAGAAAACTTCTGAACAGCAGGTTGCCAGAAAGTAGGAGAGTGTAACTGGGAAAGGGTCACTCTATTTTCATCCTCTTCTTATGCTGTTCACCTCTGTGTTAGTTATTGACAGTTATTAGAGACAAGACACTGGAGAAGTTTCATCTTTGGCTTGACTTAGAATAGCCATTTTTACACCTGTTACTGGTTTAGGAGGGTCTGAAGCTCTCGGTGGAAATGGTATTTCAAACATAAATCTCTGATGCTCAAAGTATCCCGTGTGCCTTTCACAAAGAAACTGACAACTTGCAGATCAAAATGAGAAACTAATCTGTAGTCATCCATGTGGTCATGGCTGCTTGTGTCAAGGCAAAGCACTGGATCACTGTGGGAACCCTCTTGCCTAGATGGGAGCTGTCCTGCACAGTGAGAAGGATAAACATAACTACGTGTCCTCAGGAGCAAGCTGGTCAAAATATTGAAGAAATAAATACAGACAGTGGTTCCACTTTAATGTAGATCTGATAGGGAATGATACAACATTTAGTTGACCAAGATGAAATGGGGGGAAAATGGTGAAAAGCAGTATAAGTTACCACAGATGGCTAGACACTGTAAATGGGATGGTATTATTTCTTCCTTTCTCCTGCTACAAGTCCACAAGAAGACCACAATCATTTGAATATGCTTACATTTGTTTTCTGTTCGTTTTTTTCTGCAACCTTCTTTCTCCTTCCCCCCAACCAGATGCATTCAATTTCTATGCTTTTCCATTGGAGCAGATTAACTGATTTTACACAGATTTAGTTGTACATGGATCTGAGATCATATAGAAATGCCAGCAATATGACAGTGGTTTGGACAGGCATGAATGCTGTATTATGTGGATAGCTATCAGCCTTGCTTCATCTTGGTTAGATGCATATTTGTTATGTACAGATGTGTGCTTATTTGCTGAATACTTATGCCCTTTGAGCTCTGGGAGCTTCCAGGAGGCAATTGTGTTTGCGTGACCATCTTGTTCCCAGGGAATAGCAAAGTGCTTGTGCAGAAGCGCTAGCTCTCAGGCTGTCAGATGAAGGAGGCTTTTTTTTTTTCTTACGTAGGTTGCACTGAAATCAGTACCAAGAAAGCCAAACTGAGTAGCAGAAGCCTGATTTTTAAAATTTTTTTTAATATATATTTTATTTATTTCTATTTTAAAGGGACCTCTAGCTGGCGTGCACCTCTCCACTAGTGAAAATAAATTGATACTGACAGCAGGCTTCTGTTAACTTCAGTAGGATTCTGATGGACTTTGGTGCTGTAGGTAGATAGATGACTGAGTCTGCCCATGGCCTCCTCCTCCTGAGGTTTGAAGACACATTCTTACCTCACTTGCTGTAGGTGATATTATGCTGTCCTGCTGTGCCTTGGCTAATCTGTAAAGATATGTGGTCCCACTCATGCATAGAAATTTTGAAATCTCCTTCCCTTGTGTCATTACTTTGATATTGGAGAGTGAGTTGTGCCTTGGTTATGTACATCAGGATAGACTGGCAGACTGTGACCCAGAGAGACCCTGCGTTAGGTTTGTGTCTGGTGGGGTTTTGGTAGCAGGGGAGGAGGCTAGTGGTGTGGCTCCTGGGAGGAGCTTTGAGAAGTTCCCCCAGCTCTAATGACCCTCCTCTGGCCATTGCCAAGCCTATGAACGCCTCTTCAATAACATATTTAAAAGAGGGCAAAACTGTTGGGTTATTTCCTTTGTTTTCAGAGTTCTTTTGTTTTGGAGAGGAGTGGATCTAGAGGAGTCAGTGAGGAAGGAGAGGGGGAAGTGTGCGGGGGCAGCAGTTCCCCTGTGGCTGATCCCCTCCAGCCTTTAGAGTTCAATGATGGAGCAGAATCCTACCTGCAGCCTGTGGAGGACCCCATGCTTGAGCAGATGGCTATTCTTGAAGAAGTCCTTGGCTCTGAGGGAAGCCCACATTGGGTCCATTGCAGTGAGGATTACAGCCCACAGAAAAGACCCACATTAGTTGGAGAAGTTCATGGAGGACTGTCCCCAATGGGAGGAACACCACATTGTAACAGGGAAGAACTGTGAGGAGTGTTTCCCGTGAAGAGGAAGGAGCAGCAGAAACAATGTGGGACAGACTGACCGCAACCTCCATTTCCCATGCCCCTTTGCAGCTGGATGAAAGGAGGGAGAGAACTGGGAGCAGAACTAAGCCTGGGAAGAGGGGATGGGTGAGGGGGAAGGTGTTTTTAAAATCCAGTTTTATCTCTTACTGTCCTATTCTGACTCAATTGGTAAATTGATGGTGATTTTGTAGTTTAAACTAAATTGATTTTTGTTTCCCCAAGTCGCATCTGTCTTTTGCCCTTGATCATGATTGGTGACTGTGTTCTCCTTGTCCTTTTGTTGTATTTCCTCCTCCCCTGTATATTTCTTCCTCCCTCCATATCCCACCAGAGGAGGGTAGAAGTGAGTGAGTGGTGGTGTGGTTGCTTTGTTGCCAGCTGTGTGAGCTTAAACCATGACACACTCAGGATCCTTTGAAAAGTGTGGTGCAGCAAGCTCTGACATGGCAGGGCTCAGCAATCAAGAGATGGCCTTGAATACGATGTATGCAAAGAAATTTTCCTGATGGGAAGGTAAAAAAAAGTTTCTTATTGGAACAGGAGTTCATTTTTCTGGGTTTGAATTTAAGTCCTGATGGTTCCTGCTTACGTCCAAAGTTTGTAAGTTTTGTCCTGACATGCCATGTGGCAGGCATTAGATTTGTCATTTAATAAATCTTTTCTTACCTTTAACTGTCTATCCTGTTCCCCATCCCAACAGGCCCCACTATTAGAAGAAATTAATCAGCAGGCCCATTTTCTTTTTCTGTGTTCTGTAGTGCTTAAGCACTTAATCACAGAGCAGATCAATAGGGATGCCTGTTCTGCCTGCCCTGCTCTCCCTGGATGATGAGGCCATCAGCAGCAAGGGGTAGTAGACCAGGGTTTTTTTCAAACTTCAAGATGAGCCTTGACATTTCCTAAAGGTCGAAGCAAATGCGACACGCACACCCCAAAATCCCACCTCTCTCACTTTTTCTATGAAAGAATATATATGAGAAAGTGATGCAACACTTCATTACCAGCACCCCTGTTTAAAGCAAACATTCTTCCTTAGGTTATAGCTAAGCCAAAAAAAGGCCACATAGAATTGGCTTTTATAACAGATGTAAAAGATGTGCTGGTGCCCTCTATAAATGGTGTTTGATCTGTCTCGATCTAGTGTGCAGGAATTGAGACAGCTTAATGACAAAAGACTATGCCATCCTGGAGAATTTACAGCTCCTAATCCCTGGAAGGAAACAACAAGTCCACCTCAGGTCTGCCAGAGGAATTTTAATGACTTATAATGCTGCATGAAGGCAGGTGGTGTTGATCTCTGATGTTGCTGCAGGGATGAGGGCATGTGAGGAAAGGTTGAGAAAAGTGCAAGGGAGGATCCCTCAAGGGTTTTGCTGCAGCATGCCAGAGGAAGCTGTGAGACTTGTTTGGCAGGAGGGTGCCTGTTGCCAGAGGGACTGGAAGGGAGGTGGCATGTGAGCAAACAGCCATGAACAGGCTCATTTTTTTTCCAGGCTAAAACTTTTCTACTGCTCTTCCTTTTTTCAACTGCTTCTGAGGGCTAACTGCTGTTTCCTAGGGAATGGCTCATAATTGTTCTTAGATGTGTAAATCTAGTTGTGTTCCTGGGAAAAGATGCTCTTTTTTTCTCTCTGAATGCTCTATAAAATCAGGATGATGTGGGAGTGGCAAGGGAGACCTCCAGAGCCCTCATTTCAAAAGCTACCTTGGTCACAAGGGAAAGGAATATGATTTGACATGGTGGGGAATCCATCTTGTGAGTTGGGGATGGTGCTGAGTAGACTCAGATGCCATTGTCCAACATGGGCTGAAGGGCATCAGCAGAACTGAAAGGAAGTGTTTGCAGGATTTGCTGTTCATGTACTGCTGGAGTCCTGCTCCCATAAGAAAAATCACTAAAAAGTTAACCTAGCAGAATTGTATTTCTCCTTGATAAGTGGGAGGAAGGTTGACTTAGCATAGAAGTTCTGATTGACATAGGTCTGGCAGCTGAGCAGTCTGTTGAATACCTGCAATCAAAACTAATGTATCGAAAAAAAACC
Organism: Brachypteracias leptosomus; assembly: GCA_013401335.1. Lineage (NCBI taxonomy): Eukaryota > Metazoa > Chordata > Aves > Coraciiformes > Brachypteraciidae > Brachypteracias > Brachypteracias leptosomus. Next base: position 17,201 of record VYZX01020466.1, on the reverse strand, counting down.
CTTGCGGGACTCAGACTTCCTCTAGGACAGGTGAAGTTTAACCAACATTTCTCCAGCTGCAGTTGTAGCTGTTGGTGCTCCTGCCTCCCAGGTAGAGCTTCCACTTCTACAGCTTTGTTTCACATCCATATTTTAGAAGCTAGAGCTGAATATGAAGGACATGGCTCTTCAATGGCTATAAAAGATGCAATGTATTTAAGTCAGACCTAATGCTGCTGATTTATGCCACTGAAAGGGCCAACCTTCCAGATAATTTTTATATAATTCCTGCTTGTGCATCATTCTGAATAAATATAGACTTGAGTGCAAACCTGACAGCTTCTCTTAGGGCAGGTGCACACCACGAGGGTCACTGCACTCAGACGCAAAAGAGTCTATAAATATGTTTTGTTTGAGGATAATGAAAATTGGTATTAAATCTGGTGGTTCAGAAATACAAGACATACCAACTACCAAAAAGGAGTTTGTCTCTTTCATAAAACAGTATCAATAACATAATATACCAATATTCAATTAAGTTTATATCAGAATCTGAGATTACAGTTGAGATACCAGTGTCTTTATACCAGTGGCTTCCTGTACACATAGAAGCTTTCTGCTTTGCAAAGCTGATTGTCTACATACTCTAAAGAGTCAAAAGAAGAAAATACCTTGAAAAGGGAAGTGGTGATGACAGAGCTGCAAATGAATCATATCTGAACATTAGTCTATCCTCTAAATGCAGCTCTTGGGGGGAAAAAAATGCAAGCATTTCTTTGTGGCAAGCCAGAGGCTAGAAAAGTTATGTTCATTATATGCCAGATCTGGCATAATATTAAAAATAACGGTAGTATCCTCTGCTACTTGAGACATGTGGATTAGTCTCTTAAGGAAGATCTGACTGCTGTAGAAAGCTTGAGACAAGTGCTAGTGTAGGAGCTTGGCTTCCCAAAAACCCAGTAAAAGTTGTATTTATTCCATTGTTGTTATCTTCAGTAACATTCATGTAGGCAGAAGGAATACAGGAAGGGAAATTTTGTTGTAATAAATACAGAATATTATGGTTTCCAAAGATGAAAAAAATCGTATGCATCTTTCAAGAGAATATAGAACAAAAAGTTGACCTTGGTCAAACTGACTTTACTTCGCCCTTCTCTCCTTAAATCTTTCCTGTTAGGTGAACTTCTAACATGACTGTTCTTGTGCAATCCTGTGCATGCTGAAAGAGAACATGAGACTGGGGATGATGCTGGCAGCCAAGGTAGGGGGAACCTCTGCTTTCCAAACACTTTATAGCATGAAGATGTTGGAGACCTAATGCCTAAAGCTGGCTCAGTTATAATGACCTTCCTGGTCAACAGTGTGAAATATTCTGGGAAAGGTGTATGGTCAGGGCAGGAGAGCCAAGAGGCAAAAACTTTCTTATAGAGATCAGAGCAGGCCTGTGGTGGAGGAGAGTCATGGAGCTGTGTGGTACTGCCAGGTGTCCCTGTTCCCCTGTCGCCTCATATTCCTATTGCCTGCCCTGCTGTGCACCTTGCTGCGAGCCACAGAGCCTTTCTTTCAGTCATGATGCTCCTTAGCTAGGTGAATTTCCCGTGTTTCACTGCAAATAATTCCATGACTTCAGTGACACTGACAAGCCATGATGAGTGGGAGCCTCTGAGTGAAGAATGTGGAACGACTGGAATCTCTCTTTCTTCTGCCACAGCAGTGGCTCACAGCCAGGAGCCATGTTTTTCTTCATATGCAGGATATTCTTGCTGACTCACACATATATAATCCCCTCACTGGGTGACTGCAGTAAGCATTGCTTCCAGCTATCTGGGAACAGCAGGAAAGGGGTGATTTTCTATCTGTTTGCCCAGATAGTGAGAGCCCTCTGAGTTCCCCAGACTACATGGATGGTCAGTTCAGGTCAAGGTGATGATTTTTGTCTACATATATTTTTATGCCTTGGCTTCTAGGTACCTGAAGACCTCAGTAATCAAAGCAACAGACTTCAAATTATATTCTCTGAATGATGCATTCATTCTGGATTTGGCCTGTCTGGATTTGATCATCTGTGAGGATATTTGCATGGGTATCTTGGATATTTGTGACCTGAATGGGTATCCAGCTTGATTTTGAAGAGATTTCTCTGGGGGACAGAAATTTGTTTCCTATGGCTATTACTTTGTCTAAGCTGCCATTTAGAAGTGATATTTCACTGTTTATTACTGCAAATGTATCCAGAGTTTAAAGAAAAATTGTGTTAGCTGAACAGCAAGGAAATAGCAGAGATCTGTGAACCTGGTTGCCTGCAGTCCCCCTAATCCTTGCTCAGTAGTGAGATTGTCCAAAAGAAGAAATCCCCACCAAATGCCACGTGATGTGTCACCATATGGAGCCAGCAGGAAGCTGTGCCACAGCTGCAGCCTTCAGGAGAGAGCCATCTCATAGCAAATGATGATGAGACAGGGTCAGAGCATGCATCATTTTTGTAATGTCTCTTGGTGCTTTCCAGCAGCCAGGAAAACAAATTGCCTCTGGGCACAGCAAAGGTTAGGGTTGCCATCAGCTAAGTGAAATCGCTGGTAGTAACAGCCCCATCGATATTTCCCTCTGTAGAAAATGCTGTCAGCACAAGGTGCATTCATTAGCTGTGGGCTGGGCTTTCATGGGATCATTTTGTATTTCTTTTCAGTGGGAGACACTTCTCACCTGTCATGTTCCTGGTGAGCTACTTCCCATGGTGCAGCAAAGACAGGGGAAGAGAGACTTGGAGATAACATGCATTACATTGAGGTATTGGAAGTAGCTAGATGTACCATTGCTCATAGGGTGGCAGGAGGGAAACCCAGCTTGTCACAACAACCCTTTAACTCTACAGGTGTCCTTCTCAATGATGTAACCCAGAGGAGTTAACATCTCAGAGTAGGTGTTCACCTTGCAACTTCTGTGATGGAAAAGCTACTAAATGTAAGTGCCCTGACCCTTTTTCCTCCACATTGTTTCCTATTTCTCCTTTTCCCCATAGCCATTATGTTTTTGGTTTTAAACTTTGGTTGTAAACATCCCCCATTCCTGAGGCCCTTTATTGGTGCGTGCCAGATGCACTGAAATGTCAATGGTCACACAGCACTGTTGGCTGCTGTTACCTAAGTCTTGCCAACTTAAATTGATAAGTGTTGACCAGGGAACATGGGACCTACTCCAATGGTCAAACTACCATTTGTCCCCAAAGGCAGTCTCTATTTTGTACTGGGTATATAACTCGGAACACTGCTGCTTCTCCAGAGAACTGGAGCAGATAGGCAGGAACCTGGATGATGGGCTTGAAAATGGGGTGCAAGCTTGACCTTTTCTTCATTTTGTGTCAGAAACAGCAGCAGAAGAAGCTCTTCAGGGGAAGAGGAGGGCTAGCAAGTCATCTGTCAGAATAGTTTTCCTCTTGCCTACTTTGTCACCAGCATATTGCTTTTAACATCTGTAGAAATGGACCATGTTCTCAGCAAGGGAAACTCAAAATCTTTCTGTGGCTGCAAAATGTGGAGTCAGGAGACACGAGTTCTTTCTATTTTCCCATAGATTTGATAGTTAGGCTTCGATGAATGGCTTAGTACGTTGAGCAGTGATTTGTAACAGGGCACAGTGTGAGTTGGGTACTGATGCTCTGAGCTGATAGCTTGCTTCGTCACTTACCTACACAAAGTGGAGGTCTGGCACTACTCCCCACAATCCTTACACTTTGGAAAGTGGCCATCTGTGGGTACAAGCCAGGTAACTGCAAACCTCTGATACGCTACGCAATGAGATCTCCTTTTACCTGCTATCTGAGAGCATACTTCCCCTGTTATACTAAAGTGTGGGGCTCCTTTAATGTCAAATAAGAATTCCTTACCCAGTAGAACAACCCAATGACTTTGCAATTGTGTATTTAGTATCTAACTGAAGCATGGCATCCAAAACACCTTATTTGCATTTCTCCCTGCATCATCTTCCCTCCTTTCCTGACATACTCCCTTACCTGCCCTCACTGCTGTGCTCCCTCTCGTCATTTCTTCTGATCTCTCCACCAACTAATTAGAGAAACAACCCTGAGAGGCATCATGGATTTCAACTATGTTACAGCTGTGTAAATTTGCTTTGACATTCAGACAGCCTTGATTTCTCCCTGTCTGCAGTGGGAGTCAGTGAGCAGGAGAAGAGGAAATTGTTTGCATTATCCAGCTGTGACAGTGAACCAGCATGAGCCTCATGCTGAAGCAGCAAGTACTTTATGATTAAATTTAATGTCTGGAGGAAAAGTAGTCTGGTTAGGTAGCAGTAGGCAGGGAAGCTGAGTTTCTGCTTTGGAAAAGATGATCCTGGGGTGTGTGTAAGCTTTATAGCTGGAACATCTGGCTTCCAGTCCCATGAGACTGTGCTGCTTCCCTTTGAAAAGGGCCAAGCAAGCAGGATATGAACTGGTTTAACCAGTGGCCATCTAAACTGCAGTGATGAAAACTCAAAGCCCCTAGTTGAGGATGAGCGGGGATGACCATAATTGCACATAATCACATTCATTTAAGTAAAACTCTTTGGTCTGTTTTATTTGATAAATGATCATAAATGCCCCTTTTAGATGTAGAAGCTATGAAATTGTTTCTTAAGTGTGTTCATCATTCACCTGTCATTATAAACCCTATGAAGGCAGCATTACTGCTACATTTGTAGATAACAGCTACACACGTGCCTATGTGCAATCATATCTGTGGCTGAAGAACATTGATGAGGCAGAAAAGCAGGAATTCTAAATGTAAGCAATGCCCAAATTAACATTGCCCAGGCAACTTCCTTTAATGGTTTGTGCACCTGTGGTCTGATAGCCTTTAATTATATTGTCTCACGTTTTATGCATCCTTTCAGGGCTCAGGATACTCAGTGTCCAGCAGCTGTTCAATATTTTGTTTTACCATCACTGAAGAAGATACATCCCCTTTCCTTATTACTGGGAGCTAATCAAACCCTGCTCTGAGGATAGCATGAATCATTTCCACTTGTTTTTTTCTGCAGTGCTTGCGACTGATGTATCTGAACATTTATCCCTTTAATTTGTCTTCAGATGACATGTTGAATTGAACTGGGGTGCTGTTTTTCACTCTTTGGAGCAAGGAAGCTGAGGGAATAAGAAAGTTGAAAGGGGCAGTTTGTTTTGGATGTTCATATAGGATACTGAGAACACCTTGTAATGTAAGACAAGCTCTGTTCACAGTGCAGCACCACTATTGTCTGCAAGCTGCTTTTTTGTGTGCTTCCACCAACCAGACCTCCAGATAACGTATCAGGGGCTAGAAAATAGCCAAATGAATAAAGATTCACCTTTTGTGTTTGCAATCACTGTCTTCATTCTCTGCAAATCTTTCAACTTAAAAAAAAAAGACAAGACTATAGGGTAAAAAGTAAGAATGAAAGAGCATAAGAGACCTTGTAAAAAATCTTCAGGGAGTTGAAAAAATCAAATTAAATTAGACAGCTAGGGACTGTATTATAATTGCACAAAAATGCTGCATATGCATCTTCATTTCTAACATTTCTGTCCTTTGGTATGCTTTTACTTAATTTGAAACCACAAGAATGTTCTTTTCAGGTGAGTGTGCATGTATGCCTTAATGTCTGCATGCAATTTCCTAAATTTAAAACCGAAGTAGTTAAAAACAAGAGTTCCATCATGTAGCAATACAGTAGTACGTATGAACCATCATAAAGTTTAAAACATGTCAACTGCACAGCATGGAGTTAAAGGGGTGTCTGATAGCAGAAGAACATTTTCATCATCAGCTTTAATACTCTGTAGGGGGAGAAAAGACAGCCACCTTGCCAACACCTATTCTCAGATCCTTGCCTTCACCAGAAGACTAGTGACAATTGGGAGCATGGACTCCTCTTTGAGATTCTCATGGTCATATGTTCTGCTGGTTGCAAACTCTTCTGCCAGCGAAGGGTACAACTTGTTGCTTCTGCTTCATTTGCCATGGCAGGAAAAAAAGCGCCAAAAAAAAAGCCAATATGAAAGATAAAAAATACATGAGTATTCAACAAGAATAAGTGGAGCTGAATGTGGCAAGGGATCTGTCATTTCAATTTCTTTATTCTCTGTATGAGATTTGCTGAATATTTGACAAAAATTTACTGTGTTAGAGGCCTGATTTAAATACATGTTGTTGCAGGCTGCAATGTTAGTTTTATATGAAGAAGAGCCTTATTAAATACATGAATGACCAGAAGTCCCAGGGTAGATTGATATATTTGTGAACTAGTTAATCAAATATATACAGGAAAAAATAGTGTGATTCCTAAAGAAAACTATACCTGAAGCTGATGTATTATATTTGGAATTGATTCAAAAAGGTTTTTTGTTTAACTTTTTTATAATACTTGACAATGAATTAGTGAATCCACTGAAGCATGTGTTATAATGTAAGGGGAGTCTGAAAACTTGTGATCCCAGTTCTGCTTTTCAGTCCTTGCTAGATAATGGGAAGGGGGCCCTGCATCTTGATGAAAACATTCAGGAGTATTCAAGATTGGAGAGTTTGTGAGTGAGCTTTTCAAATCATCTAATCTGTTCATCAAGTGAAACAGAAGTTGCCAGACCTGGTCAGGCCTATGTTATGTTTAGCGTGTTAACTGGTTTTCATCGATGTTAGATGGTTTCAAGGAAGGAGTAGAAGCCTCACAGAGGACAAATCTGGAATCACTTTTCTTCCTTTTCTCTGTCCCATTTACACATCTCATATTATTTGTTATTACAGGTTGGAGGCTACTCTTGGTTCTGTACAAAAGTAAGAGCAACTGGACCTGAAAGTCTAGTTATGGAGATGGAGAGATGGGAGGAAGAACAAAGAAGTGAGGGAGGACAAGGACACAAGCAGTGAGAATTTCTGGTCAAATTCTTTCACGAGACCTTCCTGCTGGCTCCCGTAGAAGAGCTGGGTATCTACCAGGAGGCTTCACTGAAGGAGAATATTTGACCAAGAAGACAGCTGCTGCTTAGAGGGCTTACACACCAAGGTGTGAAAACAACGACAAGGGGCAGTTGCAAAAGCGTACATGATCCAAACACCAATATGGCATTGCAAGTAAGAAAAGTATAAGTGAGAAAGGGACTGGAGATAGTACATGGCAGGTGACTTGAGAACAAATGCAAGCAGGGGCTCTATCAGTTTCTATCTTGACTTCATTATGGGAAAGTATGTTGCCTACAGAGAGAAGGACAGCCTCACTTGATGTCAAGAGGCTTGCTGCATGATATTAAAGAAATCATCTTCCCGTTGTATGATGAGTTCTCAGGTGTTTTGTTGCCTGAGGTCACACAAGTTCTTTTTATGAACAGCTGACTCTGTTGCAACACTTCAGATTTTGTCTTCCTGTTTACTTCATCTTCACTCTGTCTCAGCTGTTTGAGACTAAAAGTATTCCCTGGTTTGTGAATCTCATTATGTATCTTCTCTTTCTTGGAGACATACTTATTGTGGAAAGCAAAACTGCAAAGAAAATTTGTTTCAAGGAAGCCACTACAAGCACCCAGTAACCTTTTAGTTTTTTGCACAGTGTATTTGTCTCCTACAGGAAGTCATCACATTAAGACTCTAGAAGGTAGGGTGGCCCAAGAGGGCTTCCACTTCCTCCAAGCTCGAGATCGGTGCATTCCTGTAAGAAATCAAGCAAAGATGAGCAAGGAGCTTCTGGGAAAACACAAATGAAAGAAGGAAATTTACAGAATGTGGAAAAAGGGACTGACCACTTGAGAGGAATATAGGAATGTTGTCAGAGTATGCAGGCATGCAATGTGGAAGGCTAAGGTCAACTTGGAATTAAATCTGGCAAGAATTGTCAAGGAAACAGGAAAGGCTTCTTCAAATATACCAGTAGTAAAAGGAAGACTAGGGAAAATGTGGACCTACTGCTGAATGAGGTGAGTGCCCTGCTGATGGAGGATACAGAGAATGTGGGGTTACCAAATGCTTTCTTTACTGCTAAGGCCAACTCTCAGGAATCTTAGATCCTGGAGGTAAGAGAGAAAGTCTGGAGAAAGGAAGACATTCCCTTGGTTGAGGAGGATTGGGTTAGAGATCATTTAGACAAACTGGATACCGACAAACCCATGGGCCCAGATGGGATACACCCATGAATGCTGAGGGAGCTGACTGATATGGTTGCTATGCCACTCTCCATCATCTTTGAAAGGTCATGGAGAACAGGAGAGGTACTTGCTGGCTGGAGAAAAGCCAGTGTTCAAAGCCCAGTCCTCAAAAAGGGCAAGAAAGAGGACACAAGAAACTACAGGGTAGTCAGGCACACCTCTATCTATAGAAAGGTGATGGAACAGTTTGTTCTGGATGTCATCTCTAAGCATGTGGAGGAAAAGATTTTTTGGGAGTGGTCAACATGGATTTACTAAGGATAAGTCATGCCTGACCAATCTGATAATTTTCTATGATGTCATGACTGGCTGAGTAAATGAAGGGAGAGCATGGGATGTAGTCTACCTCAACTTCAGCAAGGCTTTAGACACTGTCTCCCATAACATCCTCATAGGTAAGCTTAGGAGTTGTAGGTTAGATGAGTGGACAGTGAGGTGGATNAGAATGAGGCCAGACTCCTGTCACTGGGCACCACTGAAAAGACATGGGACAACAGGCACAAATTACAACACAGGAAATTCCATCTGAACATGAGAAAAAGCCTCTTTACTTTGAGGGTAACAGAGCCCTGGAATAGGTTGCCAGGAGAGGTGGTGGAGTCTCCGTCTCTGGAGATATTCAAAATGCATCTGGATGCAATCCTGTACAACCTGTTCTAGGTGATCCTGTTTTAGCAGGGGGGGTTGGGCTATATGATCTCCAGAGCTCTCTTCCAATCTCTACTGCTATGATTCCATGATCTCTCTTGGCTGCTCTACAAGCAGTCTGGATGAGCAGGAAGAAGGGAACCACTATGCTACCAGTAATGAATAGAACAGAACAGAAGACCTTAGTTACTTCCAAGTAAATAATGTCAGGACTAGAGGTAATCGTCTCAAGTTGTGCCGGGAGAAGTTTAGATTGGATATTATGAAGAAGTTCTTTGCTGAAAGAGTGGTTAGGCACTGGAACAGGCTGCCCAGGGGGGTGTTCAAAAAATGAGTAGATGTGACACTGAGATGTGGTCTAGGGGTCAGGGAGATGTTGGACAAAGGTTGGACTTGATCCTAGAGGTCTTTTCCAANCATCTCTCTTTGAGGAAAGACTGAGAGAACTGGGTCTGTTTAGCCTGGAGAACATCTGAGAGGAGATGTTACAAATATCTAAAGGGCAGGTGTCAAGAGAATGAGGCCAGACTCCTGTCACTGGGCACCACTGAAAAGACATGGGACAACAGGCACAAATTACAACACAGGAAATTCCATCTGAACATGAGAAAAAGCCTCTTTACTTTGAGGGTAACAGAGCCCTGGAATAGGTTGCCAGGAGAGGTGGTGGAGTCTCCGTCTCTGGAGATATTCAAAATGCATCTGGATGCAATCCTGTACAACCTGTTCTAGGTGATCCTGTTTTAGCAGGGGGGGTTGGGCTATATGATCTCCAGAGCTCTCTTCCAATCTCTACTGCTATGATTCCATGATCTCTCTTGGCTGCTCTACAAGCAGTCTGGATGAGCAGGAAGAAGGGAACCACTATGCTACCAGTAATGAATAGAACAGAACAGAAGACCTTAGTTACTTCCAAGTAAATAATGTCAGGACTAGAGGTAATCGTCTCAAGTTGTGCCGGGAGAAGTTTAGATTGGATATTATGAAGAAGTTCTTTGCTGAAAGAGTGGTTAGGCACTGGAACAGGCTGCCCAGGGGGGTGTTCAAAAAATGAGTAGATGTGACACTGAGATGTGGTCTAGGGGTCAGGGAGATGTTGGACAAAGGTTGGACTTGATCCTAGAGGTCTTTTCCAACCTAAATGATTCTATGAATCTCAACAGGGTTGCCAGGTTTACTTATTTTCAGCTAGAGAATTCTCAAGTTTGATTGGAAAGAGCATCCAAAGCCTCCTTAGTGCTTTACAACAAGCCTGACAACCACAGCTGGCCACAGAGTTTATCCTGGATTCAAGCACATTGTGAGGTAATCTCAGGGAAGTCATGGCTTTCCTTATGTCTAGCTGAAGTTCTGTGCATGGCATTGTAGTGCTGTGTTGGGTTCAGACCACCAACTTTTGAATCTCTAGCATAAATGAAGTTTCAGCTGTTCGTACTGCATTGAATCTGAGTCTTGAACAGGTGGGTTTTGCAGAAGTTGCCCAATGTATCCCGGATGTGACCACACCTGTGAACTGTAGACAAAGAAGAGTTCGAGGTCAAGAAATCAGAGAAATGGGAAGAGTTCATGGGTGAACTTGAGGTAAATATCTTCACAAGTGTTTCTTCCATACATACATAACCCACAACAATGCTGAATCATGGGGAGAAGAATCTTCTTTCTACAATTTTCATGAGAATTCCTGGATATCCATATGAAAATACAGGTACACATTTGAAGCAACTTTGTTCTCAATTTCAATTTTACTTTGAGTTGACATTTTCCCCCTTTTTTCCTGTTATCTGATTCTCCCCAGCCTAGCTCTGAAATACACATTTTTGAAGGTTTTGTATGGGATGCCTACCACAGTTTGTGTAGAAATCATTAATTTTCTGTGGCACTGAACTCAAAGGATTAATGAAAACCCCTCTTCTAGATTCGTAGTTGTTTTGACCCTTCACTTTTATTTCTAATTTCCAGTTTGAATTAATACTAATGAAACCCTTGGAACTCACCACATGCTGCCTAATTAATTAATGACAATTTTCCAGGAACTGTATTGCTGCATAGATTTAATTTTAAATTACTGGTGAGCTTATTGGGAGTCTTGTGATCAGCAGGATGCTTTTCCAAGCCATACCTTCTGAAGGTAAGCCATTACATGAGAGCTTCTGCTCTCCTTAAAAATAAAGTAAAACAAAAATTAAGGTCTGAAATCCTCAGGTTGTGACAGTAAGCTTGAAAGTCTTATACAGCCATGTGCTAATTCTCACAGTTCAGAAAGGAGACAAAAAGAGACCAGCATTGGTTCATAAGTCTCACAGTTCTTACAATTGTGATTCTTGTGTATTCTGATATTTGAGTTCCTCAACCCAGCACCCTTAAGACTTATTTAACACTTTGGTCATGGTGCTTTTTGAAGTTAGGCTGCTAACATCCTGTGTGAAAGGACATTAGACAAAGCAAAAAGGAATAGGTGATCTCAATTCACGTCTTAACCACAGGTATCTGTTTCTACTTTTAGCCCAGGAACTTCAGGAAGGTTGTTTTTGCATTAAAAAGGCAGTAATGTCTGCCTATTTACAGGATGGGGGGGGGGGGGGGGGGGTTTAAAAAAACCACAAAAAACCAAAACGA
>VYZX01020464.1:211435-276253 GCA_013401335.1 Brachypteracias leptosomus | reverse complement strand
TATAGGGGGTATATATATAGGGTATATAGGGTATATATATATATAGGGTATATAGGGGTATATATAGGGTGTGTGTATATATATAAGATATATATAGGGTTTATAGGGGTATATATAGGGTACATATATAAAAAGATATATATAGGGTATATAGGGGTATATATAGGGTGTGTGTATATATATAAGATATATATAGGGTTTATAGGGGTATATATATATAAGGTATATGTAACATAACACAAGGCATACACCTAAAGCAAATGCCCAGATCATTTAAGACATGCACACTTGAGTATTTACTAATATATATTAGTAATACACAGAATATATACTGCTCTAACAGATCTCAGGGAAATGCTTAAATGGTAATAAACAGAGCTCTTTTAGGAAGCCCAGATTTCCAAGTCCTAAAGAACCCCACATCATTGAGGTCTGTGTTTTACATGCCTGTGATGCCAGCAACTCCCTTGAAGTCACTGCAAAGGGTTGAATTTCATTTCCCAGCAGAGCAGAACAAGCCCCATAAATTATAATACCTAAACAGAACTGTAAACACCCCATGCACCCATAAATAACAACGAGGAGAGTAATTTTTAATAAATCTGAATGTTTTTAATAAGCTCTGCCCCTTCTCCCCACTGCTGCTCGCTCGGAGGGTTTGCAGATTTATTCCTAATGAAAAGATTGTTATATTAGAGGGAAAAGGTTCCACGTGCTGCAGAGGCAGGTGCATTAACTGCAGATCCCAACAGCTTTTAAAAAGCCTGCGAGGTTGGAAATGCTGGAAATAGCCCCACACTATTGTAAATTCAACACACAGCCCACAAATTAAAAAAACCCCTCTCTTCAGCAGTCCCTACCAGGCTGGCTCCCTTGAGTCCTTCCTTATTCACTCAGAAAATAATCTTGGCCTCATGAATAAAAGTTTTGTCTTTCATTTCTGTTCCCCTCCCCGCAGAGGGGTAAGGGCTGGGAATCAGAAATTTGGTCTTTAAAATAGCAATTCCTGCACGTTCCTTTGCAAGACAAAATGGGAGATTAGGGTGTGTTAAAAACATCTTAAAAAGAAAGAGGAGGAAGCATTTTTCTGAGCAGAGCTAAAAAGATTCTTGATCCCATCAGGAATAAAAAAGGATGTGCAGCCCGCTATAAAAAAAAAATAACAACTGCTCTTAGCCAATAATTGGTGAATATTTACAGATTAGGAATCCAGATTATTGTTAATCCACCATGAAATTCCAGCAGATGGTTGGTGCAGTTTGTTGGAGGCAAGGAAATCATCCTAGAGGTCTTTTCTAACCTAAAATCCTATGATAGGAGATCTGTGTGATACCTGAAATCAAGAGCCAGGCTCCAGGATGCTCAGTGATTAATGCCAGTGATTAAATTGCCCAATTTTCCAGCTTTCTCAGGAACCTGCACAGCTCTTTGTAAGGTAATCACATTCCCCCAGACATTTTGTTTTCTCTCCCAAGGGATGCTCAGCCTCCAATCCTGCTCAGTCCCTCTCTCCTCACTAACAATGTCATGTGGTACCCAACATTAACACTGAATTTCCCCCTGGGAACACCCACCCCTGGTTAACAAGTCAAGGTCATCGACCTGTTTCAGGCAGGCTAATGAAGAGCTGCTGCCTTCTGTGGAGGACTTTTAGTCATTATGAGTGTTTCAGATTTCCTACGACCATAAACGTGGTTTTTAGCAGCTCTTCCCATGTTCTACATAAATTATGGTGATGTATCTACACTGACATTTTGGTGGAGAAGCTGCTGCTGGGCTGATTTACTCCTCCTTCCCTACACGTACCCACGAGCTACAAATCAATTAGCACTGAATATTGTTTTATAAACCTAATGATGCCCCAAAGCTGTCCTGAGATGCTGAGGCACGAGCTCTACCCTCATGGAAGAAGTTTTCTGGACTTACTTGTGCAGGATCCACGTCGTTGAGCATGACTATGGAGGTGCAGTGATAATCCAGGACCAGCCTCCAGAAATCCTTGACAGTGTTTGGTAAGGGGTGCTGAGTAACTATAAAAGCTGATGGCTGCTTGTAGCTCTGCAAGGAAATATTGAGAGTGAGAAGAAGGGGAAGAAGCAGAAACCCAATGCCAGGCACAGCCCCCAAACCTCCAGACTGCAAGCAGCATTTCTATTTTCTCTATAATTAATACATTCTGCTCAGCTCTTCCCTGAAATCTCCTATAATGTTAATAAACTGCATTTGGGCAGAATGTGACTCCTGCAGATGTTACACTTTAAAATGTATTTAGTGCCACAGGCAGAGGGTAAAATCATCTGAGGTTTTTGCCTCCAATGCAGCTCCTACAAGGGTTTGAGCAGCAGTTTTGTTTTGAGCTGTTAATGGGCAGATTAATCTTGGCTGTTGATGTGAATGATGCCCATGAAAAGAAATACCCAGTTATTTTTCAGGAATATTGTGGAAATTCTGGTTTCTCTGACAGCAGCGAGGATACTCAGGGGGTAAATTTGTTCAGGGGGTTGTTTTTAGTACCAGAGTGTGTTGTTGTGGATCTCACCTACATCCTCCTGAGTTTTGGAGGCCACTGTGGCCATACTTGGGGCAGTTGTTGGGTTGTTACTGCCCTCATTAAGGGCAAGGAAGCCTCTACGTGCCTTGAACTGAGTAATTTCTACCATGACAGACACAATCTGAGCAGCTCTTTGCATCTTTCTTTCCGAGTCACTGAAGAGACCCATGGAAAATGAATCCAATGTGTTTTGGGGTACAGATGAAGACAATGCAAGACTTCAGGTCTTGGTTTTGGTTTCAGCAAACCACAACCAGCAGGTATCAATGCTGCTGCTGCATCAGTCCTTCCATCCTACTGCTCCTGTCTTGCTGGAATCATCCAATCATTTTGGTTGGGAGACACCTTTAAGATCAGCAAGTCCAACCATTAACTCAACATCTGCCAGTTCACCACTAACCCCTGTCCCTCAGCACCATATCTCCAAAGCTTTTAAATCCCTCCAGGGATGGGGACTCCACCACTGGCCTGGGCAGCCTGGGACAATCTTTTTGAGGAAGACATTTTTCCTCATGTCAAGCCTAAACCTCCCTGGGGCAACTTGAGGCTGTTTCCTCTTGTCCTGTCACTTGTTCCTTGGGAGAAGAGCCCGACCCCACCTGGCTCCAACCTCCTTGCAGGGAGTTGTGCAGAGCCAGAAGGTCTCCCCTGAGCCTCCTTTGCTCCAGGCAGATGAGAGGTGCTCTGAAGTCTCTCCATCACTCCCTCACTTAGAAGCCTCAGCAGATTTTGGGGAAAACCCTTCTCAAGCTGAAACTCTGATACTGAGCAATGAAAATCAAGCCTACCACCCATTTTACTCAAAGCAATCTCTAAAGGCTCCCATGACCCAGCTGCAGCTCGACTCCTCCTCCCTCGGAGCCTTCTGCCCAGACACACATTTGGATTCAGCTCATGGCTTCACCAGTGAAGAAAGAAGCATTTTCAAAGCAAATATTGAGGCCCTTTCTGAGCAGTCCTTAATTTGCAGAACAAACCAGGGCTGAACCCTCCAGGAAAGAGGACAATGAAATGGCAAGGCTGGAAACTGCAGCTCGAGGAAGCTCTGGTTCTATTCTGAGATGTCACTGACCTACTGTGACAACCTAGAGGAGTCACTCAAGTTTTTGTTCTCAGTTGCTCTACATGGATAAACACAAAGATAATGCAGCTGCCTTTCCATAGGAGTGTTTTGAACTTGCTTTGGAAGGAAAGAAGTGCAAAAAACTCCTATAAGCTGTTAATATTCCAGCTTCACTCTTCATTGTCTTCGTTCTTTACTAACTCCTGGTTTCTTGTTGTTTATATGTTTGATAATCCCAATTACTACAGCTCTAAGTTGTCAAAGATAGGCTATAAATATCCACAGGCTGTAAAGGCAGATTAAGTGTCTTTTTACTGATATTCTATTAGCAGTATTAGAAATGCCATTAGCACAGAAAATCCACACACATGAAGGAGAAGAACCATTAATTCAAAGAGAAATAAACAGAAAGACTCAAGTAATGGCTTGTGTACTCTCTTTGCTGACAGCCAATTATTTTTTTGGTTAATTACTGTTTAAACGAGAAACAAAGGGAACTGAAATATTGATGCAAACCTTATTATCCTATTTCACTGCCTTCGTGCCTTAATAGGTAACTCTTTTATTTTTTTTTCCTCCTAGGCCAGATGGTTAAAAATTCAAGCAGTGGGGAGAAATCCAGACACATTTAATTCATCACAACTCGCTCTGGAACCTTGGCTGCGACTTAACATATGGGGGATCCTCAATGTACTTGGGAGTTTAAAAGATTTTGGGCCAACTTTTTGGCAAACAAGCCAGAGGGATTTCTGCTGACTCCACTTTTGGAGGGTTTGCTTAGTCCCCTTTTTGTTATTAATGATATAGAGGAGACTTACATCCATCAGGGCAGCATTGATGTAGTTGCTGCTCTCGCCGTCTATGGTTATGAGGAAGGGGAGGCATCTGTCTGGGGGCAGGACATCCATGCAACGGTTCTTCTCGTGGTTCCGTGGCAGCAGGGCTATGCTGCAGTCCTCTACACGCAGCGTTGGGGTCACCATGTTCAAAGTCTTCCCAAAAAAAGAACAAACAAGGCAACGGGAGAAATTAACGCGGCACCGAAAAGCGCCCCCCAAAATATCTGAGATCAGCCCAAGCTTCAGTTTGGGTGGGGATCAGCAGGTAGAGGAGTGAAAACACAGCAGAGTCAGCAGGGGTTGGAAGTAAAAAGTCCTGGAAGCAAAGATCTGAGAAATAACCTCCAAGGCAGCTGCAGAGCAACCTGCCTCCTGGAGAAGGGACAGGAAGGAATCCATGTGCTTCCCTTGAGGGAAAATAAGACTTTACTGCTACCCCATTGCATTTGTTTATCAAACAATGCTTGAGTTGGAAGGGACCTTTCAAGGGCATCTAGTGGGCAGGGACATCTGCAACTATCTCAGGTTGCTCAGAGCCCAACCTCCCCTGCAATGGTTCCAGGGATGGGGCAGCCACCACCTCTCTGGGCAACCTGGCACAGGCTCTCACCACCCTCAGGGTCAAAACCTTCCTTCTCTCTAGTCTAAATCTCCCTCTTTTAGTTTCAAACCATCACCCCTTCTCCTGTTCCAACAGACTTTTCAAAGTCTGTCTCCATCATTCTGATAGACCCCCCCGTGAGGTCCTGCAAGGCCACCAGAAGGTCTCCAGGCTGACCAAGCCCAACTCTCCCAGCAAAGGGGTTCCAGCCCTCATGGCTGAACTGCTCAACTTCTAGGCAGTGCTTGCCACAACTTACCCTAAATTCCTCTTTGATCTGGCTGGAGTTAGTCTGAGGATCCAGTTTATTCATCTCATAGTAAACAGACCTAACTTGAGAGGCTGGAATAGAAGTGTCCCCACACAGACAGGCCTCCAGGATGGCATCGTGGATGAAGACATACTGCTCCTGGTAAAGCAATTAAACCAATCACTGACACAGACAACAGGCACTAGTAGGATTTTTGGTGATCCTCTCTGGCTTTCCCAGCACTGAAGGACCACCAGGAGGAACAACAGCAGTTCATGAAACTTTATCTCACTTATTCAGGAATTGAGGAGGATTGACTCAAACTAGTCACAAGTAGAAGAAGTGCAGTAACACTCCATAATAAACCTCAGAATGGTTCTGGTTCTCTCCTTGCTCCACATAGTTCTGTAGGTGCTATCATAAGAACCTCCTCCAGATGTACTCCAGAATGAATCCTCCTTGGGAGAGGCAACACTCATGATTCTCCTCTTTTTTTTTAAAACCTTAAGTGCAGCACAACCATTGGGCTGCAGTTCTTCAGGTCTGGGTGTGGATTATTTTCTGGATGTGGTTGAAAAAAAACCTTCTGGATGGTGTCACACACCAGTTTTATGGGCTAGAAGGACATTTGTTCTTGGCAAGCATAAGGCAGAACTCCAGGAGATGGACAATACCTCAGTCTGCACCATGTTGACCCTCCGAGACCGAAGCTCCCTCACGCAGTTGTAGATGTCTACCACACCTTCTCTTTCTGCCATGTCCAGCATGATGTCAATGACAATGAAGCACCCGGTCCTGCCAGCACCAGCACTGCAGGAAAAGAGCACAATTAATGTTCAGCAGCATCATGGAACATGGAAATGGTCTAGTGGGAGGTGTCCCTGCCCATGGCAGGGGGGTTGGAACGAGATGATCTTTAAGGTCCCTTCCAACCCTGATGATTCTATGATTCTAAAGTCTAAGGGTTCATCTCGTAGGGGGATGGTTTGAAACTGAGCCTTGCACTCAGGCACTGGCAGCATTTCAGACACAACTTCCAAATTCCTGTTTATGGTTTAGGTTTGAAGTTATTGTGGGTTCAGCAACCTGTGTGGGGATTCCACAGAATCATAGAATCAAGGACCTCTAGGGTCATCAAGTCCAACCTTCATCCCAACATCTCCCTGACCCCCAGACCATGTCTTGAAGCACCACATCTACTCGTGTGTTGACCCCCTCCAGGGATGGTGACTCCAGCCCCTCCCTGGGCAGCCTGGGCCAGTCCCTGATCACTCTTGCAGGCCAGAATTTCTTCCTAATGTCCAACCTAACCCTCCTCTGGTGCAACTCGAGGCCAAGTCCCCAGTACAGGAGAACACACCGGAGGGATTTCTGCTGGACCCACCTGCAGTGAACGACCAGAGGGCCAGCGTTGGGTGGGCTCTTGGACTTGACCTGCCTTACAAAGCCCAGCAGGCCCGTTGCATGGTAGGGCACCCCATGGTCTGGCCACCCAGTGAAGTGGAACTGCCGGATCTCTCGGATCTCATGAGCTCCTCTCTGTTGGGAGAGAAAAACCAAGCTGGAATGTGACAGAAGCTGGACCAGAGACATCCTAAGAAGGTAACTTCAAAAGCCTGAGCCTCGCTGAAGAGCATCCACCTCCTACCAGCAGAACCTGTCCAAGAGCTTCCTCATAGCAGGAGAGCAAGCTCAAAGGTTGGGGCTTCAAAGCCTTACAACAAAATGGGGTAATTTAGCACTAGATTGCTCAGAAACTTTCATCAAGAAGACAAGATGCTCCTCTCTATATTTAAGCACCAGGTTGCTTTGAAAACTGTGGTGTTAAGGTGTGTGAAGTGGTCACAGAAGAGGTCAGCAGCAAGGCAGGGGACAGGCAGCACAGATGATATTTCTTTCCCCACTGCTCTCCACAGGTGACTTCAAGGACCTACATCTTCAGCATAATTCTCCTTGGAATTTATCTCCTTCCTTGGCCTGAAAGGAACAGCTGAATAGTAAGAATCATTTAGGTTGGAAAAGATCTCTAGGATCAGCAAGTCCAACATCTCCCTGATCCCCAGACCAAGTCCAACATCTCCCTGACCCCTAGATCGAGTCCAACATCTCCCTGACCCCTAGACCGAGTCCAACATCTCCCTGACCCCTAGACCAAGTCCAACATCTCCCTGACCCCTAGACCATGTCTTGAAGCACCACATCTCCTTGTTGTACCTTTCTGCCCTCCACATGCGCACCCTTCAAGTCCACAAGGACATGGAGATGGTGAGACAGGTACAAATGAGAAGCTGCTGGTGCAAGTGATTTCCCATGTGACTTTCTGGAGCAGTTTGATTTTCTCAGGGCTTGTTTTTCCCCCTCCCTCCTCTCAAAACAGAGCTGTCACTATTTTATTCTCATTAGAAACCCACAGACCAGAGTCCATCATACATATTTCATAACCAAACAGCAAAATTATGACATATCATGTTTAGGCTGGACTAAATGCCACAGATATTAATAACTGCTGGTTTACAGTTTTTCTTCTTAAAGATGTATTTGCTGTCTTGAGCTGGTTGCATATAAAAAGTCTAATTCCTTTTGCACAACAGAGAGATATAAAGTTCCTAATTTATGGCTAATATGCAAGATAAAACAGTCTGGGGTTTAGAATGGCCAGAGCCACATGAGTGAGCTTCGTGTCTCTTGGAGTCCAGCTCAGGGTGGGGGGTTGTAGAGCCCAGGAATATCCACACTCCTCCCTCTTGGAAACCACAGAATCACAATGGCAGGGGTTGGAAGGGACCTCTGGAGATGATCTGGTGCAACCTCCCTGCTCCAGCAGCTCCCCCAGAGCAGGGGGCCCAGGATGTGTCCAGGTGGGGTTGGAATCTCTGCAGAGCAGGAGACTCCACAACCTCTCTGGACACCCTGGGCCAGGCTCCAACACCCTCACCCCAAACAACTTTCTCCTCCAGCTCAGATGGAACCTCCTGGGTTCCAGTTGGTGCCTGTTGCCTCCTGGGCACCACTGCCAAGAGTCTGGCCCCATCCTCTTGACCCCCATGGGCCCGTGGATCTTGGGCATCAGGCTTGGAAACGTGTCATTGGTGACACTCAGGTGCCAACTCAAGAAAAGGTTTTGCATCTAGGCTACTTCTAGAATGAGTTTGCTCATTATCCCTACAAAAGAAAGATTTTCCTGTCTGGAGCTTCCCTGCTGGTTTCTAGACCCAAAATAGCAACACAACTGCATGAATCATAGAAGCATCTGCTCAGCTTGGAAAGACAGGCTTGTTTTGGTGTTTTTCTTTCTTTTTTTTTATTTTTTCTTTCAGCTGGAACAAACACAAAATGGGGTAGATTGTAACAAACCCGAGGATGTTAAAAAAAATTGCAATAAATACTTATGGTGCTGGTGTTTGTCACTATCCCACTAAATCATTCCTGCTTCAATTTTCATCCCATTATCCCCCTACTCCTCAATAATTATTATTAAACTAGATGATATTAAAGGTCTTTTCCAACCTAAATGATTATTCTTTGAATAATTACTCAATAGCCATTAAAAAAACTCAAAGTAATCAATTTATCTCCAAACAAATCGATGTCTAAATTGTATTTTAGGAGCAGGTATGAGATGTTCATCACAAGGGCTGTGAAGGGCTGGGCAGGGCAGTGGTGGAGTCCCCATCCCTGGAGGGGTTTCCAAGCCATGGAGAGGCTGAGGGACAGGGGTTAGTGGTGCCCTGGCAGGGATGGGGGAATGATTGACCTCAATGATCTTAAAGGTCTTTTCCAACCCAAATGATTCCATGCCTTGACCTTCCAGTACCATTGGGAGAGTTAAAAAATAGGGTAAACCCAAATGCACTTAAACACTGACACTGCTTTTAGGGGCTTACTGCAAAGCTACCACCTATTAAAAAGCAGAGTCTAAATGAAATCTTTTCAGATGGAGATTTTCTTTTTTTTTTTTTTTTTCCAAAGAAATAAAATGTTTAGTGCCTTTTATCTCTCTCTGTTCTAGTGCACTTACTCGAGACAGTTTGGTTGTGTTCAACTGCAAAATCCTCTAGGTTTTTCTTTTTTTCCAGCCCCAGTTAAGAAGAGTAAAGCTAACATCAAAGCATGGGCTTAAAATCTGCAGAATAGAAATCAGCCAGGGCTTCATCTACTTCAAAGTGTAGCCACTGCTCCTCAGCTGTTTATGAGAAATAGCTAAATGCCAGGGAACAAGAGGCTGGAATGAATTGGAGGTACACTGGTAAACATGACATGATATTTCCATTCATTCAAAGAGCATAATTCCATTGCCATTACCCTCAGGTTGCTGTGTTGGTGCATATTTAAGTATGAGAGGAAAAAAAAACCCAACTAATTCCTTTGTTACTGTGGATGTAGCTACAGAGACCCTGTTGGGTTGTTTTTTTGGTAGGTCCACCTACCTGGGTGCTAAAGATTGTGTCTTTCCAAGCCATAATTGGGTATTATTCATCATTAGAGCAAAAGTATCACTGCAACTAAATAAAATGGGGTTTTCTAAGCTAATTAATCAGTCGAAAATCTCCTCATGGTGACACTGGGAGAACATTCCTTCAATGTGCCATCAGGAGCAGCAAGTTTTCCTTGTCCTGCCACTCAAATGAGTCTTGATATATACAATTAAAACACTTTTGTCCAATAAAAGCCTATAAAAGCTCTGACTTGACATCAAATACATGACACACTTCAGCACTGGCTTGTTCTCTTGTTCACCAAGTACCTTATTATCCTAATTTTATGTTGTCCATATGATAAAAGTTGTTTGGGAGAGAGCTACAAGATCTTACCAAGCATCAAACAAATCCAAGGCACCACTTTAATCAACAGTAACACAACCCACTGGTGGAAACTCCATAGAAAGGGAGATCCCACGTGCAAAATGAAAATCCCCTTGAGCAGAAAATGAAGTTTATTCCTATCTCTGCAGCCCAGGAACACCCCAACCCAAGAGCCACCAGTTTTCTCCAGCATGGACCTCTGCCTAATGGTGCACACAGCCAGAAAATGACTGTGGGGAGGAGCAGGAGATGGGAAACCAGCACAAATGTGCTTTTTCTAACTTTTTCTAACTCGGGCAGGGGCCGACAGGGATGGAGAGCACAGAAAATCTGCTGCATTTAAAGTAAATCAGAGTTTGCCATAAGAGGGCGTCAGTTGTTTACCCAAAAACCAGCTACAGACCCACGATGTCAGTCAAAAGATGGAACTTGGACCTAAGTTACTCAAGGATCTTCTTCTTAGTATCTTCCTAAGTATCTTTTCTTCTTAGAATTAAAAACTGGGGACTCACCTTTTCTACTGCAAACGTCCGGATCACGTACTCAGCCAGCAGCTCTGTTTCTATCAGTGTGACTTTAATATCTTTATAAATCTCTGTGTCATCTGGCCAGTACTTGCAGCATTTGACCTTTAAAATAAAAAAAAAAATACAAAAGAAATTAAGGTTCATTTATTTCAGGAGGTTCACACCACCCCCATTCTGTGGGAGACACTCCCAGGTGGTAATAGTTTGTGTGTAAGGGGATGGTGCATCTTCTAAGGTGGGTTTCACCAAAGGGAAAATATAAAATGGAGCTTTTAATAGGTGTAAATCCACTGCTTTACTTCAATATATGCTTAAATGAGGTGGGGAAAAACTCAAATACTTCAGATATTCAATGGGAAAGTGAGAGGAAAATAAAAGAGAACCAAAGTTTGTAGAAAAAGAAAATCAAACCTAATAGAAGAAGATCAAACTTCATAGAAGAAGAAAAGAAAAACTTCATAGAAAAAGAAAATCAAGCTTCATAGAAAAAAAAACTTCATAGAAGAAGAAAATCAAACTTCGTAGAAGAAGAAAATCAAACTTCATAGAAGAAAAAAATCAAACTTCGTAGAAGAAGAAAATCAAACTTCATAGAAGGAAAAAATCAAACTTCATAGAAGGAAAAAATCAAACTTCATAGAAGGAAAAAATCAAACTTCATAGAAGGAAAAAATCAAACTTCATAGAAGAAAAAAAAAATCAAACTTCACAGAAAAAGAGAAGAAAAACTTCATAGAAAAAGAAAATCGAAGTTCATAGAAGAAAGACTTCATAGAAAAAGAAAAGAAAATCAAACTTCATAGAAAAAAGGAAAGAAAATCAAACTTCCCAACTGGTGGAGTATTTCTCAAACCTGTTTTCATGCCAAAATATTTGGATTATTATCATGTCTGGTCCGGAGCAAAAGGTAAAGCTGCTGAATGTGAACAGTGAGAACTGTAATGCATGATTCTAATGATTTATTTATATGAAATGCAGGTTCAGTACATGAAGGATTATGCTGAGAGTCAAACCTTGTCCTGTCAGGCAGCAGAAAATACAAATTCCTCACAATTT
The DNA here is from genome assembly GCA_013401335.1 of Brachypteracias leptosomus. Taxonomy (NCBI): domain Eukaryota; kingdom Metazoa; phylum Chordata; class Aves; order Coraciiformes; family Brachypteraciidae; genus Brachypteracias; species Brachypteracias leptosomus. Next base: position 264,564 of record VYZX01020464.1, on the reverse strand, counting down.
GTTTCAATGATGTATCTGATCATCACATCCAACCCCTCTTTGCTATCTGGGCAGGTCTTGCCCCATCAAAGCAGTAACAGCTGATAAAATAAAGTTTATTCAGGCAGGGTCAGGAGTTCTGACCCTTTTTCTGACTCTTCAGCAGGATAAAAATTCCAATCTGAATAGAATTTGAGAAGAAAGGCTGGGAAAATAAGAAAGCTTCAGAGAAAACAAGTAGCTTGGTCCTAAGCCCTGGCTCCCAGCCACCAAATGATCCAAGCATCCAACAGCTCATCCTTGCTCACACAGGTGATGGGAAGCTCAGGAGAGCTGGAGCTCAGGTAGCTACAAGTAGGTTCTTATTTATTCCTCTATGCTTGTCTTCAGACCTCGTATGAGCTATGAAAAATTCCATATATTCACATTTTGCCTGGTATCAAGCACAGTTCCACAGGGAGAGGCTTGGAGCTGGGGCTCTGGATGGTCCCCACAGCTCCCAGTAGAGGACCAGCAGGACCTCTGGCAATCATCCATCCACCTCTACCTCATATTTATCCCCTGCAAGCAGCAACCAACCATTCCAGAGGCATTAAACATCTCTGCAAGCAGTTTAGCAGTTGCTGAGTTATCTGTTGTTGCATCTCCTTGGTATTTATTCAGATCTTATCTCGCTTGGATGTAGCTCCAGAAATCCTCTGATGGAAGCTAAGTGACAAACAAAGAGTGCTCATTGTTTTGGCTCTGTTGATAAAATAAGCCAGGAAAATTCACTGCTCAAATCCCCCAGGCCAGCAAATGGATCCTTTTATAGGGGATTCTCTGTTCTACCTACAGCTAAGATGGGTTTTTGGCTCCCCAGGCAGAAGAAGACAATTCACACTCCCCCTGGACTGGAGCAGCCCATCAATAGGGTAGATTTTTTGGAAGAGGGTAGATTTAGATGGGAAATTAGGAGGAAATTCTTCACTCTGAGGGTGGTGAGACACTAACACAGGTTGCCCAGGGAAGTTGTGGATGCTCCATCCCTGGAGGTGTTCAAGACCTTGAGCAACCTGGTCTAGTGGGAGATATTCCTGCCCATGACAGAGGGGTTGGAACTAGACAATCTTTGAGGTCCCTTCCAACCCAAACCATTCTGTGATTCTATGACAACCCCACCCCTGGAGCTGATTCCCTTCTACCTGTTCACTCATCCCTTCCCTAGGTGGAACCTGAACCACATGAAGATGGATGACACACGTAGGAAGAGAAGCCACAGAGGTGCTCCTGGTCTCTCTGCTGCCAACTTCAGCCTCGTTTCTCTCTGATGGGCACCTGGCACCCTCCAAACTGCTCTAGTTTAGTCAAATAAACAATAATCAAACCCCCACCCAACCCTTGCTGCACCAAATTGCTCATCCTTGAAGGAAGACACGTCTGCTTCTAACTCAGGAAGCCCAGACAGGCTGGATGGTGACTAACAACATCTAAAAAGACCAATTTAGAAGAGCACAGTCCCCATCTCATGTCTCAACTCTTGGATTTGCTGCCATTCTTCTTTTTAAACCTTATTTAAGATGCTCCAGTGGAATAATTAGGGAGGCATCGGGGGGGTGTTGCAGAGAAGTTCCAGCTTGGACCCATTGGGGGTTTTTCTTCCTCTGCTGCTCAGGGGGTTGGGACACGGAGCAGAAGGATCCATGACAACACAATTTCCTTCAAACCCTCCCGAGTGGAAAAGGGGATGTAGCAGCAGTGGGAATGGTGCCAGAGCCACAGACCAACACTAAATGATTCACTCACTGGGAGGGAAAGCACAAAAAAACCCCAATAATTTTAATTTTTTTTTTAAATTCAAGCTTTTTTTCCTACTTTTGGCTCTTTTTCTGCACGTGCTGAGCTCTAGACAGAGAAACTCTGAGATCCTGATGAGCCCAAATTAAACTAAATGCTTCCAGAGCCATCCCCCACCTCCTCCAGGACCTCTCCGACGTGTCTTAAAGACAGAAGGAGATTAAATAGCATAAATCAAAATCACACTTAGAGAAGTTTCTTGGATCAGAGCCTCTATTTGTACGAGAAGAGACAATTGCAACAAAATAGAAGATGCTTTTTCCTCATCAAATATGAGAATCACTGCTGGTAACATATGGTTTGTTCATTCTCTCCCCTTTTAGCTACTGTAACTTGACAAATCTCCTTCCCTTTTTATAAACATTTGGTACATGTTTTACCAGAAAAAAAAAAAATTACTAACAGAAGGTTCAGCTAAATAATTGATACACGAATCCAGAGCTGAATATTAAATGAATTAGATCTTTTTTTTCCCCCCACACACAGTAAATATCATCCACCAAGTAGAAAAACATAATTTTGAAATCTCATCTGGGCAGAACAATAATTGAGAGTTTGTTCAGCTACACCCCACATTTAGATCCTCAGGACGAGCCAAAAAATACAGATGTTCATCACCAGATGAGATAAAAGGGCCACTGCCAGAGACATAATGAAAATGCTCTGGTTTAATCCATTCATCCCAAGGTGCACCCTCCAAGTGTTCCAAACATGCTTATTTTACTAATAACCCCAGAAATGTGGAGGATGATGATGATCAACTTCCACCCCCCAGCCAAAGAGGAGAATGTGAGGAATTAAGGATTAAAAAAATCAAGGTGGGAAGTTGTTGTTGGTACTTTTAAATGGGATAAACAAGGTAGGCAGTGGATGGTTAATGAGCATAAATTGGGATTTTTCTGCAGCTGTATATTTAGCCATTTGGCAACGTGACACATGTAGCTCAAGCCAGGACAGTCCTTCATTGACAGGGGGAATATCACAGAATTAATACAGGAGCTGGCTGCAAAATCCTCTGCCCAGAACCCTTTAATAACACTGATTATTCAAAGTTTCCCCAGTTCCCTTTGAGTCGGAAATATTGGGAGCAAAAAAGGTGATGTAATGAGCTCTGCTCTACAGCTTGTCCTCAGTGAAGAGCAGCATCACACATTCTAATTTCAAATTAATCCCCACCTAAGTAAAGGCATAAATTCTGGAGCGAAACCTTTAGGATATAAAAGGCAAGAGCCAACCCAGCTCTGTAAAACCTAACAGATTTCCCAGACGTGGCTGGGATAACATCATAGACTTTTATTTGCCTGCCTTCAAGGGAAAGGACAGCCAGTAATTGAAAGTATTTTAATTTAAACACTTTTCAAACAAAAAAAAACGCACTGTGGGTTTAAAGAACATTGTAGAAGTTATAAACCAGCCTCTGACAGGAGATAAAACCCAGCCTTGCTTTTTTTTCTTTAATTCCATGTTCTTTGTTTGCTTTTCAGCCAGTTAATTGATTTATACCTCATTTTTCTCCAAGAGCTTTGGAAGGGCCCCGAGAAATACAACGTTTCAGATGGGGTTTGGCACCACCAGATAAATGGGGCTGCCAGGAGCCTTGATGTTCTTCACAGCTCCCCAGGGAGGGGGGAGATGTCTCCATGAATTTTACTACCTCAGTCTAACCTCTCCCAGCGACGCCTCGGAGCTGATCTAATGTCCACCTTCTGCTGCCCTACGTGGTGGAAGATGCAGGTTCCTGCCTCCATCCCCAACAGAAGGACAACAATTGTCTCCGGTTTATTGTATAGCTGATCTAATGTCCACCTTCTGCTGCCCTACGTGGTGGAAGATGCAGGTTCCTGCCTCCATCCCCAACAGAAGGACAACAATTGTCTCCGGTTTATTGTATAGCTGATCTAATGTCCACCTTCTGCTGCCCTACGTGGTGGAAGATGCAGGTTCCTGCCTCCATCCCCAACAGAAGGACAAGGATTGTCTCTGGTTTATTGTATAGCTGATCTAATGTCCACCTCCTGCTGCCCTACGTGGTGGAAGATGCAGGTTCCTGTCTCCATCCCCAACAGAAGGACAAGGATTGTCTCTGGTTTATTGTATAGCTGATCTAATGTCCACCTCCTGCTGCCCTATGTGGTGGAAGATGCAGGTTCCTGCCTCCATCCCCAACACCAGCAGAAGGACAAGGAAAGTCTCTGGTTTATTGTATATTTAGCCCATTTTGTCTCCTGCTGGTCATGAAAAAAGGCTGTAAATCACTGCACGTTCATACAGCCCTGGAGAAGAAAAGGCTGAGTGCAGAACACATGAGAAGGGTGGTCCCGTGCCAAGAGGAAGGATGGTTGGAGGATTAGCTGGAGCTCCTTAAAGCCTGGCTTAATCCCTTACACAACTGTGAAATCATGGGCATGCTGCTCAGATCTGGGCTCTGGGGACCTGATGTGGCTGCATGGAGCAGAACAGCCTGTGCTCTCAGGCACAATTCTCTTCCAAGAGTGAATGAAACCAGGCCATGAGTTGAGCTACAGAGCACCACCGAGCCAGAGGATGGCCTCCTGCTCTAAGACCTGACCATCTGATGGTAGGTTAGACAGCTCTCCTGGGTAAGGTGCCTCCAGGACACTTCATAGAATCATCAGGATTGGAAGGGACCTTCAAGATCATCTCGTTCCAACCCCCCTGCCATGGGCAGGGACACCTCCCACTCCATCAGTTACTCACAGGCCCAGCCAGCCTGGCCTTCAAAATGTCCAGGGCTGGGGCTTCCAGCACCTCTCTGGGCAACCTGTTCTTCCTTCTTCCTTCACAGAGAGACTGAGAGATGAATTTTGCCAGAGGTGAGACCTGCAGTGATTTCACCAGCCCTGACATTTCCAAGAAGAACCTGAAGCCCTCCTTGCAAGCTGCACCTTGGCAGGACCTCCTCAGCAAGCCCAGCAAGGGGGTCAATGCATTTGTGTATCCTCAAGCCTCTCATATTCCTTCCTCAAAGTGAATTCCCTCAACTGGATTAGTGGGCATTAAGATATTAAGCTCTGTTGATTAACATCCTTTGAAATGTAGCTTTTGCTAGAAATGAGAAGGCATCAAAACACAGAGAGCTGAAACTAAGGGACCTGGCAAAGTCCTGGACTCTTGTAGGTTGATGTCCTGTTTGATGATGGTAACATTGCTAAGCTGGGGACATCTTTATCAAAAGATTCCTTCTCTTTCCTGAAGAACAACAAGCATTTATTTTTTCCCCTAAGGGCTCCTCTTCTGCATAATGGAATAATGTCAACTTAGTCTTTCTGGTTTGAAGACTAGAAAGCTGAAATCTGTTTTATCATAGAATCTCAGAATGGTTTAGGCTGGAAGGGACCTCAAGGATCATCCAGTTCCAACCCCTCTGCCATGGGCAGGGACACCTCCCACTAGACCAGGTTGCTCAAGGCCCCATCCAACCTGCCCTTGAACTCCTCCAGGGATGGAGCATCCACAGCCCCCCTGGACAACCTGTGCCAGTGTCTCGCCACCCTCAGGGTAAAGAATTTCCTTCTAATTTCCAATCTAAATCTCCCCTATTCCAGTTTAAAGCCACTACTTGCAAAAAGTCCCTCCTCAGCTTTCTTGTAGACCCCCTTCAGATACCGAAAGGCCACCAGAAGGTCTCCCTGGAGCCTTCTCTTCTCTAGGTTGAACAAGCCCAACTCTCTCAGCCTGTCTTTGTATGAGAGGTGTTCCAGCCCTCTGATCATCTCTGTAGCCCAACGCCAGCCCAACAAGCAAAGCAAGAGCTGAGCCATCACCAGGTTCTTCATTTTTCCCTATGTAGATACAGCACAAGGAGGGAGAAGCCACCCAGGAGGAACATGAGATGGCCTCCAGGAAAGCACAAAGCTCCTGAGAAGATGGCAGCAGCCCATGGCTGACCTTCACCCCCCTGCCTGTGTCACATCCCTTCTGCTGTAGCCAACCTTGCCTCCTTCCAAAGAGAGGGTCTTTTGTGTGCTTATTAACACTATTAGCACTGGCTGCTTTCTAATTCTGGTTAATAATTGAGGAACTCTAATTACTGTAATTACAATGCTCCTGGGGTGAGGGTTTATTTTTTTTACAATTATTTCCAGTGATTCTTTGTTGTAAATACTTTGTTATACTAAAAAAGCACAACAGCCAAACCTGAGTCTTTGCAGGGCATTTATGTACCAGCCACCTCCACTGAATTTCACCATTTATTCACCAGGTATTGCTGAATTTCTTCTGCCTCAAGCCAAAACAAGGAGTGGGAGAGAAAGAAGCTACTGACAAATGATGTGACATGTCAAGTTTGACCCTGCCAACCAAGTACCAGCCCAACCAGAGCAAAGATGGAGGTGACAGCAAGATAATTGAATATATTCCAAATCTTCCCAACGTAGCTCTTTAAGGAGGAAATAAATGTGTGCAAACAACAAAACACTTCAAGAAGCAACCTGAGGCTTTGGTCAGTACATAAAGACCTTGATCCAGTTCCTCCTGCTTTCCACAGAAGGATCCAGCTCTGACTTTTGGAGTCCTCCAGAGGAGTCTCTTGGAATAAGCAAGATCATAGAATGGTTTGGGTTGGAAGGGACCTTAAAGATCACCTAGTTCCACCCCCCCTGCCATGGGCAGGGACACCTCCCACTAGAGCAGGTTGCTCAGATGTTCTCTTGTGGCTATTTTCTGATCACCCCTACACTGGTAGGATAAAAAGTTTTGTTTCTTCTGGAATAATCCATCAGAAAAACCAATGATCTCAAGTCTCTGAGGAAAACATGTTGCCTCAAATGACCATCTCCAGTTGCTCCACCACTTCCAACCATGAGCATGGAGGCCTCTTGCATTAATACAACCCCAAATACCTAATTTTGCAGCAGCCTGATGTATTTTTGAGTCTTGGTTTTATTTTTTCTCTGGAAAACCCTGCTTCTTGCTAATCTTAACTAAAAACCACTTCATCACCCATTACCCAAGAACTGTTGATGCAACTCCACGATGATTTCTCTAAATGACTGCGAGACCTCATTTAGGTTTCCTTAATAAACAGCCACATCCTAATGAGGTCTTCATAAAACCCGACTAAATATGTTTAGAAATCATTAGCTTAAATTACCAGTACAAAAGTCTCCTCGGGGAGCCCCTGCAGATCCTGTGCTAAAGCTCCTAGCAGATGGATGGGTAGAGAGGGGCTGGGTTTCCACCCCAGCAGCCTCAGAGGGAGGAGGGTGGGTAAGAGGCTACCAGATGAAGAGCTCAACGTCCCTCAGGTGGGTTCATTAAAGAGAGGAAAACAATCACAACCCATTTCCCTGCCATTTAAATACCAGGTGCACACAGCCTGCAGGTGCCAGCAACGCTGACAAGGGTCCCTGGCTGGAACACACCAGAGCTGAAAGGGATGCGTGGTTGTGACAAGAGAGCCTCAGATAATGACAGCTCCTGGCAGATGTAGCAGGGCCCTGCTGGAGGGGAATGGGGGGGACTGAGTCATTTGCAGCAGGTGCTTGCATTAGGGACAGCCCCGTGGTGATCCCACCATCCGCAATTAAAGTGGTCCTGATGCAGGATGCTCCGGGGCAAGCAGCGAGTTCCCAGCTCTGATTTAATGACTACCCAGCCAGTCCTGGTAAACAAATGCACAGACACCCCCCCCCTGGATGATTAATTCATGAAGGACGAGGGCTGTGTGACAAACATGCTAAAGAGATGTTCCTCCTGCCTGGAAATGTAAGGGAATGTTGCTCCCCTGCTTGCGATGGGTCAAGAGGGTTCAAAAAATACAACCCAATCAATCTTATAGCAGCAATTGGAAAGGGAAGGCTCAAGGTTGGGAAGGTTACGAGGTTTGCCTGCAGGAATGCTACCAAAAGGTCCATTAAGATCCTTACTAATGATGGTGGCTGCAGGATGGGGTGGTTGGAACGTGTCTCCTTGTCGCTGGTGGTTCCAGGAGCCACCAGGAGTGGGGCAGAAGCACTGACTTTGTTCATGTCACCTCATTTCCACCAAAAGCTCCTTTCAGTCCCTGCTCTCTGATCTCCAGAGGAACCCACAACAAAGCCATTTCCACCACCAGCAGGACCACCAAAGCTGCAGAGCTGTGTCCCACCAGGACCCTCACACCCTGAGGACATCTCCGTGGTGGCACAAACTGCTCCATACCTGAACAAGGTTGGCATCTCCCCAGCTCATTCCTAACAGCTCAATCCTTCAAATACCAACTTCAGGAAAACACTCTTCATGCAAAATGCTATTTTTGTTCTGAGGCTTGTTTATCCATACCCTAAAAAACCCCCTTTTTTAAGTTGTGTGTTGGGTACTTCTCAATGTGTATAAAGCTTAAACAAAGAGTATTTTGCTGGAGAGCTGCTTATTCTTAACATTCCACCCATCTTGAATAGATGTGTGACCATCCAACTATTTCCACCTCCTTCCCTCACTCAAGGGACTGAGGTTTTGGAGCAGCCCCCATGCTCCTGATGTGTCTCTGCAATTAGCTGTACATGTGTTCCTGCAGCAGGTGTTAATTGCAGCCACAAATCCCAGCTTTTTTTTATCCCTAAAAATAATGCTGGCACCAGATCTGTTGGCAGGCTGAGGCACACAGAGCTCTAAACACTGGGGGTTAGATTAACAATCAACAAAGGACCCGAGGAAGAATAAATTGAGATTGTAAAACTGGACATGCTAAAAAAGGAGATGAGATCTGACTCTTTGACTCACACCCCATGAATGGGGCTCTCTCCTCATGTAGATGCCACAGGGCACGGGGGTACCAGCCACTCCACCAGCATGAAATCAAACCCATCTCCTAGAACCATGTGGCTCACACCAAGATATGTGCATTTGACTTCTTAATTTCAACACTAATTGCAGCAGTTGCAATAAAAGCAGTGGGGTTTGGGGTTGGGTTTCCTTCCTCATTCCAAATACAAGCTCAGCTCAAGCCAATTTTCTTGGAAAAAACATCCCAGATGAGAACTGAGACACCAGTGTGGAGACAAAGCAGTAAATTAAAAGGCTCAGTTATTGATGGGTGTGAGAAACAAAGAAAAGGATTCCATTCAAGACTTTTTGGAAATGAAATGAACCATAATGACTTGAGTAGGAGGCCTGCTATAGATGTTATCAAGCAAAGGAAGAAAAGTACACAACATCAACCAGGGAAACTGGGTGATACTCAACTCAACCCAATTCAACTCAACCCCAACCCAATTCAACCCAATTCAACTCAACCCCAACCCAATTCAACTCAATTCAACTCAACCCCAACCCAATTCAACTCAACCCCATCCCAATTCAACTCAATTCAACTCAACCCAAACTCAATTCAACTCAATTCAACTCAACCCAAACTCAATTCAACTCAACCCAAACTCAATTCAACTCAACCCAAACTCAATTCAACTCAACCCAAACTCAATTCAACTCAACCCAAACTCAATTCAACTCAACCCAAACCTTCCTCTACCACTGAGCTTCTGAAGAAGACCTCCTGATCAACAAACTTAGGATATAAATGAGTAAAGCTGATTTTTTTTTCTGGTTTAGCCTAGAAGGCTTACAAGGAAGGAAACCCCAAACCAACCAGATTGATGTAGACAAATAGACCATGAAGAAGGTGGAATTTCATAGTTTTAACTATTCTCAGAAATCTCTTTCACAATAAAAAAACCCCAGATGCCTCCAGCCCTTGTTCTGCAACCAATTCCCTGGTTTCCCTGAATGGAGATGGTAGTTCTGGGATACATATAAAGACATGATGCTCTTTGCAGGCTGTGCTGTACAGAGTGCAGCTCCATCAGTCACTTTTTCATTGTGTTCTCAGAGCCAAGCATCCAAGGCACGTAGAAAAATAATTGCTAATGAACCTCTTAGCAGAGGCAGCCATAAATATTTTATCTGCTCCACTCAGTACAAAAGCATCTCCTTGCTCTGCTCTTTCATTTCCAAAAGCAAACACCTTGCAAGTCTTTCATCTGGGGTTTTTTTTTAAGTACAAAAAAATCACTTACTTACCCTTCCCACTTCCACCAGATTAGTGACCATGATGATGCTGGCTGTGTTTTCATGCCACACCATCCTCCAGAAGTCATATATTGTCTCCTGCATTGGTCCTGCAACAATAAATCAAAGGAAAGGTTACTGCCTGAAAGTCTCAGGATGGGAAGCTTGTCCCTGGGGAGCTCTGAGAAACCATGACCACACACATATATTCATGTCACCACCACCCTATTTCTCATTTCAGGTCCATTTCTTTTCCCTCCTGCCACCTATTGGCACTTCAATATTTTTTTCCCCTGTAATAGTGCTCTGAAAGAAAGTTATTTTCCAGCATTTGGGGATTTATCTCTGGGATAACCACAAGTGGAATGATTAAAAAAAAGGGATAACATTCCTCTTTCTCTCAACAACTGGGTGATAACCCAGGGAAGGGGCATTTGGAATGAAATGAGCCTCTGTGGGCTATGGGGTTTCCTGGTTTTTAATATTTTTCTTAGTATACACTCATCAAATTACCCCAGCTCCTGATTTGAGACAGAAATTACAGTTCTCTGCTGCTTTATATCAGTGGGGAAAGGGGTGAAGGACCCTTTGATGGCCACCATGTCCCCTGCAGTGCTTCCCCCAACCATCTGTGGAACAAAACCACTGAGCCAATAGGAATAAACACATTTAAAGTACTATCAGGTATCTCACAGATTGCCCAGAGAGGTGGTTGCTGCCCCATCCCTGGAACCACTGCAGGAATATATTATTACTATATTACCACAGTAGGTAATATTGGGCTATATGGTCTTTGAAGGTCCCTTCCCACCCAAACTATTCTGTGATTCTATGGTATGACAAGCAACAGGCAAACAACATCACAATTAAGATGTAAATTACTTTGAACTCAAGCTTAAGAAAAAAGGATGATAGGCTAAAACTTTTGATTCTTCTTAAAATTATCCTTTAAAATTGCTGAAAATAAATTTATCCCCATAATTTGCACAGACCACTGAAAGAAGTTGCTCTGCTCTGAAAAATGCTGCATATATACTTATTTTCACAGCTTTCCCTATAGTCACTCAACTTGTCTTCCTCTTGCTTGGGTAGCTCATACAACAGGAAAAAAGCCATTTAAACCATAGAAAGCTATGGCTGATACAACCCAAGAAATGCCAGAAGGTCTTAAAAGAGAAATCACAGCAAAATCTAAAAACTTCAGCTTCTGGAATGACCAAATTCAAGCTGAGGCTGCAAAACCAGACACCATTTTTTTCCCCTTTTAATTCCCAGACCAGTTGATCCCTTTGTGAGGTTTCATTCTGAAGGATGAGAAGAATTAAATCACTTTCCACCATTTGTAAACTTACAATAAGTGTTTTACTCCTCCTGGATCTGTAATCCATGGTCCAAGTCTTGAATGTCACAGTAATATAATTAATATACATTATAGTGAAAGTTTAGCTTGGTTTTTTTTTTTAATAATGTGGGTTTTAATACAGTTTTTTTGCAATTAATGTCATTAAAAGGTTTTGGGCCAACCTCTCCTACTGGTAAAAGGGAGAAGACTATTTTACTCCCTGGAGGAAAACACTATATTTATATAGCTCCTTTCTTACTCTAAATCTCAAATACTCAGCAAAATTATTATTCCTATCATCTTGGAAGGACTAAAAATAGGATTATGGAAAGTTTTCCACAGAGCAAAGTCCTGGAAAGAGCCTGGAAATGGATAATGTATTATTAGGATTATTTAAGTTTGATCAAGGCCAAAACCCAACAACACTCTTGCTTCAAAAATCCTGGTTTAAGGGGAAAAAAATCTGCATTGTCACCACAGGATTATGTGATGTTTCCAGAACGTTCATCTCAATATGTCTTAATAAAGGTGGAGGAAAGGTGAGAAAAAAATCTTCTGTCTACCCCTTGTAAGAAGCCAGAATCCTTGAGAAAGTTTCTTTATTATTTCAGTTTTCTTTCCTCCAGCTTCACTTGAGATCCAAGATGCTTGGTCCTACTTTGTAACAGTCATTTCTTTTTGACAGCTCGGGGATAACCTGCACAATTTATTCCTGATTTTTTTTTTCCTCTCTAGACAACATAATTGACTCGTGATTTAAAGATTCCTATAGTTCAGATCCTGAAATTGCAAATTGTGTCTGGGGGGGGAGATCCTAAACACTAATTTCTTCCTAAGGATTTTGGAATTTGTCATTCTTTATATATAAAAAATATATATATAAAAAGGATAATAAATTATGAAAAAATAAATCCTTAGGAAAAATAACAGCATTTTTCAGGCCAGACAAAGAGCTGAGCTCTGACAAGTCTTTCAAGCTGGATTCCAAGTGTTCTCCTAGAAGAAATGTCCTGTTCTGCAGGGCTGAGGATGTTCTCCTCAATCTTATACCCAAATGATGAGACAACCATAACTAGACAGGGTTTCCTGCTCTCCTCCTCTCCAGCCCTTACATGGAGCCTCCAAACTTCTTCCATGTTCAGGACAAGGGAAAAAAAACCACCAAAAAAACCCAAACCCAACCTAAAAATCTACCTTAAAGTCTCCAAAAGTAATTCTTCCCTACCTCATTTTTCTTTTCTTCTTGACGTTTTTCAAATTATTTCCTGACATCTGAATAAATTATGACTTGTCTCCAGCCAGAACTGAAAGGCAAAGAGGCTGGGGAGGGTTGGAGGATTTATTGTCATCAAGAAGTGAACAATTTGATGCCAGCAACCCAGGGTAGGGAGAGAAGGAGCCTCTAATTGTTGTGAGCAGCAGGTGAACAGATGTGTGCACAACAGGCAGGAAGGTTCCTCTCAGCAGCTGCCCCACCATGGGAGGAGAAGGTCTGAAGAGAAGGTGTCAAGAGTAACCCCAGGTTCTACCCCATTAGCTACACAACATAGGAGTGGGGATCAAAGATTTCTGCTGTGATAAGGAAGAAATCAACAACACACCTCAACCAGAAGATGAAAAGCGTGGAAAAAAGAGAAGAAAAAGAAATTAACCCTCCAAACTTCCATAATTAAATGAACCATGGAAAAAAATTCAAGGAGAAATGATCAGTTGTATGGATCACAACCATGAGTTGGTCACCAGTAGTGGGTAGAGCCTCTCTGGGAATGCAAAGACATTAGGAAATGGATCACACAGATTTCAGAATGGCTTAAACCCTTCAGAAGATGCTTCTGCACTCAGAACTTTCTAGAGCACCTATTTCTGCCAGACCCAGTTCTCACTACTGGGACTGCTACTGGGGTATGGGATCAATTTGAACGTGCTAAACAAGCCCAGAGTGCTGGAAGAAGTGCTGAGATGCAGGGAAGAAATCAAACACACCACAGGAACAAGTAAAACCTGCATCCTCAAATGTCCCCAGCACTTAACTCAGGTGGGACTCGTGAATCCACGGGTCATTTATCAATTTCTAGAGAAGGCAGCAGCTTAAACAAAGAACAAATCGCCTCTAAACCCTTTTTTCTAGTGGAAAATGTCAAATCCACGAGCTAATGTTTGGGTCCACCTGAGACCCATTCCAGTGATGGATGGGCAAGCTGGAAATGGGCAGAAAAGGAACCTTCAAGCTCCAAAGGCTCCCCAGGGATGGTGCCTGGGCAGTGCTAGATGATGGGGTGTGTGGATGGAGGCAGTGGAGTGACAAGACACAAGGCTCAGATCTGCAGCAGTTAAATTCCATCTTGGAAAGAGGGTAATAAAGGTAGATGTGTCCATCCAGGGTGAGGAGGTGGTTACAGAATGGTCCCCTCACCTCATTTACTCCAGTTTCTGGTAGCAACGATCATGGTCTTCACTTTGTACTGAAGCAAAGCTTGATGCTTGGTGTTGAGTGCCTACAACGTGAGCACTCAAGGACAGCTAGAGAATAGACCTGAGTGGAGGGAGCTGCATTTTCACCCTCACCCTTTACTGTCTATGATCCCTTCAAAAGGAACTTGAGATAACAACAAATATTTTCTTATTAACAGATATTTAATAGGAGTTTAGTTTCTGGAGCAGGCTTGGGCAGTGGGAATGGAATGACAAAAGAATATTAAGCTAGCAGTTCATCAGGTAAGTTGTCCTCAGTATGAGAGCCATGGAGCTGGTGGAGCAGGGCCAGAGGAGGTCCCAGCAATGATGTGAGGGCTGGAACCCTCTGCTGGGAGGCCAGGCTGGGAGAGCTGGGCTTGGTCATCTCCAGGGAGACCTTCTGGGGGCCGCGCAGGACTTCAAGGGGCCTCTGAGAAAGATGGGGATAGAATTTTTAGGAGGACCTGTTGTGACAGGACAAGGGGTGATGGTTTGAAACTAAAAGAGGGAGATTTAGACTAGGGAGAAGGAAGAAATTTTGGATGCTGAGGGTGGTTTCCCAGAGAGGTGGTGGCTGCCCCATCCCTGGAACCACTGCAGGAGAGGTTGGGCTCTGAGCAACCTGAGATAGTTGCAGATGTCCCTGCTCAGTGCAGGGGGTTGGACTTAGATGACCTCTGAAGGTCCCTTCCAACCCATGACTCTATGATAGTTGAGTAATCAGTTCAACTGGGGTCTGTCACTTTTCTTTATGCTATTTCAGATAGAAAGATCAAGACATCTTATTATGAAAAATTAGACTCTAATCTTACCCTCCCAAGTCTACACCTGGACATGCAAAGAGGTGTCCAGGTTTGAAGAGCTGCTGCCCACTGCTGATGGTACCTGGGATGCTGAGAGAACCAAAGACCTGATCACATAATCACACAGCTGCAAACTCCTCTTGATAACATTTTGGGCACGTTGCCTTATTCAGTAAGGAAAAAAATGCATTTCAGTGAAGGGAGATGTTCCCTTGCCTGCAGTCAGTGATATTTATAGTTGAAAGTAACATTTGGGGTTGGACTAAATGACCTTTAAAGGTCCCTTTCAACCCAAATTCTTCTATGATTTCGCTGCATTTCTTACATAACTCTTTGGGAAATGGAGTTTTGTGCTTACCTCCAAATTCCAGCCTGGTTCAAATAACCCCACTTAGGGATTATCAGCTCCCTGACTGGCACACCATTAGCAACCCTGTAATTTTGCTTCCTCCTGTGAAATCCTCTGTAAATGATCCCGCTAGCAGCCAGTCTGTCCCATTTATGAGGTTCATTAGGGAAAGGAGACTTCTCAAACTTTTTAATCTATTCTCTTGTTGTCTGTTCTCCCAGTAATTTATTCTTTTATCTATGGTTTTGTGCTTTCAGGAATATTTTGAACAATTTCTGTGATGTGATGGGTTTGGAGACTCCACCACTGCCCTTGGCAACCCCTTCAGTAAATAAATTTTTCCTAATGTCCAACCTAAACCTCTCCTGGGGCAACTTGAGGCCGTTTCCTCTTGTCCTATCCCTTGTTCCTTGGGGAGACCAACCCCACCTGGCTCCAACCTCCTGTCAGGGAGTTGTGCAGAGCCAGAAGGTCTCCCCTGAGCCTCCTTTGCTCCAGGTTCAACCCCCCCAGCTCCCTCAGCTGCTCCTCCCCACACTCCTGCTCTAGACCCTGCCCCACCTTCGTTGCCCTTCGCTGGACACGCTCCAGCCCCTCAAGGTCCTTCTGGGAGTGAGGGGCCCAAACCTGACCCCAGGATTCAAGGTGCAAATAAAGCTGTGGATGAACTTCCAACCTGGCTGGTTCCCTACAAGCACCTTAACCCAAACTACTCTTAGGTGAGGCATCAAAAACCCCTCCTCACCAATGTTAAACCTTATTTTAACTGATTCCTCCATGACAGAGAGGAGCTGCTTGTTTGCAGAGGCAGCAATTAGCTCAGAGCCAGGTAAGAGAGAACATTTTGTAAGCAGGAATCCTACCAGAGCTTAATTCACAACTGAAAAACACTCGGTTTCTCCTAACATTAGTTTTAACCCACCCTTCAGAGTATACCAAATATATGCAGAATTTATATCTGAGCTGCAGCCAGTCCAACATTTATTTTTTGGGGTCTTTTGCAATGATACCACCTCAGAATTAAAAAAAAACCCCAGAAAACCAGCCTGCAGCAACACTATTCCCTGAGTCGCCTCCGCTATACTCAAGTGGGTTAATCAGGGACTGAGCTGTGAATTTAAAATGTGTTTTTCATTATTCCCCCACCTCAGATGGATTGTCAATAAGCAGCAGATCTGACTGAATCTTGTTAGCTTGACATTTGAGGAAAAGGCTGCTTAGGAAGCAAGCTGAAAATGCTTTCTTGGGACAAATCCTGCCCAGTGCTGCTCCCGGCAGCATCCTCTGCTCAGGAAAAAAAACACATTCCTCCCTCATTAGCAGCCAGGGGACAGCACAGAGAATAGTAATTGGCTGATTTTCAGGCACAAACTAAATCCTACCTGCTCATAGCTGGCCAGTCAGTGAGTCCAGCTGCCTGCACGTTGCTCTGTGTGGAAATTGGCTCGCCGAAAATGAGATTTTCCAAGTGCTTTCAAGTCCCATTAGCTCTCAACGAGGCTCAGATTGCTGAGGCACACATAGGGAAATTTCATTTATTGCTCTCACTAAACTGCCCCGTGCCTTGGCTGCCTTCCTAGAGCACCTCCAGAGCTTCCCCAGCATGAAGGGGAGGAGGAGATGTACCTGGAAGGTCTCCATCTCTTTCCAAATGGAAAAAGAACCTCAAAATATTGGAGCTGTGAGATGCAGTTTGCAATGTGCAGTAGCAATGAGCACAGTCCTATTGTTTTATGGAATAGATGTCTCAGAGATAGCTAAAATACACAACCCCTCCCATTTGAAATTCCCAAAACTTCCTCTATCCTAAATTCCCAAACTTCCTCTACACTAATTTTCCAAAATTCCTCTAAATTCCCAATCTTCCTCTATTCTGAATTCCCAATCTTCCTCTAAATTCCCAATCTTCCTCTACTCTAAATTCCAAAACTTCCTCCATTCTAAATTCCAAAACTTCCTCTAACTTCCCAAACTTCTTCTATTCTAAATTACCAAAATTCTTCTATTCTGAATGCCCAAAATTCCTCTACTCCAAATTCCCAATCTTCCTCTAAATTCCCAAACTTCCTCTAAATTCCCAAACTTCCTCTACTTTAAATTCCAAAACTTCCTCTATCCTAAATTCCCAATCTTCCTCTATTCTAAATTCCAAAACTTCTATTCTAAATGTCCAAATTTCCTCCATTCTAAATTCCCAAACTACTTCTATTCTAAATTACCAGACCTCCTCTATTCTAAATTCCAAAACTTCTTCTACTCTAACTTTCCAATCTTCCTCTATCCTAAATTCCCTCTATTCTAAATTCCAAAAATTCTTCTACTCTAATTTTCCAATCTTCCTCTACTCTAATTTTCCAATCTTCCTCTATCCTAAATTCCCTCTATTCTAAATTCTAAAACTTCTTCTATTCTAAATGTCCAAATTTCCTCTATTCTAAAATTCCCAAACTTCCTCTAAATTCCAAAATGTCCTCTAAAGTCCCAAAACTTCCACTATTCTAAATTTCCAAACTGCCTCTATTCTAAACTCCCAATCTTCCTTTACTCTAAATTCCCAAAATTCCTCTATTCTAAATTCCCAGTCTTCCTTTACTCTAATTTTCCAAACTTCTTCTATTCTGAATTCCCAATCTTCCTCTACTCCAAATTCACAATCTTCCTTTAATTTCCCAAACTTCCTCTATTCTAAATTCCCAATCTTCCTCTACTCTAAATTTCCAAACTTCCTCTATCCTAAATTCCCAATCTTCCTCTAAATTCCCAGACTTCTTCTATTCTAAATGTCCAAATTTCCTCCATTCTAAATGTCCAAATTTCCTCCATTCTAAATGTCCAAATTTCCTCCATTCTAAATGTCCAAATTTCCTCCATTCTAAATGTTCAAATTTCCTCTATTCTAAATTCCAAAACTTCCTCTATTCTAAATTCCAAAACTTCTTCTACTCTAATTTTCCAAACTTTCTCTACTCTAAATTCCCAATCTTCCTTTACTCTAAATTCCAAAACTTGTTCTATTCTCAATTCTCAAACTTCCTCTATTCTAAATTCCAAAACTTCTTCTATTCTCAATTCCCAATCTTCCTCTAAACTCCCAAACTTCCTCTATTCTAAACTCCCAATCTTCCTTTACTCTAATTTTCTGAAATTCCTCTATTCTCAATTCCCAATCTTCCTCCATTCTAAATTTCCAAACTTCCACCATTCTAAATTCCTACTTTAATACAGAAATGCTTTTAAAATATATATATATCCTTTGAGCAACAACAAAACTGATTCTTCCAAACAATTTTTTTCTTTAAAACTGCTCATTTCACAAACCCACATCATCATAGAAAGGTTTTTATCAGTTTAAAAATACTTATTTTCTATGTGCACATAGACACCAACAACTGGCTAGAGCTGGACCATTTCTCCTGCTGGTTTTCCCTCTGATCCTGTTCAGAAGGTTTTCTGGGGATGTGATATTTATCCTCTGCAATATCACCCAGTATTTTCTTTGCTTTACTGATACAGCTCTAAGCAGGCACACATCTCTATGCAATTTTTTTATCTGCATTATGGTACCATCTAGAAATCCCAGCCTGGGACTGGAGCAGGGATTGGATTAAATGGGAAATACCCATGAATACACAAAAGGTGCTCATCCAAATGTACCTTGAGAGACAACAAGGAGCAAGGAATGAGCCAAAGAGGTTTGGTGTAATATACAGCAGCCATAAAATGCCAGCTTGGAGCAATCTCACCATCAGTATTTCCACCATGCTCACAAACAAGTTGTTGCTGTGCTTAAATAGATTTTAAAGCCTGAGCCCAGACTTTTATTTTGTATTTCAGACATTTTTCTAGCACTCCAGCTACTGCTACCAGCTCAGTTTTAGGCTAAGAAAGTGTTACAGACCCTATTGATTGACATTTCTCCACAGCAACATTCCCAATACCAGCTGGGTTTGGTCTGTATCAACAAAATACAATGGAAATGTCACAGGGATTTCCCCAAGAATAAAGAGCACGTACCTCTAACACCTTCTGACTGCTCCCAGCAGGGCTGCAGACTGGGAGTGGAGGACCAGAAATGGTCCAGGTTTATCCACTAAGCCTGAGATTAGGCAATAAAATCCACTGGCCATGTGTGGACCATTATGCCACTCAAGAAAGCTGCTTTTTCTGACCTTAATTGCAGGAAATTGAAAAAAAAGCCAACAAAATAATGTAGTAGCTTCTCTCTATAACCTGTAGACACTTAATTGGTTAATTATCATCAAGCATGTTGGGGGGAACAGAAGGTGAACTCATCTGGGAAAGTGAGGGTGTGGTGAGGCTGGTGTTGGGCTCTTCTCCCAAGGAACTCATGACAGGACAAGAGGTGATGGCCTCAAGTTGCACCAGGGGAGGTTTAGGTTGGACATTAGGAAGAAGTTCTTTACTGGAGGAGTGGTCAGGGACTGGCCCAGGCTGCCCAGGGAGGTGCTGGAGTCACCATCCCTGGAGGGGTTCAACAAACCAGTAGATGTGGAGCTTTGGGACACGGTCTGGGGGTCAGGGAGATGTTGGACAAAGGTTGGAGTTAATGATCCTAGAGGTCTTTTCCAACCTAAATGATTCTACAAGTCCACATTGATTCAGACCAAACAGCAACCTGAGGTGTCAGATCTCCACCTGAGGTCACAGCTCTGACCAAAGGCTTATGCCAGGAGCTTTGAGCTCATGGTTTGAACCTCAACTGAAACCACTCCAACAGAAAATATCAGTTTAGCCCCATCAATGTTCTCCACTAAGAAAGCTGCTTTGGTTTCTAATTTGTACCTTCTTCTGAGCAAGGTGATTTGCATGGTGGCAATTCAAACACCTCTTCATCACTCATCCTAAACAGCCCATCTGAGCTTGGCAAGACAAACAAATATGGAGTTTATTGCACAAAAAACATGCTGCCTGTAACATTTCCAACTCTAAACCCTTCCTTAATTGACTTGTTGGACTGGGTTCTTCACACCAACTTGTAATGCAGGATCAATTTGGATGATGCATGAGAAGTTTAAGATCATTTTATCCCCCTTCAGTAGAAGGCTCCTTGGGGAATGGACAAAAGAACCTAATTAGTCTCTCCCATTTCTACTTTCTATTTTCATGTGGAGTCAATCACGAGCATCAGGATATAATAAAATCATCACTATTCTCCAGCTCAGAAATATGAGTTCATTTTGGCTACTTGTTTCTTTTTATTCCTCCCCAAGGACCCTATTGTGGGGGAATGTTGCTCATGCTCGTGAGGAAGATACTCAGAGGCTCTATTTTTTCAACTTGTGCTGGGAGTTGAAGTCCATTAACATGAACAAACAAGGTAATTTAGTCTACATTAAAGCACAAGTGGAAATGCTAGAAAACCCAAACCTGGCATAATTTATTATCCTGACAGGTATGTCAGGAGTGAGAGATATCACTCAGAATGTACTTTTCTATTTAAGGCTGGAGAACTTTGTTACATTCATTTCTTCCTCAGTCATCAGAATAGTCAGAAGCAAATATTAGTCAGATCGAGGTCATTAACAACTGAATATGTATCAGATATTTTGCCTGCTTACCTCAAGGTAATTATGGCAAAAATTAATTCTGCATGACAGCAAACTCTTATTTATCACTATTTTGGGGAGCACATTGGTTATTTTCACCAGCTCAAGTGGGAAAGGGCAATGCTCACCTTTTAATTCTGATTTTTATTCTATTTTATAGTATTTGATGCCCACTGTAAACAAGGAGAGCCATCCTAACAGGCACAACAACATCCTACAGACACAATAACATGGGCATGGTTGAGCAGAACGAGGTTTAGCAGCAGCACAAGGAATCTCCACAAAGTCTACATGTGAATATGCAAGAATACAGATGGATGGGGAAAGAAATTAATCCAATAAGCCTCTATCTTTTCTTTTTTTCCACAGGCAGTGCTTCAAAGTCATCCACTGGTGGCCATATCAATAGAGAAATTCCAGTTGCCACCAAAAGATGAGAACAGAGGCCAGATGATGGATCTCAAAGATGTGGATATGGTGACAAGACAAACCAAACCTGCTTCATTTTTTCCTTGATTCATTTGGTTCTGAAACACATTCTGGTGGTAAATCTGCTACACTTTTTTGTCAGTAAATGAGAAGATGAAAAGCTGCCTCACACCTGCTGCCAAATGTCCTCTGGGCTGCTGGAAAAGGAACCTCAGGGGAAAAAAAAGATGGTTTTCCTGACAACCTCCATTTCTCTGCTCTTTCTTCTGCTTTAGCTCCACTGACTGCCAGACACGTCCACCAAGCACACCAGGAACCTGCCCCATCAACTCAACCTCCTGGCTGAGTCTTTATCAAGGATGGATCATCCAACACCAGCTCTTCATAAATCTCACCCCTCAAAAGTAGAGCCACGAGGTATATTTGTAATGCTGATGTTGTGTACATCTCCCTTGGGCCAAAAATCAGGTTTTACTCGAGGTCAGGAGGAGTCTGAGCAGCAAACACTAATTCATGGCCACCTAATTTTCTGGAAGTTCTTTTTTCTAGGACATTTCTGGATGTTCTTTTCTCAAAGTGTTTGGTTCACGAGGACAGTTTGCTCAGGTCTCAAGGTTCAGGAAGATCATCAATTAATAAATATGACTATAAAGTACAAACAACTAAGAGGACAAACACATCACTTTTCACACCATCTTCCATTTTCTATGATACAACCTTGAGATATTTCCTTGAGTGACTTAATTAGCCACTTATTTCTCTCCCTTAATTCTGATATGCAAAAGTCTCTTGGATCTATTCTGGATCGAGCTCACAACGGGGAAATCAAACCCAAATCCTGCCTTTGAGCCACAGATCTGTGTGAGCTCTGAAGGCCTTTATGTCTCATTCCCTGCTGCTCAATCCTTGCAGGGGGGGAGGATTCAAGGCTGGTGTTTTCTTTCTCCAGGGCTTTGACAATGGACTACAGAAAAATCACCAGCTCCTCAAGCTGTTGTTTTCCAGGCAACTCAAAGAGCAGCCTGCATGGCACATGGGGATTTATATCAGCAAATAAATAGGAAATAATGACCCAGTATCATTTCCAGAGCTTGCTGGTACCTTCAAAGGATTTCCAAAGGTTTAGGAAAAGCAGGAATGGATTTTGTGCAAAATGTAGCCACGTATAAGTGAAGAAGAATGGAAGTGGCTCTACCTAATAATGAACCCATCAAGAGTGCTCCTGTTGCACTTGGTCTCCACACAGAGATAACACAGTTATCACTCAGAGCTCCTATAATAAATAAAGAGGCAAAGAGAAACTCTGCTCTTCTTATAGGATCATGGAATGGTTTGGGGTTGGAAAGGACCTTTCAAGGTCATCTAATCCAACCCCCTGCACTGAGCAGGGACATGTTCAACTATCTCAGGTTGCTCAGAGCCCAACCTCCCCTGCAATGGTTGCAGGGCTGGGGCAGCCACCACCTCTCTGGGCAACCTGCCACAGGCTCTCACCACCCTCAGTGTCAAAAATTCTTCCTTCTCTCTAGTCTAAATCTCCCTCTTTTAGTTTCAAACCATCACCCCTTGTCCTGTCCCAACAGGCCCTGCTAAAAAGTCTGTCCCCTTCTTTCTTCTAAGCCCCCTTGAAGTCCTGCAAGGCCACCAGAAGGTCTCCCTGGAGCCTTCTCCTCTCCAGGCTGACCAAGCCCAACTCTCCCAGCCTGGCCTCCCAGCAGAGGCTTCCAGCCCTCCCATCATCTCCATGACCTCCTCTGGCCCCGCTCCACCAGCTCCATGTCTCTGCTGTGCTGAGGACTCCAGAGCTGGAACCATAAAGTGGTTAAAAAGGGTTGACTTTGAGAGTTACCAGTTTTTACCCCACAATGTACCTTCTTTCCTACACAATGCACTTCCTTGCCATTTGTCCCCACTCTTGCAGAGCAGCTGAAGGACACTGGGAGGTTGGACCAGATGACCTCTAGAGGTCCCTTCCAGCCTGAAACATTCTATGATTCTGGAGGCCTCACCTATTCACTATAGCCCTTAAGATTGGGTGTATCTCCTTCACTGAAGACAGGTGGCTTCAACCACCTTTTCAAGGGTTTGATGATTCAGGAGAGCATCTAACACAGCTTGAATCTCCCTGATTCACAACCCCATCACTCCCTATATACACCAGGAAACCACCCTGCCTACCTGCAGGAATAACAGCACAAATACAGCTGAAAACTGGTGTAGAACTCCCTTGCTCTGCTGGTTTTCTGTTCTCCCAAAGTAATTTCAAATGCTAATTCTCATCTGGAGGCTCAAACCAAAGTTTCTTTGTCAGGAGGAGTGTGGAGCTTCCACACTGCTCTAGTCCTGACAACTTTTTACAACGTGAAAAAACCCCAAAAAAACATGTCAAGGAAGCTAAAGTGTTGTTGTTCAAAGCAGCATTTCTGCTTCAGGTGCCTGAAAGGGAACTTTCAGTTTGAAAGAAAATGTATTTTTGTTGCTGAAAGCCCTTATTAAAATGTTCCCACAACATATTGCAGCGTGTGTCTTAGTTTTTTTTGCAGGGAAGAGAAGGGATCTGAAAGGGGGTTATTAGAGAGGCAAGTTTGTGATGCTGGAGTGAAGACTGTAAACATTGCCATGGTAAATATTTATTCTCGAGAAGTTTCTAACTCATACCTAAGAAAACTCCTCCTGCCTGAAACTCCACTTGATGTTTGTCTCCATCAGCAGCAATATACGAAGTGAAACATCTGCTTTACAACTGGAGACAGACAAAAAGGAGATTGAAAGGCTACGGTGGTATCTAAACCTACTTTGTTTTCAAGAGTAGCTTTTAACAGTCATAAAATCATAGAATGGGTTGGAAGGGACCTCAAAGATCATCCAGTTCCAACCCCCCTGCCATGGGCAGGGACACCTCCCACTAGAGCAGGTTGCTCCAAGCCCCATCCAACCTGGCCTTGAACACCTCCAGGGATGGAGCATCCACAGCTTCCCTGGGCAACCTGGGCCAGGTCTCACCACCCTAAGGGTGAAGAATTTCTTCCTAACTTCTAATCTAAATCCCCTCTTTTCCAGTTTGAAGCAATTGCTCCTCATCCTATGTCAACAGCCATTACTGCTCTTCCTCATCAAAAGTCATGTTCATTGATCTGAATCGATGTGGACTTTTAGAATCATTTAGGTTGGACAAGACCTCCAGGATCAGCAAGTCCAACATCTCCCTGACCCCCAGACCATGTCCCACAGCTCCACATCTACTGGTTTGTTGAACCCCTCCAGGGATGGTGACTCCACCACCTCCCTGGGCAGCCTGGGCCAGTCCCTGACCACTCTTGCAGGAAAGAACTTCTTCCTAACATCCAGTCTAAAGTCCCTCCCCATTATCCCTATTATTAGGTCCCCTTCAGATACTGGAAGGCTGCAAGAAGGACTCCCTGGATCAAGAAGAGACAATCTGAACCCTGAGGAGTATTTAGACCAAGTATGATTTGACCAAGCCAAAGCTCAGTCAACTGTGTGAACTCCAGTGGACACAGAACAAGTAAAACCAAAAAAAGTTCATTTTTCCTGCTTAGTAATCAGGGTGAGACATGAAGGATCAACAACAGTCAACCTCTAGTGAGAACATCCAGCATTGCACATTGATGTACATCATCTGTACATTGAATAATGTACAGATACTGATGTATATATATTAATGTACATTGAATAATGTAGAGATATTAATGTATACATATTAATGTACATTGAATAATGTAGAGATACTGATGTATACATATTAATGTACATTGAATAATGTAGAGATATTGATGTATATATATTAATGTACATTGAATAATGTAGAGATACTGATGTATATATATTAATGTACATTGAATAATGTAGAGATACTGATGTATATATATAAATGTACATTGAATAATGTAGAGATATTCAACCCAATGCTCTTACTAAAGGACCTGGTTAAAATTTGTTGGTTAAATAACTCCACAAAAACCCCACCTTAGCTGCCAGTAAATAAACAGATCATATAAGAGCTTGATATTGTGCTATAAAAAACCATAATTAAAGAATTACATCCATGGGAACAAGGGATATATAAAGCAAAATAGTGAGTTTTAAATTCCTGCCTGCCCCAATATTCCACCTCTCTCTAATCATGGTGCCTCAGGTGTGGATCCCATCTGGTGGTGCCAATGAGAGCAGATCACCAGAAGTCTTTATTAGCTGCAAATTCAACCCACCACTCACGTTGCACTTATCCCATCAAGGCAAATGGCTGTTAATTTTCTAATTGAGATTGCACACTCCTCTGAAAATGGAAATAAACCCTGGTTTGATTATTAGCTGAGAAAAGCCTCAAAAAAGGCCTTTCCCCCTCAGGATGCTGTGGATGCCAAGGTGGAAGGATACCTGGTTAGCATGGAAGACACTAACACCTTAATAAACAGGTGATTAGCAGCTCCCAGCCCTGTTAAAAGCAGATTGGAAGTCTATTATAAACTGATTAAATTTGCCACTTCTTCACTTCAAACAATTATATTTGCTCATTAACACTTGATGTGTTGAGTGCAGCTCAAGAAGAAGGCAGGAAAATTAAATATCAATCATCCCAACTCCTCAGAGGTTTGAGGCTGACTCAGGGAATGACATTTTCCTTCAAAGAACAATAGGCTGGTGCACCTAGGGAAGGTGGGGTGGGGGGGGGAAATGGGAAAAGTTATTTAAAGACTGGTGGAAAGTGGATATTTAGGGAATTAAACACACAGCACTGGTGTGTTCCTACATATCTATAGGGAAGTGTCTCCTGGAATGGAGGAGGAACATGAAGGGAGCTCAAGGAAGCCCTGGAGAGCCCCAGTGTGACATAGGAAGCAGGTGTCTTTCCTTTCATAGCTAATATAGAGCATTCCAGGAATTTCAGAGATTATTCCCAGTTATCTCATCACTTTTCCAAAAGATGGAGACTGCATCTTACTAGAAGTGAGACTTGGCAGTGCTGGGTTAATGGCTTGGGCCAGGGGAGGTTGAGGTTGGACATGAGGAACAATTTCTTCCCCCAAAGGGTTGTCAAGGCTGCCCAGGGCAGTGGTGGAGTCCCCATCCCTGGAGGGGCTTCCAAGGTGTGGAGATGTGGTGCTGAGGGACAGGGGTTAGTGGGGCCCTGGCAGGGATGGGGGATGGTTGGACTGGATCTGCAAGGTCCCTTCCAACTGAAATAATTATGATTCTATTGTGCTTTGTCAGGAAGCTGGGACCCTGGAGAATAACACTCACCAGACTTCTCACAGCTGCAGAGAACTAGAAAAAGCAGATTTGAGTATTTGTAACCCTATTCTGCAGCTGGGAAAGCTGAGGCAGAGGAAGGAAAAGAAAATTTCTCATGATTCTTCATCAGACCAGGGACAAAACTAGAGAGAATAAAGAAACCTCTTGAGATCACTGCTCTTCACTCCTCCAAACCAGAGGAACAAAACTCCAAGAGGCCTTAAAAAATAAGATGTTAAAGACATAACCCACCAAAAAACCTCACAGCCAGATTATTTTGAATTGTATGTCCATTTTTAAATGACTGTTAGATTCTTCAGAGCACCAGCTTCTCACCCATCTCCCCATGGAGGGGTATCAGGCACCCCTGTGTGCACTTTGCTCCTCCACAGGAGAAACTGGTGGGACCTGCTCCAAAGAATCAGTCATAGATCACAGGACTTCTGGAAGCTGTATCCATATCCTGGAAAACTTTCTACTCCTCTTATTCTTCTTCCTGACTGTGGCAAGATTATATATTAAAGAATCCAAACTCTAATCCAAGTACCAAAACCTCTCAGCCTCAAATCACCAAGAAGAAAGGGGGAGAAACTTACCTTGTGTAGCAATGTAGTGATTTGGTCTATGATAACCCTAAAATAAATGGGAAGAAAATAAATATATAAGCAACATGTACTTTGCTGCTGTGAGCAGAACTTCATTTAGGGCATTATTCAGTAAAAATCACAACAATGAATTAGATGCAAAAGTTCTTTTCAGTGGGGGAAAGGGAAGAAGAAGCAAATATGAAGATATTTCAGGTGGAAGAACAGAGAGCTGGAGTTTGCATCCTATTGCAATTTCTTGTAGTGATGCAAGGTGGGAAAGACCCAAACCAACTGAAGATACCTTGAATATTTCAGAGAGAATAACACAAATTACAGAATTGACTCCTTAACATGCCCCTGAAGCAACGTCTGGAAGTTGATGAACTGAGAAGTGTTCAGGTTGAATTTTTTTCTGCTGTGTGTTATCTAATATTCCTAGTGGCTGGGATCAAATAATTCTGGTTTCCAGTGATAAAACACAGGGGGAAAAATACCACATAACTACTGCCCCTCTCTAAAAATATCTCATACCTATTACCCCTCTCTAAAAATATCTCATAACTGTTGTCCCCTCTCTAAAAATATCTCATAATTATTGCCCCCTCTAAAAATACCTCATAATTATCATCCCCCTCTCTAAAAATATCTCATAACTATTGCCCCTCTCTCTTTCATCCCAGAAAATTCCAGTGTCACTCCCTTATTATGATGTTTATTCTGACAACTGTCCTAATGCAAGAGGAAAACTGCAGCTCTAGTAGCAACTCAAACCTCTCTGATGGAAACTTGGCCAGATTACAACCCCAAAATGCTGTGTTGGGTGGTAGGGCTGTCTTTGGAAGATGCCTGCAAGTCCTCCAAGCTTTGCAATGAAGCCACCTGCTGAGGATGAGGGAGAGGATTTGGGGGTTCTTTCTTTTAGGGCCACTTTCTCTCCATCTTTTTTTTTTACTTCCATAAGCACAAAGGGCTGGCATGGAGTTATCAGTGGTTTAAAGGAGGCTGTAAGGTTCAAACTTGATGGTTCTGGGACATCAAAGGAAGGAGGTATCTTCAGAAAGTCACAACTTCAGGCTGCTACAACTCAAGCACCTCCTTCCCAGGTTCCAGTATAAATTGGGGAATGACCTATTAGAGAGCAGTGTAGGGGAAAGGGACCTGGGGGTCCTGGTGGACAGCAGGATGACCATGAGCCAGCACTGTGCCCTTGTGGCCAAGAAGGCCAATGGCATCCTGGGGTGGNCCTGGACGCCTTCCTGTGTAACCTCATCTAGGTGATCCTGCTCCAGCAGGGGGATTGGACTAGATGATCTTTGGAGGTCCCTTCCAATCCCTGACATGATTCTGTGATTCTCTTGCACTGCTCTGAGCAAACCACGTTTCACTCCCGTTGCCTCCTGGTGATTAAATCTGAGCTGCCACCCGTGACACCGTTTTTCAGAGGTGCCACTGCTGAACAAGAAATCTTTAGCAGACACAGCTCCCTAGGAAGCAACACTTGTTCTACTCAGCCTAACATCCAGCACGCCATGTAAAGGATGAAATTATTACCTTGGCCACCCCCTGGATTCCTGGCTGTGGATGGTATTGACTCCCTAATGACTCCCAATTCTGCCGCCGAGCTCGTTCCCTCCAACCAAAAAAACCCCACCTTGTCTCTTAAAGAATTTATTCTAATGTAAAACACTAAGTTAACACAACGCAGAGCGAACAAAGGAGCCACCTTCAATAATTAAAGAGCCTACATATTTAATGGAGTGTCTTGCTTGCATTAGGAGCCCAGGTTTAACAGCTGCAGAAGATGCTTTGAAGGCGACTTAAAAGTGCCGAGCTGACAAGAGATTGCAAATCTCTGCATTAGGCATTACAGAGTTTTGTCACATTAATATGCAAGCAGCTTGCTTCTCAACCTGGAGTGATGCCAGGCTGGTGACAGGGGGAGAAAATAACATTTTGTTAGCCCACAGAAGCACCAGCAGGCGAAGTAGCCAGGCAGTGGTGCTGGCAAGGTCTGAGTCTAGCAGCCGTTGGAGGAAATGATTATTTTCATTTATTTATTGACAAAACCTCTGAGGCTTTTGTTCCCCCTTTAGTGCACACCTAGCTTTCAAAGGCAGCCCTTTCCTGCAGTGTTTAGCAGCTGGGATTAGCTCTGATATCTAGTACAAATGATGAATAACCTGAGAATAATAAAGAGCTCCCTCTCAGAACACGACATTGAGGTGGGTTTACTCACATCAATGTAATTCCCATTGATGTAATCAGAGCTGGTTTCTCCTTCAATGGGCTGCAGCCTCACCCGAGAGTGATCATCTGGAACAGGAGCAATAAAAAGGGGAAAAAAAGGTAATTAAAGACACATTAGGTAGCAAAATCTTCATCAAATTCCTGCTTTAAAGTCAAAAATCAAAGCTCAGCATTTGCAAGTTCATGCTTGTTTGGTTGTCCATGTATCTATTTAAATTTTATATATATATATATAAAAATCTATTTAATATCTATTAATATAATATATATAAATATCTATTTAACATCTATGTATATAATATATAAGAACATGAAATTAATATCTATGTATATAATATATATAAAATATCAATTTAATACCTATGTAATATATATTTATATATAATATATACATATTTAGTCTTTAATATCTATTTAAATTATATATAAATATCTATTTAATATATATGTATACAACATATATTAAAGTATCTATTTAATATATATTTATATATAATATATATACATATTTAATCCTCAAGTCATTCACAAGGCTTTCCAAATCCCCTCTGATTTTCAGTCTGAATACCCTAAATATTTCTAAGGTGAACTCCATTGCAATTATGGTTTTTTGCCTTGACACCCCCCCTTTAATCAATAAAACAAATAACATGAAGTTGACAAAGCTTTAGTCATCTGGAAATGCTTCTATCAATACTCACAATAAGACCTATAATATAAATAAGCATTGGAGGACCTGAAACTTGCCACCTGAAGAGCTATTTTTTTTCGGCTTTCAAAATCCTAAAAGACAATAAATGAATGAGAGAACATGAAGTGGTTTAAAAACCCAACGTCATCCTAAGTAGCCCAATGTTGGCCCTTATTGGGGGGGAGTAAGGACAGAAAGGGCAGAGTTTTAAACCAAATATGTGGTTTTGTGGTCTCAAGTGAGTTAGAGTGGATTAAAATTCCACCTCTAGGTTCCACACTGGTTTTATTTTGCCATTTTTTGGTGATTATTTCACCCAAGAGGCTTCAGGAAGGAGTTTTCCCAAACATGTTGGACCTCGAATGACTCCAGGGATGGGGCCTTTTATATTTCTGGGATTACTTAGGGTAGGATCCAGTTGTTTAAGCACGAGCATCTCATGCCAAGATATATTGCCTGGTCTTCAACTGCCCCTATGGACTAACACATCCTCATGGGTGGCATCACATTTGGTGGCCCTGCAGAGATGTCCCAGGTCACCTGAACTGGCTCCACATGTCTACGTCTAGGCAACTCAATCCTCTCTTTGATGATGTGCACATATTGGGCAAAACAAGCTTGAATTCCTCACTGAGGAACATCTCAAAAATAGAATTTCCCATTATTGGGAGGTCCCTTCCAACCCAACCCATTCTATGATTCTATTCTATGATTTCTGATTTATATAATGCAATAACATGCGGTGATATCTTCTTTATTTTGTTATTTTATTTACTCTGTTCTTTCCCTGCAATAATTCAGGCTTCAGATTGGGCAAAACTAAATTAGCCACTTCATACCTACATCTTCATATAGTTTTTTCATCCTTTTTTTTTANTATCTATTTAATATATATTTATATATAATATATATACATATTTAATCCTCAAGTCATTCACAAGGCTTTCCAAATCCCCTCTGATTTTCAGTCTGAATACCCTAAATATTTCTAAGGTGAACTCCATTGCAATTATGGTTTTTTGCCTTGACACCCCCCCTTTAATCAATAAAACAAATAACATGAAGTTGACAAAGCTTTAGTCATCTGGAAATGCTTCTATCAATACTCACAATAAGACCTATAATATAAATAAGCATTGGAGGACCTGAAACTTGCCACCTGAAGAGCTATTTTTTTTCGGCTTTCAAAATCCTAAAAGACAATAAATGAATGAGAGAACATGAAGTGGTTTAAAAACCCAACGTCATCCTAAGTAGCCCAATGTTGGCCCTTATTGGGGGGGAGTAAGGACAGAAAGGGCAGAGTTTTAAACCAAATATGTGGTTTTGTGGTCTCAAGTGAGTTAGAGTGGATTAAAATTCCACCTCTAGGTTCCACACTGGTTTTATTTTGCCATTTTTTGGTGATTATTTCACCCAAGAGGCTTCAGGAAGGAGTTTTCCCAAACATGTTGGACCTCGAATGACTCCAGGGATGGGGCCTTTTATATTTCTGGGATTACTTAGGGTAGGATCCAGTTGTTTAAGCACGAGCATCTCATGCCAAGATATATTGCCTGGTCTTCAACTGCCCCTATGGACTAACACATCCTCATGGGTGGCATCACATTTGGTGGCCCTGCAGAGATGTCCCAGGTCACCTGAACTGGCTCCACATGTCTACGTCTAGGCAACTCAATCCTCTCTTTGATGATGTGCACATATTGGGCAAAACAAGCTTGAATTCCTCACTGAGGAACATCTCAAAAATAGAATTTCCCATTATTGGGAGGTCCCTTCCAACCCAACCCATTCTATGATTCTATTCTATGATTTCTGATTTATATAATGCAATAACATGCGGTGATATCTTCTTTATTTTGTTATTTTATTTACTCTGTTCTTTCCCTGCAATAATTCAGGCTTCAGATTGGGCAAAACTAAATTAGCCACTTCATACCTACATCTTCATATAGTTTTTTCATCCTTTTTTTTTACAAGCATCCTTCCTAGTGCTGCACTCCCAGCCAAGTCTCTGGGAATTATGGAGGTAATGGGCTGTTCAATACCCATTTATTTGCAGTGGAGCTGGAGCAACTCCCTTTTTTTTTTTCCCTTTCCTTTGAAAACTCTACTTAGCTCCTCACTGCATGGTCACACTTCTTAATTTGAGAAAATTCTGTAGTCAACACAAAAGAAATGTTACAGTGCCTGTGCTTATGTCAAGGAGATTTAAAGCTCAGAGGAACACGAGCCATATATTCTCCCAACATGTATGTTGATTTTTAAACAGCCCCTAGGTCAACTGCCTGGAATTTTAGGGTATTTTTTATACTTTATTATTTAGACTTTGGCAGCTCTTGCCAATTTTCCCCAGCTTCCCAACACCCTCTTTCCCAGGTCGTCGTTGTTTTGCTACCCTCCTATTAGGAGATCAAACTTCACCCTGCAGTGATCACTTGAGCTCTCCAAATGAGGCACCTCAGAAGCCCTTTGCCTTTGGAGGAGATGGGGATGGATAATGAGTGTAAGCATTTTATCCTCACATCACTGCCAACGTGGAGGTGCCAGCCCCCAGCCTGTGATCTCTAACGAGCTGCTTGATGAGTCTGCCCAGCCCATGACCCTTCCCTGGGATGTACCCTCCTGGTTCTGTGCAAATCAAGCCCTTTCTAAGTGTCTCCCCTAAAACCTTGAGCTGTTTTAAGCTGTGGTCAATAATTTCTCCTCGTTTCGTCAATATTGAGTGAGGTAAAAATAAATAGGGAACCCCCTTCCCTTGGCTGGAATTACCTCAAGGTGTCCCCTGAGGGAAAATTAATAGATTTTGCCAAAATCCATGCATAGAGCTGCATAATTAGGGCAGAAATAGATTTTTTTTTTAGGTAAGAAAAGATTCCTTTAGCAGATCCATGCTGGTTTTAGTTCCTAATGGGAAAACACACTCACAGCCCAGTAGGGCAGGGAGGGGACAACTCTGGGGACACCCCAATTCCTGCAGTGCTGGGGCAGCTCTGGAGACCTCAGCACAGCAGAGACATGGAGCTGGTGGAGTAGGACCTGGGAGGGCTGGAAGCCTCTGCTGGGAGAACTGGGCTTGGTCAGCCTGGAGAAGAGAAGGCTCCAGGGAGACCTTCTGGTGGCCTTCCAGTATCTGAAGGGGGCCTACAGGAAAGCTGGAGAAATTTTGGTGCCTCCACATCTGCTTTGCTTGTATGCAAATATTTCCTAGCCTATATAAAGATGATTTTTCATCCCTCCAGGCTTGACTTCCAATACTTGAAAGGAGCCTAGAGGAAGGCAGGAGAAGATCTGTTCACGAGGGTTTGTAGCAACAGGATGAGGGGTGATGGTTTTAAGCTAGAAAAGGGGAGATTTAGGTTGGACAGTAGGAAAAAGTTCTTTAATCTGAGGGTGGTTGGTCACTGGAACAGGTTGCCCAGAGAGGTGGTGGAGGCCCCATCCCTGGAGACATTCAAGGTGAGGCTTGCTGGGGCTCTGAGCAACCTGCCCTAGGCAGAGATGTCCCTGATGGGAGGTTGCACCAGATGACCTCTAAAGGTCCTTTCCCACCCAAACCATTCCACGATCTCTGATCACAGAGGTTTTGATGCCCAGCAAAGCAGGAACACGTGTCCTGTGGGTGCCTGGGCTGTGCTCCTGACCCAGCTTGTTGATACCATGGCTTGGAAGCTGCAGCCACGTCCCCCCAGGGAGTGGGACACACTTGTAGCCAATTAACAGCCATCACAGGGGCATGTAAACTCACTGCCATGCTGACAAGCTCCTGCAACACCAAACACTTGTTGCTGTTGTCTCAGCTCCCTCTGAGGACAATCATGACTACAAGCAATACTCTACCAGTGGTGTCTTGGGGGACATTTGAACAAAGAGGATAAATGGATGGGAAACAAAATGTATTAAGTGCTTCACAGAAAATATATACATTTAATTATGATATATCCAGCCAGTGGCATCTGAACTATTTGTTTTTAAGTTGTTAAACACAGCAAAAAAAAAGGGAAAATTCAGTAAAATGCTTTTTAGCTAAAGCAAATGCTTTATAGAATCATAGAATGTTTTAGGCTGGAAGGGACCTCTAGAGGTCAGCTTGTCTATCTGGGCCATATTTTCTGAAGTTGGCCTCTCAGAGTCTGAGAAAAGCAGAATAAAATAATTAAATGCTCACCACCCCATTTGCACACCTGTATTTAAGAGACAACAAACAGGGCAGCTTCAGCCTCCCTTTTAAGACCCTGCCTTTAACTCTAATGAATTTTAATTTTAACTTGTGTTATCTGTGTTTTAACAGGGAGTGTTATTGATAACAACTCCATCCAGCTCTTCCCCTCTGCTAAATACTGAGGAAGTTAAAAGTAAATTGAGATCTAAGTGATCTGAGTGATATTTGCCCTCCCAGAAAGGCTTCAGTACCACTTGTAATTGCCATTGATTTGTGTATCTAATATCTTTTACTTGTTTTCCCTTGGCTACTCATCACTTCATTACCTCAGACATGGAACACGAGTTGTTTCCTTCAACCAAAGGGTGTCCAAGTGATGTCTAATGTGACATTAAAGAGGGGGCTGGCAACATTAAACCTGACTAAAAGAGAAGACCTATGGTCCTAGGCTTGGGCTGGAAATAAAACTTCACAAAGGCAGGATAAACATCCATTTTTTTTCCTGTCTTCTTACTTATGCCTTTGGTATTTTTACTTAAATAACAGCCATCTAATATATGGCTCCATCCTCACAAAATAACAAGTTTGTCACACGTTGCTCAGAGGGAAACAAGCAGGAGCACATCAAGCCAACCTTGGTCCTTCCCAACCATAACAATTCTATGATTCTACTTTCTATTTGTTCATGTTTCCTATAACATTCTGCAATCTCATAATGCCAGATTTAGGGGGTTTTTCACCAAAGTATGTTATGGTTGGACTCAATCTTACAGGTCCTTTCCAACCACAGCAGTTCTGTGAGCTCCTCGAGGTCTTTGAATATTAGTGGATCTAATCTTGGTGCTTTTAAGTCCATACAGAGTCTGGTTTTTTCCTCAGGATTAAGAGAGCAAGCCAGGAGAGCTGTCCCTGTTATTAAGGAATATTTAACCACCAGTATTGTCCACTCCTACAACATCCAGAACCCAGGATCAAGGCACCGATGTGCTCACAAAGCTGCCAGGAGTTGAGTACTAGTTGAAGGTGTCATTCTCCATTAGCCAGACATTGATCACAGGTGTACAGAAAATGCATTAAACCTGAGAGTTTTCTCAATAAAAAAAAAAGAAAGGCAACATCTCCCTTCACTTTTATCCCCTTAATTAGAGGGGAGGAGTGTGAGCACCAGGCTGGTGGTCACTCCTCCCCAGCCCTGCAGTGAACACCGTGCACAATGAGGTTGTCAACACTTACATGCAATGATATTCCCATATCTGTTTTTCATTCTGTTCTCATCTTTCTTAGCTGAGTCCCAGGGTGCAGACTGTCCTTCAAAGAAACTCTAAAAAAAGGCAAGAAAGTGACATTAAGGAGAGTGTGCAGCAAGAGTTTCCTTACGGATAAACCGAGGAGAAAGGCAAACAGGGCTTTGGGGGATTGCTCTTCAAGTGTCATTCAGCTGGTTCTTTTATTGAGCAAAAAGATGAGGCTCCTGCTTAAATGGTATTTATGGCCAGCTCCAGATGTTATCTGGAATTTGACATGAGATTATCCCTGTAATAGCAACAAGAGTTATTTGCACGTGAAGACCTATTAAACCTTTCCAAAGGCTTGCAATAAAAGGAGTCCTTCATTTCTGCTACCCAGTTTCTCCATGGAGTTCATAGAATAGTTTGGGTTGGAAGGGACCTTTCAAGGTCTACTCCACCTCCCTGCAGTGTGCAGGGACAGCTTCAACTCCAGCACGTTGCTCAGAGCAACTGGTTGGACTAGATGAGCTTTAAAGGTCCCTTCCCACCCAAACCATTCTATGATCTTCCTCAGGAATTTCAAGCAGATAGAATACAGAGAATTCCAGTTTTCTTACAGTCCTTTTGATCCTTAAGACATCACCCAGCAAGTGGTTTTGGGTTTAAACCAGTAAGAATTACAGGTGGTGGTAAAGTCTCCTGCTGACAGAGCTTCCAGCTACACCTTCAAATGTGGAGGGGCCAAATACACCCCTAGGGACTCTTTGCTTCTCCCTGTCCCACTAAATTGCTTTAAACCCATCAGTTGAAGTGAACCTCTGGAGATAACTGATCCTGAATCCAGAGAAGATAGATGACAGGCCATGTAGGGGTTTGGGCAGCTCCTCTGATTCTCAGGTTGGATTTCTCCCACCTTTTTAGAACTCCTGAAGACCATGATAAGCTTAACGAGGCTCACACATGAAATATTTCCTAATCATCTATCTGCACCAGAGATAATTCTATGCTTTAGAACACATATACATCAAACCTCACACCATAACTAAAGCCAGGGGACAGATTTATGCTTCCAGCTACTGCGTGTTGACTTCACTTTCTTTTTAAACAAATGTATTCTAGAAAAAGAACTCCATATATTTGTTTTTCTTTGGGTTTTTATTGATGCTAGTGAATGAAATAAAACCTAACACATAGGAAAAAGATGTAATTTATGTAAATTCAGAGGAGGCCCCAGCAATGATGGGAGGGCTGGGAGGTCAGGTTGGGAGAATTGGGCTTGTTCAGCCTAGAGAAGACTCCAGGGAGACCTTCTGGTGGCCTTCCAGTATCTGAAGAGGGCTACAGGAAAGCTGGGGAGGGACTTTTTACAAGGGCTTGTAGTGATAGGACGAGGGGTAATGGGTTCAAATTAAAAGAGGCTGGATTTATATTAGAAATTAAGAAGTTCTTCATCCTTAGGGTGGTGAGACCCTGGCCCAGGTTGCCCAGAGAAGCTGTGGATGCTCCATCCCTGGAGGTGTTCAAGGTTGGATGGAGCCTTGAGCAACCTGGGCTAGTGGGAGGTGTCCCTGCCCATGGCAGGGGGTTGGAACCGGATGATCTTTGAGGTCCCTTCCAACCCAACCCATCCTCTGATTTTTAATTCATTCCAGGATAGATGCAGCTGTTTCAGTGAGAGCTGCAGAGAAAAGACCATTTGCAGGAAGAGGCATTAGGGGGAGAAAGCCTAAAAGGGAGCAGTTATTGTAGGAGACAGCTGGAGTGTCACCTCCTCCATTCCCCCTCTGCTGCCATTACACAAACTGCTCCACCACGACCATCCACAATGAATGATAAGGAGAAATCCCATTTGTCCTGCAAGCACCGAGCAGAGCAGATATCTCCTAACAGATGATCTGTCAAGATCTCTCCTCACTTGTAAGAAATACACGTTTCATTACAGGAGTTTTTTTATTTTCTATGCCTTCCCTGACATATCCCTCTCTGGGGAGGCCCCTGCAGTAACTTAGTGGCTGTTCATTCTAATTCATCCTTAAAAGTTTCTCTAAAATGTGGGCTATTAGGAAGAAATATGGCCCCAAATGGCCTCGTTCCACCAATGCCTGGCAAGGGCAGCAGAGAAGTGAGAATGAGCACAGGACATCTCCCCAATCATTTAAAGTAAGTATTTCTTTATCTCAGCTGACACTAAACCCTGGCTGCCCAGCCCCTGTGATCTGCTTGAAAAATGAAGCTCCTTTCCAGCCAGCTGATATTTCAGTGTGCAACACCAAGCTGAGAAAATATTGGGAAATATTTCAATAATCAGGATAAAACCCTTTCTGAGCAAACCCAGTGGCCAGGGATGCAGCAGCAGGACCAGCCCAGGATGGATGGGAGGTTTTTCCTTGCTTTAACTCACTGCTGCAGTGGTTTGGCCATGAAAAATTAAATATTTGCCAAGGGCTAATTCACTGCGACCCTCAGACTAGCAAATAACTGCAACCTCTCAAATCAGAGGGGGAGATAATCATTGCAAATACTGATTTTTCAAGAAATTATTCCCTTTCCTCATTTAAAATTCATAAGGGGAGAAAATATTGGGAAGGAGAGATAGAAAAGTTGCATTTGAAGAGGCTGGAATGGGGAGAATAGGGTGAGATCTTCAGGATGCCATTTGCAGCTCTGTGGATTGTCCTTGTTGGCAAGACACTTTCCATCCTCAATTTTCATGCTCCCAATTAAGGGCAGTAAAAATAAGGCCTCTTTGTAAGCACTTTAAGATCTACAAATGTAAAATATTGAGTGGAATTACTGGTTTGATTATTAATCAACAACTTTTCCAAGGAGTACTTCCCAGTACCACCAGTGTGGTCTCCTATGAGGTCATGTAGGAAGCTCTTACAAGGAATGGAATGAGAAGGTAAAGACATCATAAATCTTGCCCTAATTACTTAATAAGCAAGGATATTATTTCCAGGTACAAAGAAATGCAGATTTCACTAACAAATCTCAAGTTTGGTCTGTGGGTTTGATTTCAAATGTATGACTTGTTATGATGTTTGATTTTGACAACTGACCCCAAGTTCTCTCCACTGATAACATGTTTTTCCATCATTGTTTCTAGATAACCTGATTAAGATGTACTTTAGCAGAATCATTTAGGTTGGAGAAGACCTCTAGGACCATCAACTCCAACCTTCATCCCAACATCTCCCTGACCCCCAGACCGTGTCCCAAAGCTCCACATCTACTCGTTTGTTGAACCCCTCCAGGGATGGTGACTCCAGCCCCTCCCTGGGCAGCCTGGGCCAGTCCCTGACCACTCTTAATTCTTCCTAATGTCCAACCTAAACCTCCCCTGGTGCAACTTGAGGCCATCACCTCTTGTCCTGTCAAAATGAGTAATTTGACCTATTAAAAATGCCTTTAGATTTGTTTTTAAGCTACAGACTTACACACACTGTCAACTTTAGGCCAGACCAGACACCTAAAGCTGGTCCTAATACAGATCCTTGTCTAAACTCTATTAGCTATAGAAGAGACTCACATTTTTACCACAGTTCTTTTGACTTGCAGCTAAATGAGATGCCTAAAAAGCCCTGAATTGGATAGTGAAGACACATCTCTAGTTATACCAAAATATATCACCCTTTACTGCTGCTGTGCTCACATTATACGTGGAGATTATAGATGGAAAAAATGCATCCATTAAACTCAGTTAAGAGCTTAATGTCACATTAGACTCTTCCTTCTATTTACAAACCCTAATAAATACACATTTGATTTTAAACAAGTCCATAAATGTTTGGACAAGGACCTTCAGGCTCGTTTAATGAAGAGGGGGAGATTTATGGTACAGTAAATCTGTCTGGGTTGGGTTTTTCAGCATTCAGAATCTGCAAAATATCTGACGTGTGAGGATGTTCTTGCTGCTTAACAACAGTAACTGTTCATTTTGAAACAGAAAATTGAAATAATCACATTCAGTCTGTTGATAATTCAGGAATTTAAAAGGAGAAGTCCTTGATGGTTACATTAAAGAAATCTGCAGAGAGGTCCAAGCTATGAAAGACCATTTTTAATCTTGCAGTCACTTTGAGAAAAGATGTTATCATAGAGAATGCATCACCTGCAAGTAATAGATCACCCCAAGTGTTTGTGAGCAGTGCTAAATGATTCCACTGATGGCAACCTACAGCTCTTCATCCTTCAATCACTGCTCTGGTCACCAAAAGCACCTGCAGATGACAATGTGCCACCAGAGAATATATTCCCCATCAGCTGCTGCTCCTCTGTCAGCCTCAATCACGGAGAATTATGTCCAGTTCTCAAATAATGGAATTTAAAAAATAAAACCCCATTTTACTATGCCTGCCCTTGAAAACTGCCTGGTGCAAGAGGCAGTGTGGAAATCTATCTGATCAATGCAAACTGCCTCCAGCAGCTATCAAACACTTACCAGGGTGTTGCTGCAACCCAGGTTTGAACAGGGAAGGAGAAAAACCCAATAAAGACTGCTGAAAATTAAACATATTGATGCTATGGCCCAAACTCCCTCGTTCTGCTTGGGATTTCCTGGGAAAATTAGGCACATGAAGAGCAAAAAGCAAAAGTCCTTCTGGTCTTGAGACACTAAACTTCATAGTCACTGCCTGCATTAAATGTTGGGATGGGAGGGGAACCATTTTAGCACCATTTGGATTTAAAAAAAAAGGATTAAAACCATGTGGTAAGACAAAATCTGGTGCTAATTCTGTTGTTATATTGGCCTCCTAATTTTTCAGCAGCAAGGTGCTTTTATTTAGTGTATCTTCTAAGAGATTTGTACCTTTAATGTCTCAGGCTTTGGTGCTCCCTGCTATGGCTGCATCATGGAAACATATTAAAATGATTAAACTGATTTATTTAATCATAATTACATCATAAATACTTGTAGCACTGAACACGAGTTAGCTCTAGTTGGATTATGAGCAAATATACATGAAATTCAGTTAATACTAGAGGCATTTTCATAGAATCATGGAATGGTTTGGGTTGGAAGGGACCTTTAAAGGTCATCTAGTTCAACCCCCCCAAAATTTTGGTAGATTTAGTCTCCAATGATCAATAATCATTTGGTCTTAAACCACAATACTACAAAAGAGGGTAATTCTATAATAACTAACAAAGAACTTCTCTCCATCTGTTTTTTAAACCAACTTATTTATGAGATTTGTTGATGTCATTTCCCTATCTAGGAACAACCAAAGTTCACTCACAAGATTCAAGAGCAGGACTAGAAACCTTTGTAGATTTAAAAATCTGCTAGATAACCCAGTTTCTATAGATTTTCAAAGCCATTTCCATCTTACCTACTTAACTTTTTAAAACTCCATCATTTCCCTTCCTTTAAAATTCTTTAAGACTCCCATATAAGGGAAGATTGTAAAAAATGTGACTTAGTGAGAGGACTGCAATAGAACACACAATTAAAATTCTCATTTTAAAACGTATTCCCTGGCATACTAGATAGCAATAACTTAACCTCAGTAATCTCCCTGATTTATCTCTCTTTCCTAGAATCATGGGATGGGTTGGGTGGGAAGGGACCTTTCAAGTCCATCTAGTCCAACCCCCCTGCACTGAGCAGGGATCTCTCTTTCCTGGATCATTTGGGACCTTTTTCTGCACTTTTAAATTTTAATTCAGAAAACTAACAGAAGATTTAAATATTTCTTCTGAGCCTGGCCCATTTCTCCTCCTCAAGATGAGCATTATGATATTTGATTTACTTTACAAATAACACCAGCTTGCCCCAGGGAATGGTTTCAAAGAGCTAATGAAATGTTATTAAAGAGCAGCATAAAGACACAAAGTGCTATGGAAAAAGCAGGTAAGAAACACAGATTTCTTTCCTTCCCATAGTAGAGTTTGCAATTGGTTTAAAATATGACAAGGAAAATAAATTCAAAACTCAGCAGCAAAAGAGGGGCTAAGGAGAATCTGTATTCTCTACTGGAGGACACATAGGGACCAAGTATGGAGCAAAGGAGGCTCAGGGGAGACCTTCTGGCTCTCCACAACTCCCTGCAAGGAGGTTGGAGCCAGGTGGGGTCGGGCTCTTCTCCCAAGGAACAAGTGATGGGACAAGAGGAAACAGCCTCAAGTTGCCCCAGGGGAGGTTGAGGTTGGACATGAGGAGAAATTTCTTCCCCCAAAGGGTTGTGAAGGGCCCATAGCAGTGGTGGAGTCCCCATCCCTGGAGGGGTTTCCAAGCCATGGAGATGTGGTGCTGAGGAACAGGGGTTAGTGATGCCCTGGCAGGGATGGGGGAAGAGTTGGACTCAATGATCTTAAAGATCTTTTCCATCCTAAACGATTCTACAGCATTGAATTGATGGACACATACACTGATAACAAAGGTGACTTCTGACACATTTCAAGCTAATCCAGTAATATTTTTTCACCTGATTTTATCAGAAGAAATCACTGTAATTGAGACACCAAGCTCAGAACTCCCAAGAGCTCCCTGACTCTCTATCAGCTGCCCCAAGCACACACAACCTGATACCATCTCCAAATCCCCCGTAAAGACAAGTTCACTCTGAGTTAGAACCACAGCACTCAGAAAAACCTTCAATGGAATCAAATTCCCCAAAGCCACAGAAAACAGCATGTGGAGAAGCAAGAGATAAAGACTTTTCCAGGCCAAGGGTCTCCTTGCAGAGCCCTTTCACAGAAGGATCACACTTTGTTGTGCTGGGTCATTACAGTTTTTGGTCTTTGCAGGAAATTTTGGTGCCTCCATGTGTGCTTTGCTTGTTTGCAAGTATTTCCTAGCATATAGAAAGATGATTTTTCATCCCTCCAGGCTTGACTTCCAATACCTGAAAGGGGCCTATAGGAAGGTGGGAGGATCTGTTCTCAAGGGTTTGTAGTGACAGGATGAGGGGTGATGGTTTTAAGCTAGATTTAGGTTGGACAGTAGGAAAAAGTCCTTTAATCTGAGGGTGGTAGGTCAGTGGAAGAGTTTGCCCAGAGAGGTGGTGGAGGCCCCATCCCTGGAGACATTCAAGGTGAGGCTTGCTGGGGCTCTGAGCAACCTGCCCAAGGTAGAGATGTCCCTGCTTCTTGTAGGGGGTTGGACTAGATGAGCTTTGGAGGTCCCTTCCAACCCAAACCATTCTATGAATAATGATGGAGATGGAATTTGAGTGCCACTGGGCAGATCTGCAACAAGAATCCCTCTTCTTTGGTAGGGTTTTACACTTGCTCTGGAGAAGTAATAACACAGCTCAGCAAAATAACATAATATTAACAGAAAACAGACTCCAGAAAAAAAAAAAAAGGGAAGAAAAGTGCCATTGTTTGACAAGAGAGACTTTCCTCTAAAGGATCATATGGTGAGGACGTGGAGGTGGGTTGTTTATGGAGTGGTGGAGATGGCTGCAAAGTTAGAAAGTCCACCTGACACACACCCAGGGAGAACAAACAGTGCCAAACAGCGTTTACATTCCCAGCTTGAGGGAGAGAAAAGGAGTAATCACAGTTGTGCTCTGAGATCACCCCCATGTCATCACCCCCT
The DNA here is from genome assembly GCA_013401335.1 of Brachypteracias leptosomus. Taxonomy (NCBI): domain Eukaryota; kingdom Metazoa; phylum Chordata; class Aves; order Coraciiformes; family Brachypteraciidae; genus Brachypteracias; species Brachypteracias leptosomus. The sequence continues at coordinate 222,083 of VYZX01020464.1, read as the reverse complement.
GGCTTTCTCCTTGGCCTCCAGGACCCCCCCGAGCTTGTAGATCATCCCCTCTTGTGTTCAGGAGCTGATCTTGCAGAGTATCAAAACGATTCCTCAGTAATGAAGACGGAGCTTTAACGACCTGAGGGATAATTCTGGTGGTTCTTTTGCAATCTGCTCTCTTCATTTTCTCTTCTGCATAAACGGAGCAAAATGCAGCAATTTATCAGCTCTCCGTGGACACTCCAGGATTTATATACATTGCAGCTCCAGTTTTATTCTACATTTCCCTTCATTAGAACACTCTGCTCAGATTAATTGAGCCAAGCCAGCATTAGAGGAGCTCTGCTGAATAGCAGCAGATGCCTTTATTCTCCCTGAACCCTCCCCCAAACCCAAACTTTCTAAAATTTGAGTCTCTATATAAATATTTCCCTTACAAGACAATGCAAAGATTCCAGGCATCTGTCTCTCATTAAGCCAATTACTAGTTGGTTAAAATAAGCCAGTAAAGTCCATATTTATCAGATTTCTCATTAAAAGTATTATTGTGCCAAATAATGCCAAGGAAACTTGTCCTATCACTTGTTCCTGACCCCACCTGGCTCCAACCTCCTTGCAGGGAGTTGTTGAAGGTCTCCCCTGAGCCTCCTTTTCTCCAGGCTCAACAACCTCAAGTCCCTCAGCTGAAGAGGAAGAAATGTCTCAATTTTTTTTAAAGCCATTTGAATGCAGCTCGTGGCACTGAAATCTCACCTGACAGCTCCATGATGAGGACACCTTCCTGATAACCAGCAATTTGCTGGACATAGGACACAGTATTCTGTAAAATCACATTTCAGCCCAAATTGCATTGAAACCAGAAATGTCCTGGAATTACCTAACATAAGTTACAAGGAAAGATTTGGCTTCCAAACCAAAACAGGTTCCTGGGACACTGGGAGTGTTAAAATAAGTCGGTAAAAAATAGTAAGATAGTAAAAGACACTAAAACTGATTCTTGGTGAACCTTAAACTCTGGTTTTATCCCACTGCTGACATCATTTAAGGCCCAGGAGAAACCTTTTAGTGGCAAATCTGTCAATATAAAGTGGTGGTTCCATGTCCCTGCTGAGCTCTAAGTCAACCTCTGTGAGCTGAGTCTTAGATCCATAATAAGTTTAAATCTGAGATAAACCCCCCAATAGCTTGTTTTGCTTTTTCATATGAGATACCTGAATTTGGAAGTTATCACCCACCAGTGGAGTCAAAATAGGTGGGTTCTAAACTTAAAGTCTTAAGCTAAATACAAATACTTGATATGATACCATTTAAAAATGGATTGATTGGCAGATCATAGTGCTTGGAAAAAACATCACCACAAAACCAGCCAACACATAGTCTGGGTAAGTAGAAATAAAAAGCAATGTACAAACCAGGCAAACATCCTCAAACCCTTAAACTCTGCAGAGAGCAGGACCCTTTTTGAGCTTTTCTGTACATGTGCTCAGTAGATAGCAGCAGAATAAACACAAATGCTGTGCAAAGAATTGATAAATGGAGGGAAAATATTTCAATCTCTAACCACATCTGCAATTACACATAGAGAAAGCATGAGCTATCTATGCAGTTTTCCTGGGATTCAACCCTTTTTGTATGTTCTAGCTCCTGTTGGGTCCATAGACCCCATCAACACAGAAAATTCCAGCTGGTGATGCTGCAGAAGAGGAGGCAAAAGGCAGTGGTAAAATGGAAATGTGTATAAACTACTAAGGAAAGCAGCAAGACCCCAAATTTGCTTAGATTTTAAAGATTTCCCCCAGTGAGGCTCCAAAGCAAACGCTTTGGTGTGGTCTGGAAGTTTAATTTCCAGATTTAGAACGATCCAGAAGGCAAGGAGCCATTTACTGCCCACCCCAAGAGTTTAATTCCACCACCTCGATGTATTTAAGCAACACGAGTCTCCTGAAAGGGCCTCATTAATGGGCACGAGCTTCTCTGCAGAAGAAAGCTGCTCAGAATGAAGGCTCAAGGATTCTTCACCTAGTTTATTATGCAAACCATACAGCAGGTTGTTTATAGGGTCATGTCCAGGCCCCTTTGGGATCTCTGCAGAGAAGGAGACTCCACAACCTCTCTGGGCAGCCTGGGCCAGGCTCCAACACCCTCACCCCAAACAACTTTCTCCTCCTGCTCCCATGGAACCTCCTGGGTTCCAGTTGGTGCCCATTGCTCCTTGTCCTGTCCCTGGGCACCACTGACGAGAGTCTGCCCCCAGCCTCTTGCCCCCACCCTTTGATATTGATCAGCATTGATCAGATCCCCTCTGGGGCTTCTCTTCCCAGGCTAAACAGCCCCAACTATGTCCTGCCAGGTTTCCAGCAGACTCCACATTTCCCACAGAACCTGTTTGGCCCATCAAATCAGTCACAAAAACCTCACTGCTGCTCATCTGTGCCATGGACAGGACAGTTACTAACACACCATGGGAAACGTGGGGGAAGAACTCCTGGATTCCAGTTAGAAAACTTCTTAGAAGACACATTGAGGCTGCCCAAGAACACGAATTTTCATGTCCTGAAAAATTCATTATGGCTATTTTCACTTATTTAAAAGAAACCCCTCCCAGAAAATAATGCATGATAGGAAATAATGCATATTTTAGGTATGCTGTGGCTCAACTGCTGCTCAATGGAAACTCCTAATAGCCAAATTATGCTAATTGGATTTGAGAAATGTTCTGCTCACTTCACAAGCAGCCAATAGAAATACTCTGGCCACGAAAGCAGCCACGGACTAAACTGCCTAATTATTTGTAATGAATAAATACAATCCCTAGCAAACAAACAAGGGGGATATATAATTAATAAAGCATAGATTATAATTGCATTTAACGTCATTTGCATAATTTAAAGGGGAGTAACTACATGACTGATTTTTTTATGTCCTTTTAAAGGGCACTAATAAAATATGAAGGAGGCTTATAGGAGCTGGGACGTAATGAATAATATCTGGAACATTAAAGCACAATCTATTATTCCGTGCACATAAATTGGCCCCTTTCATCCCTGCAGGTGCAATGGGGAAAGTGTGGCACATCAGCAGTTTCCAAATGTAAATAATATGTTAACTGAAGGAGGGATTATGGATTCTGATCAAATATTCAATGCCTTATTTGAATAATTAATAGCTGAGTCCAGTGCAAATAGTGTAATGCTTCAAAACCTTCCTTTCAAAGCATCCTCGCCAGGAGTTTTTAGAGAGTTTTAACCTGTAACCTTATTGCTGTTGAGCATTCAAGCCTTTGTCGTGGATCCCCCCCAGAAACCCACATGATGAGGGAAATGAAGTTCAGCAGCCTCCTGGAGGTTCCTGCTGTGGTGTTCAATAGTCCCTAATGATGCAGAGAGGGGCTAAATCTGAAATCAACTCCTAATTTCAGGGGGTAGAGAAAGAGCAGGGATGTGACACCAGCACAACAGCACCTGACAGACAATCAGGGAAATATTTCCTGAGAAATCTGCAGTTGGATTGTTTCTGAACAGCTTTCACAGGCTAAAATCAGGATGTGTGAGTGAGGGAACTGGGGTTGTTCAGCCTGGAGAAGAGGAGGCTGAGAGGAGACCTCAGTGCTCTCTGCAACTACCTCAAAGGTTGTGGTGAGGCTGGGGTTGGGCTCTTCTCCCAAGGAACTCATGACAAGAGGTCATGGCCTCAAGTTGCACCAGGGGAGGTTTAGATTGAACATTAGGAAGAAGTTCTTCACTGGAAGAGTGGTCAGGGACTGGCCCAGGCTGCCCAGGGAGGTGCTGGAGTCACCATCCCTGGAGGGGGTCAACCAACCAGTAGATGTGGAGCTTTGGGACATGGTCTGGGGGTCAGGGAGATGCTGGACAAAGGTTGGACTTGATGATCCTAGAGGCCCTTTCCAACCTAAATGATTCTATGGTTATGAAAGAAATAATCTCATACCTCTCTGTGCAACCAAACACGAGGAAGCAGCAAAATGGAAAAGATTAATTATTCCAATTAAAATTATAATCCCTGTGTTAATTACTTGGACATAGATGTGGATAATGGACTTCCAAAGATCTGCTCGGTGCCAAGCTGACAACAATCAGTGAAACTTGGAAGCTATTTCACAGAATCCCAGCATGGTGGGGTTGGAAGGGACCTCTGGAGAGCATCTCCTCCAACCCCCCTGCTCCAGCCGCTCCCCCAGAGCAGGGGGCCCAGGATTGTGTCCAGGTGGGTTTGGAATCTCTGCAGAGAAGGAGACTCCACAACCTCTCTGGGCAGCCTGGGCCAGGCTCCAACACCCTCCCCCCAAACAACTTTCTCCTCCTGGGTTCCAGTTGGTGCCCATTGCTCCTTGTCCTGTCCCTGGGCACCACTGACAAGAAGCTGGCCCCATCCTCTTGACCCTCAGAGTGAGATATTCAGAAACATAGATAAGACCCCTTATCAATGTTCTTCTACTGCTCCAATTTGCCCACAAATAAATTGAGCAACACTTGGCAATGCCTTCTGAGAAGTTACCCGGGATTCATGGGAGGCTGCTGCAGATCCCACAGAATAAAGTGAATCTGAATAAACTGGGGTTTTCTGAGCACAGCCCTTGGATAAAGGAGAAACACCTGCCTCTCCTGGAGGACCTTTCTAACACCATTAGTTGTGAACACATCTCCATAACAACACATGCCTATTACCAGACCACTGCAACTTCCCAGTATTAAAGATTAAATACTCAACGGGGCATCCAGGTGATTACTCCAAGCCCCATCAAAACAGATGAAAGCTCACCAAAAATAAGAGCAATGATCTCTACGGAGGAATTCTCCACAGGACAAATTCTCCCTATTTTATTTCTCTTTTTATTTCTGTTATTTTTCTCCATCCCTAACGAGTTTTCTCATTATTCCAGAGAAACAACCAGTTGCCTGCTCAGGTCTGGAGGACACAGATGTTGTCCTCGCTGGGGGCTAATGCCCCCATTCCCACCCAATGTCCCAGAGGATTTTCTGCTTTTCTTTCTCATCTGTGCCTGTGTGGGATAGAAAATAACCTGTGCTGCTTGTGGTATTGACTGGCTCAGCTGGTGCAGCAGGATAGCAAAGAAAATCAGAGAAAGGCACGACACAAATGTCCAGGTTGGAGGTGAGGGAGGCCAGTTGTAGTCACAAGAAACACATGTAAGAAAAGAGGCACCAGCTGGGGAGATATATCAAGATAATATCAACAAAAAGCTTATTTTTCCTACTATTTTCAACATTTCCGAGCAGGGCCCTAAGAAGCACGGGGCTTAGAGGTGTCACGTGGCAGCAAATTTGTTTTCCAGCTGGAATCAAAGAGAAAAGCTGGACTTGGAGGGAAGGATCCAGTTTGTTACAGCTTTGGATGACAGCAGAAAATTGAGATTAAATCAGACTTTAGGTCAGACATTTATCTAAGAGTGGTCTGGAGAAAACAAAACCTTAGGTGAGCATCTATGGGGTAAAATTCCTCCATGAAAAATGTCCTGTAATATTTTCTGCCCCCAAAACCTCTATCTGTATACAAAATATATATATATATTTTTTTATATATATAATATATAAACCAAAATCTGTATTTCTGCTAGTTTTAGGGAGAGGTTTTCCTATTTCATTTCTTAAAGCCATTTTCTATTTATCCCAGATATCTCATTGCACAAAACCCAGTGTTTTATTGACTACCTGCATGTCTTCTGAAGTTCCACTTCAATTAATATATTGCTATGAACACAGGATTTCCTTCATAGCCCCAATTATTCAACACTCACCTCCAAATCCTCTTTGAATTACCCGTTTTTTTACCATCACCTTCAACCACAATCCCCCAGGGTACAACTGAGCAGTGACCATGACCAGATAACCCAACTTAAAATACTTTACCCATCTCCAAGAGGTGGTTTAACATACATTAGAGAATATATTTCATGTTCCTGACCTGGACAGACCCTCTGAGCCTGTATCCTCAGAGGTACCCATCAGTTTAATGCAGTGGTTTAAAGATTAATACACTTACATTGGCACAGAGCTGTATAAAAGGGGAGTAATCAGAGTTTAACCTGAGAAAAATTCACTGTATTAGGAATATTATTGTTTTAATGCAGTGATTTAAAGATGAACACACTTACACTGGCACAGAGCTGTATAAAAGGGGTGTAATCAGAGTTTAACCTGAGAAAAATTCACTGTATTAGGAAAAATTTTGTTTTAATGCAGTGATTTAAAGATGAACACACTTACATTGGCACAACCCCTCAGAGCTGTGCCTATGAAGTATAAAAGGGGTGTAATCAGAGTTTAGCCTGAGAAAAATTCACTGTATTAAGAATATTATTGTTTTAATGCAGTGGTTTAAAGATGAACACACTTACACTGGCACAGAGCTGTATAAAAGGGGAGTAATCAGAGTTTAGCCTGAGAAAAACTCACTGTATTAGGAATATTATTGTTTTAATGCAGTGATTTAAAGATGAACACACTTACACTGGCACAGAGCTGTATAAAAGGGGAGTAATCAGAGTTTAGCCTGCAAAAAAATTCACTATATTAGGAATACTATTGTTTTAATGATACTGGTATAAATTTCCTGACTAAAAAACAGTTAACTGCCACAAAACCTTGAGCCAGGATGTGTTTTAAGGGAGAGACAGCAGGGGGAAAAGGCCTTCAAGATAAAAACTACCTGGCAGCACCTTATTTTAAGCCCCCATTATTGACACAGCCCTGTCAGAGGCTGAGGCAAGCAGGATCCCCTTTATACACCCCAGCTTTTCACAGGAACCTCTGGGCTGGAGCTAATGGCAGCTCACAACTCCCTGTCATGGCACATAATGGGAAATTGATTTTGGGAGGCTTTATCTACCCGGAGCTGCACTGGTTTAATTAAAGGTGTGTTTGGAAATCGATGCTGCTAAACCAGCCCCAGCTCCTGTGTGGACACTCTCCAACTGTCTCGTGTCAACTCACCTTCAATTGGCAGAGGACCCGTTTGCACTGAGCAGGCACCAAGTTTTATGGGTCCAAAACTAGGGTGGAAAAGAAATTTTACTGAAAATCAAAAGGTTTGGATGAATTTCTCTCGTTTCTGCCCTAGCTTGACCTAGTCATAGAATCAGAGAGTTGTCAGGGTTGGAAGGGACCTTAAGGATCATCCAGTTCCAAACCCCTGCCATGGCAGGGACACCTCCCACTAGACCAGGTTGCTCAAGGCTCCATCCAACCTGGTCTTGAACACCTCCAGGGATGGGGCTTCCACCAACCTGTGCCAGTGTCTCCCCACCCTCCTGGGGAAGAACTTCTGCCTAACATCCCATCTGAATCTCCCCACCCCTAGTTTTGAGCCATAGTCCATCTGTTCTGGAAAGAGAAGAACTTGCTTCTTTCCACCTATGTGTTTATGGCCTTGTAAAGGACATGATGTAAAACCAGGGAGTTTAAAACCAGGCAGAAGGAGAATTAGAGATTTCCTTTCCACTTTCATCTTCTTTTCCTATTTATTTTGTTGCTGTAATGCAGAAAGCAGGTGAATGAGCCTCCTTCCTGACCATCCAAAGCCTTCTCCTGCTGTAGTACTGGGGAGCAGCTCAAATAACCCACAATTAGTGCCTGTGAAATAACACTGCTGGAACCAAGCCCAAATCTCCCTTTCTGAAGGGCCTGGCAGGGGATAGAAAGGATTTTAGAGATCTGCTGCAGACTAGATGTGTGGAAATTCCCCCCAGTTTGAGGACTTCTCTGCAATCCCTCCCCATCATTCACACTCCACCCAATGAAGGTCTGAATTTGAGTCCAGAGCTTACAGAACAGCACCCATGTTATGTCCACACCTGGGAAACACAGGGAAAAATGGGCAGTGAACTTGTTTTCCACGTGCTGTTGTGGATTTGCTCTACAAGCCCAGCAAGACACAAACCCAGAAGCTCCAACCAGGGTCTGATCCTGCTCTAGGAGCAGAAGACATCACAGCAGCAGGGCCAGGCTGTGGGATGTCTCCCTGCCAACATTCAACCACAGCCTTTGCAAGTGCTGAGAGCCAAAGTGTCTCAGCTCCTAACAGCAGGGGAACAGAAGGGCAAAAATCCTGCAAAATGTGGTTGTTCCACCAAACCCCATGTGTTGGGAGCTAAAGATATTCTGCTTCTCAAGTGGGTAATTCTAACACTGAGCTGAGCAGCCACTGACTCAGTGCCAACCTTTAAAAGTGCCACTTGGCTTAGAGATGATTTCTCAACCTTTGTGTCAGTTGTATTACTCCAAAAACTCTTGCATGAAGTCAGGAGGACTTAAAACTACATAAATCCCAGCAGGGTGGGGTTGGAGGGGACCTCTGGAGAGCATCTGGTCCAACCCCCCTGCTCCAGCAGCTCACCCAGAGCAGGATCACATCCAGGTGGGGTTGGAATCTCTCCAGAGGAGACTCCACAACCTCTCTGGGCAGCCTGGGCCAGGCTCCGACACCCTCACACCAAACAACTTTCTCCTTCTGCTCCCATGGAACCTCCTGGGTTCCAGTTGGTGCCCGGTGCCCCTTGTCCTGTCCCTGGGCACCACTGACAAGAGTCTGGCCCCAGCTTCTTGCCCCCACCCTTCAGACATGGTTAAACTTTGATAAGACCCCTACAACACTGGTAAGACCCCTACAACACTGGTAAGACCCCTACAACACTGGTAAGACCCCTACAACACTGGTAAGACCCCTTAGATGTGCTTAGACTGTGAACTACAGCCCTAATTATTGAGTATTATGTCTCTAATTATTAAGTTTTATTTTAGAATCACAGAATCATAGAATGTTTGAGGCTGGAAGGGACCTCTAGAGGTCATCTGGTCCAACCTCCCTACACCAGCAGGGACATCTCTACCTAGGGCAGGCTGCTCAGAGCCCCATCAAGCCTGACCTTGAATGTCTCCAGGGATGGGGCCTCCACCAGCTCTCTGGGCAGCCCATTCCACTGACCTATCACCCTCATGTTAAAGAACTTTTTTCTAATATCCAGCCTAAATCTCTCCTTTCCTATCTTAAACTATGCACAGGAGTAAACACCCTGTATCCCTGCACCCCTCTGAAGTCATGGGTAACGTGTTACCTTCCTTTCTGCTCAACATATTTATTTTCAGAGTGAGTTTCTCCTGACTCAAGCCCTTTCCCTGGTGAGACTACCAAATCCAGCTGTCTTGTTAGAGCAAAAAATCATCCAGGAGACTTCATTCAAAACAAATCCCCTGCCAAACCCTTCCTTCCTTTTCATCCGGACAGTTATCCTGCAGATAATTTACCAGGGAAAAAAAGACTTTTGTTGTCTGGCTCAACCTTGTAAAGAGGACAGCATCAGTCTGACAGCAGGTAGACAAAGAGATCCACCAGCTCCACAATATATTGGGCAGTTTTTCATTGTGTATGGACTAAAACCAGCAATACTGCAGTAGTTCAATGGAAAAAAAAACCCTTAAAGATATGGCTAGTTATGGCTCCTTCCTGCTATAAGCAATTTCTGTGTATAAAGAGGAATTTCTGTGTATAAAGAGGAATTTCTGTGTATAAAGAGAACTTTTCCAGGCACAGCTGCAGAATTTTAAGCCCCCCTTCCCTGCCACTCTGAATAAACTGCACCCTCACATGTGGCATCTCCTGGTATTAGTCCTGACTACACCTCCTATTTGTAGTGGGATGTCACTCATCAGCTTGGTAAGCTCCAAATTAAGTGATTTTCCTGGAAACTCTTTCTCAGCAGCACCATTTGATCCACTGGATTTCAAAGCCCATGTCATTGGGTGCATTAGAAAATTCCATTTTACAGCCTTCTCTTTTTTTTTTTTTAATATATTAATTGTGGCTTTCCTCCAGGCATAATGCTGGGATAAAAGGTTTAGGCTGCTGAGCAAATCTTTTCCAAAAGACAAGAATTTCCAATTCTATCATTTCTAAATAACAGCAGTGCAAAAAAAAAAAAACCCAAACAAAACTCAAGAGGAACCAACTCGTTGAAGGCAGCTACACAAATGAAAGCTGACAACTGATTAGCTCCTTCTGGGGATGAATTGTTCTCTACGTTTCACGGGGGGAAAAATGTCATCAGTGACTTTGGGAGTGGCCTGATGCTTGGGCTTTGGGAGCCTAAAACTCCAAATATCAGTTGAAACAATTCCATGTTTGTGCCATTGTTGTAGCACGGAGCTGCTGTGACTAAGCCCAAACTTCAACCCTCATCATCTCCTGCAAAATGAAGCAGAAACTCTCTTGGAACACCCAGCTGTGGATGGGTAATTGCATGAGTCATCCTGAAGGACCTGAAACATGGGTTCCTACCTTAAAAACCTCATTGAGCCTCTAGGGTAGGGCACACACAAGAGAAATTATGGCTTGCCCTAGAGGGTGGAAGTAATTTAAATGGTTTTGCTGGTTGTCCTCCTCCCTTCTCTATCACATGAAAGAGGATCTATTTTTTGCTGACTTCTTTGCTCAATATATTCATCAATGACCTGATGAAGGGACAGAGTGGCCCTCAACAAGTGTCCTCAGCAAGCTTGCTGATGATACAGAACCAGAGCTGTGCTGCCATCCTCTGAGACCTGGAGAGTTGGGTGGAGGGGAACCTCATGAAGCTCAACAAGCGCAAGTGTAGGGTCTTGCCCCTGGGGAGGAATAACCCCCTGCACCAGTA
>VYZX01020464.1:77962-203416 GCA_013401335.1 Brachypteracias leptosomus | reverse complement strand
AAAAACTTGGATAAAGGGAAATGTTCTCACCTAAAATTGCAGTTGGCACAAATGGATCTGTCATACATCATAAGCAGGTCAATGCAGAAGAGGTAAAAAGAGAGAGAACAGTAAATGATTGATAAATGTCCCTGAATTCTGGTTCAGAAAACTGCTCTTATGGTGCTTATTTAAGTATTAAATTTTGATAGCAGGAAGTATATAACATAATTACACACGATTCGATTATGGGAAGGTCTATAGAGGGTGGAAAGCAAGAAAAAAAAACCAGTTACCTGGGTAATAAGAATTAGGCACTGTTGTGCTCAGGGTGTTAGTTTTCATTGTAAATGAAGATGGTGAAGAAACAGCTGCAAAGAGAAACAAAGGTGGTTAGAGAGAGAACAGGGACATGGTGACCATGATTGACCTGGTAGAGCCCATCCTGATGTGCTTGTTGCATGGGAACCAGGACCTGGGACAAACCAGGAGTGAAGGAGCTCGTTGAACCTGATCAATGCTCTAAAATGCCATCAGAGGAAGCATTTGGATCTTAAATCACAAGAATATTGATGCTTGAATAAGGGCATCTCAACCACCATAGGTGTTTCCAACAGCAGCTTTGATCATTAATGAGTTTAGGATATTTGCATACAATATTTACAGCTTTATTAAGTGCTGCAGCTCATTCTTTCCTCTCCTTTTTGTTTCTGATTTGCTCAGACAGGTGGATAATGTGCACACAGATACCAGCCCCTGAATATTACTCTTTAACAGTGGGTTTTAATCATTTAACTTGCATTATTATTTAATAATTGAGCCATTTCTAAAACCTATGGGAAGCCCAATGCAACAAATTCAGTGTAGGTAGTTCCCAGGTAGACAAAGACCATGTGAACTCCCTTTGTAAAGCACAGATACATTCAGTAGGTGGGAGTCAACCACAGCATTTTACAGATGTCCAGCCCAAGAGTCATCAAATCTCATTACACAAAGTAATTACTCCTCAAGACTGTCAAACTGCTTCTTCCCAGGGCAGTGGTGGAGTCACCATCCCTGGAGGTGTTCAACAAATGAGCTTTGGGTGCTTTGGGACATGGTCTAGAGGTCAGGAAGAGGCTGGGATGAAGGTTGGACTTGATCATAGAATCATTTAGGTTGGAAAGGACCTCTAGGATCATCAAGTCCAACCTTCGTTGATGATTCTAGAGGTCTTTTCCAACCCAAATAATTCTGATTTTGGTCACCACATTTCTTAGGGAAGTCTAATTAGAGGTTCCAGACCTCAAGTGGCATCAAATACTTGCAGTGGCAATAATTTCAAATTGCTTTAAGGTGGTTCACATAGACGATTTAGGCCCAAGGACTCATTTCTTGTGACCACTGCAAGACCACATCATGATGAGGGAAGGTGAAGTCAAACCTCTCCACAGAAACAATCTCATTAAGGGGATGTTCTCAGCAGAAAGTCAGATTTTGAAAGATCTCTTTCAAAGCAATTGCAGGAGTAACTGAAACACAAATTAACATTGCAAATGCTGAGCAATGAGCCTCCCTGGAGAGAGCTCCCAGAGTGTTTGTACAACTGAGCTCCTCAAAGAGGAGTTCTCCAGCATGTTATTAAAGGTGGGAGTTGGGCCTCGTCTGCTCTTACAACTTGAAACAAAATCCAATCTCTGACAAGTTCTGAAGATGTTGAAAAACATCAATACACAAGGAAAACTGAGGTGCTGTGAGAACTACAAAAAACAAGGAGGTTTAACACAGTAATTATTTTTCCCTTCTTTTGAACAATGATTAAAACCTGTTTTTCCTGATCTTTGCTTAGTCCTAACCCCCTTGACTAAAATTCTAATATAGGAAATTTTATATCCCGAATTTTATGTATATTTTCAGGGTAGATCCAAGAAGACCCAGGATATTAGATATTAGAGAATCTCTTATGAAATTGCAGCTAATTCCATGGAGTTCTTCCTTTGCACAAGCAGCAGAAAGAGCATCATCCAGAATTGGGACTAATCAAGACAATCAGATCTCCATTAGGAAGGGATGACATTCAAAAATAAATTTTATCTAGGAAGGAATAAGTGAGCAGGGGAAGGACCTGGGACAGAACATTTTTAAGATAATAGAGACTGGAGGAAGATAAAACTACAGCTGTTTCAGTAATGCCTTTGCTCTTCTGCAGGAGAAAAAGGTGGCCAGAAAAAAGCTCAATTATCCTGATTATTTTTCAAGCAGCCTATTCTTGAGGTCTGACTGTCTTGCTCATTCAAACACACACTGTAATGTGCTGCACAGTGGGGAACCCAGGGGCCCATGGATTTTTCCATGACTGAGTAATGAGGAATATTTTAAAACCCATTTGCACCTTTCTTCCACCTTCCAAAAAAATAAATTAATAAAAAAAAAAAAGGAAAGGAAAGGAAAGAAAAGAAGAAACTCACATCTCCCATTGAGGTTGTGCGTGTCCATGAAAGAAAAAGCCTCATCACAGTTGGTGCCTTGCTCAGTGTAGCTTTTATCCATTGAATTCACCATCACTGTCATCTCCTGCCGGGTGCTGCTCAATGTCTCCTTCCTCTTTTTGGCCAATTTTCTTAAGAAATGAAGGTTGAGAGGGGAAAAAAAAGAGGAAAAAAACAACACTTGGTTAGCAGACACAGTCTTCATGGTGTTTGGATCATGTTTAGATGAGTGTTGTAGCTTGAGACCATGTTATTAAGTGACATTTCTACAATTATTCTATATTTTTTGAAATTTAAATTGATTTAACACTCATGTCTTTCTGATAATCAAGGGATGGTTGACAATACCCTTATGGTGAACATCACCTTAGCCTTTGGTGGCCACTACTGAATTAAAGGATACAAAGGTGATGTCAGCTACTGTAAAAAAAGCTACATCTGTCCAAACACATAAATAAAAATGGTAGGAGGGAAGATTTCACTGACAAATGAGCAGCAATTTTCACTTGGAGTGAGTAGAACTGGCTGGAGCTGCTTTGTTGAGACACCATCTACTGCAGATAACTGGTTTCCATCAGACTGCAGAGGATATATTTGATCTCTTAAGACACTTGGCACAAGCAAGTGACATTTTAAGCTGACTTGCATCTCTAAAGACCATTTCCTGCCACTCCTGATTCCAGCAGAATTAGTCCCAAGAATCAGTTGCCTCTCAGCAGGAGAGGGGCAAGATCTTCATTCTGATACTATCATATGATTCACTAAGCTATAGAAGTGCTTTGGACTTACAAACCTCTTTTTTTCCAGGTCTCTTTCTGTCTAAACTAAAATCTCAGTGTCTCCCCCAGAGTTATGCTTAGATACTATCACAAAATGTCCAAAATTCCTGATTTATCCTCTCTGAGATGCCTGTGACCCTGGTGATGGTGGATCCCATGCCCATTTGGCTTGTTTCCTAAGACAGTCTTAGACCAAGCCTTTCTCCAAGTCCTTGCCTAGAGACTTAATTTAAATTTTCCCGATTCCTTCTCTATAGTATCTTCAAGATATGGGTTTTACACACAAATAAGTGCTCCACAGACTTTGATCTTCTCACATCTGCTCATTCAATGACTTTTCCTCTATGGAAATCATGAGGCAGCTCATATCCACCTGCCAGAAAGATCTTTTAGATATCTTCAGCTAGAACTTACTTACAGGAGCTTATTATCTCACCTATCCCAAGCAGGGAGCTTGGATGAGATGATCTCCAGAGGTCCCTTCCAACCCCACCATGCTGGGATTCTGGGATTTCAAAATTCACTACTGATACTACTACATTCCAGCTAAGAAAAAGATAAACAGCAACAAGTCTTTCCTGCAGATGAAGTTTAACTCCCCATTTTGTAACGTGGAGTATCACTGGTGGACACCAAAAATTACTTGTAAACAAAAGGTTTTATACCTAAACTTTGACGTAATTTTAATTTAAGGAGACTAAGTGGAGGAACTTAACAAGCCCCTTTCTGATGAACACTAATTTAGTTTGCAGACCTGATAAAACAGTTTCTTTATTACTTCATTGTGCATAAACACAGAAGGGACCATTAGATCTAGTCTGAATCCTTTTATATCAAAGACAGCGAGATTTCAGCCCTGCTGTTACAGGATATACCCTTTATTTTACAGTAAAAATTGTCTCTTTCCCAAGGAAAGCCAGAGATCTGGTTTATTACACCAACACCACGAAGCTCACACTTTATAAAACCCAGCTCATTTTTTTCCAGAAATTACAGAACATTCTCTCATTCCCTTCACTTTTGGTTCGGGTCCCCCAGTGCAGCTCCAGCAGATTGTTTTTATGGCAGAACAACTGTACAACACTCCTCAGTCTGAAGCTAATTCTGGAGATGGGCCTGGGGGGAAATAGCTCAACTCTGAAACAACTGTTAGAGGAACAGAGAGATGCCAGAATCCTGGGCTGGGAACAAGAACACCCACTGGGCTTGGGCCAGCAAACTTCAGCTCAATGTTACATTTCTGGGACATCTGGAGGTTTCAGATCTTGCTGGAAGTGTTGCAGTCACAGAATGTCAGGGGTTGGAAGGGACCTCCAAAGATCATCTAGAGCAGGATCACCCAGAGCAGGTCACACAGGAACATGTCCAGGTGGGTTTTAAATGTCTCCAGAGAAGGAGACTCCACAACCTGCCTGGGCCAGGCTCTGGCACCCTCACCATGAAGAAGTTTCTTCTCATATTGATGTGGAACCTCCTCGGGTCCAGCTCGCACCCATTGCCCCTTGTCCTATCACTGGATGTCCCTGAGCAGAGCCTGGCTCCATCCCCCTGACACTCTCCCTTAATGTATTTATCAACATTAATAAGGTCCCCCCTCAGTCTCCTTATTTCAAGCTAAAGACCCCCAGCTCCCTCAGCCTTTCCTCACAAGGGAGATGCTCCACTCCCACTCCCTCCATCATCTTAGTGGCTCTGCAGCCTCTGCAGCTCACCCAGTCCTTGGATCTCTCCATCCCTGGGAGGCTCCAGCTACACAAGATTTAAGTTGTAAAATCATGGTAAATCATCATGTCACCACCACCAGTATAAAATCATCGCTGGCACCACTCAAGCTCTTAGAAATTTTTTTGGGAAAAAAAGGACTTAAATATTTGATTATCTTCACTCATGGAAAAGACATTTCCCAGCTACTTTCCAATATTTCCTCCTTCTTAAAGGAAAAGAGAATCATAGAATCATCAGGGTTGGAAGGGACCTTAAAGATCATCCAGTTCCGACCCCCCACCATGGGCAGGGACACCTCCCACTACATCAGTTGCTCACAGCCCCATCCAGCCTGGCCTTCAAAATGTCCAAGGATGGGGCTTCCAGCACCTCTCTGGGCAACCTGTGCCAGTGTCTCCCCACCCTCCTGGGCAAGAACTTCTTCCTAATGTCTCATCTGAATCTCCCCACCTCTAGTTTTGCCCCATTCCCCCCAGTCCTACCACTACCTGACATCCTAAAAAGTCCCTCCCCAGCTTTCTTGTAGCCCCCTTAAGATACTGGAAGGCCACAATAAGGTCCCCTTGGAATCAGAGAATTGTTTTGGTTGGAACAATTGTTTGCTACATGGAAGAAGAGCCTGACCCCACCTGGCTTCAACCTCCTTTCAGGGAGTTCTTGAGAGCCAGAAGGTCTCCCCTGAGCCTCCTGTTCTCCAGGCTCAACCCCCCCAGCTCCCTCAGCTGCTCCTCACCACACTCCTGCTCTAGACCCTTCCCCACCTTCGTTGTCTTTCTCTGGACATACTCCATGGTCCATCTGGGAGTGAGGGGCTCCAAACTGACCCCAGGATTCAAGGTGCAGCCTCCCCAGTGCCCAGTCCAGGGGGATGATCCCTGCCCTGGTCCTGCTGCCCACACCAGTGCTGATCCAAGCCAGGACTTGGCCCTTGGCCTTGTTGAACCTCATCCCATTGGCCTCATCCCATTGATCCAGCCTGGCTAGGTCCTTAAGCACCAGTGTAAATCCATGGAGCTCCCAATTTTAAGCATTTTGCAGCTCTGCCATGTGCCTACCTAAGAGAAGACCTTCCCAAACTAGAGAACATATAGATAGAGGTGATGAGAAGCCCAAAAGCACAGATCCTCCTGGAAGAGCAGTAGTCCTGATATAGATAATAAGTCCTCAGATTAAAAAAGAGGCATGAGAATACCATAAAAGTACATAAAAAAGAAAAGTAAGCAATTAAGGAAGAATTACAATTTCTCCACTATGTAAGCACCAGATCTAGAGGGTACACAGAAAAGTTTTTAAAAAGTGACTATTTCCAGA
This sequence comes from Brachypteracias leptosomus, assembly GCA_013401335.1. Classification (NCBI taxonomy): domain Eukaryota; kingdom Metazoa; phylum Chordata; class Aves; order Coraciiformes; family Brachypteraciidae; genus Brachypteracias; species Brachypteracias leptosomus. The sequence goes on along the minus strand of VYZX01020464.1, from coordinate 197,154 downwards.
CAAACCAGGTAATTATGGAACCACAGGACTCCAGAGATAGCAAAAGTAAATATTGGTCAAAGAAAAATTGATTAAAGGCTGAGTGGAGGAGAGTGACTGCACCACCTCATCTTTGTATTCATCTAAGGGCTTGTCACTGGTCACTGTCACAGACACAAGGTAAAGTCTGGTGGCCTTTTAATCCAAAATTTGATGCCATTTTTTCTTACATTAACAAGAATTATGCAAGGAACAGGGTGTAAATCCCCTCCTGCTTTTCCAGCACTTGGAATTACTCACCTCTTTGCATTGTTTAGGCTACTTAGGATATGCCAGGCAGGATTAATTAACTCAGAAATTAATTATTTTGCCTGGCTGTGATATGCTACAAGGAGCCTCCTCATTATTTGGGGGGAAAAGGCTTTAATCTGAAATCATTTAATGAGCAGCACTGATTGAGCAGCACTCAGGTGTAATTTAATAACAGCTCTCCATGAGAAGTGAGTGGAAAGGCTGCAAATGCAACTGGCTTCATCCCTGCCTAGTGTGTTTGGAGATGGTTTAGGTTGTAATTATTTATTAAACCTCAACACCATCCTCATCAACATCTGGGATTGTTTTCCTGCCACACCACACACTGTACAAAGGAATTCAGGTTTAATCTACACCCTCTGGTTTGCAATAGAACACATTTGGTATTCCAACCTCCATTAGAAAATTCAAAATACTACTTTCTATTTTTTAGGATTCCATTTAGGGCACACCTTGAGTCTCCAGGGCCTCATCTTTATTCTTTATGTTAATTATGTTAAAAAGGCCCTTAGAAAACAAGTTTTACGAACCTGAATATATCGAATCCAATTCAACCAAAGTAACTTTATTAAGTAACTGTCATTAATAATAATAGTGTTTAATAGTGATTATTGGCCATAGAAATTTTAAAATTAAATAAAATAAAAATAAAATAAATTTTTTAAAAATAATAGTGATTAATAATTTTATTCTGCTTCATATTTCTTCTCAAAACAGCACAGAACTTATTCTACCTCCCCTGAATGGGCTCAGAAAGAAATCAGAAATCAAGTGAGGAGGTGGAATAGGAATAGCCCAGCTTTGGTGGCAGGGATGTTCTGCTCACACCACACTTCTGCCCCAATATTCCATATTTTTATGCTTTGTATGGAAATGTAACACTCAAGACTGTCACTACAGTGACATTAAACTGTCCATGCTCCACCAGGCAGGAAATAAAGCTCAGAGAGGTATTTTTAAAGGCACTGCAGTTTGCAGCAAGAACCAGGGAGCACTTAATAAAATGCTTTACAAGAGCAAGTACACGGAGAGGAATTGCCCAGAGAATTAAAAAATAAAAGGGTAGGCACTGAATTGTGCTGCTCCTCACTTAGGATCTCTTAGTCTGTGAGTCCATATTAAATTATGAAATTATTCTTTGCCCTAAAAAGTCCAACAGGTATTTTCTATTGACACCACAAAGCTACAAGAGCATGGATGTAGAAACTGAATATTAAACCATAGCCAAGGGTGCACAAGACTTTACAAAGGGGTGATTTATTATCACTTCTTTTAGGTACCTTTGTTTAATCATCAGCTCCCTGCTTCAGAGCAAGTGCTAACATGATTCCTTTCATTTCTATCCTGATAAAGACCAAAGAATGGACTTGACAAAACTGCTGTGATGCTGCTCCAAGTTCCTGATCCCATAGGATTTAATTTCTCCCCCCCCTTTTCATTCACTGTGGCTTTCACTGTTGTCACAGAGACTTTAGAAGCACTTTTGGTAGCACCAAAATGAGCATCCCAGGATGAGCAGGACAGGCTGGAAAGGGAGAAGAGAAAGGAATAGAGTAAAGGGTTGGGAGGAGGATTCATTTAATTTAGAGTTACAATAATTGAGTGCAAAACCAGTAGAAACTTCTTAAGTCATAGAATCATAGAATTGTCAGGGCTGGAAGGGACCTTAAAGATCATCCAGTTCCAACCCCCCTGCCCTGGGCAGGGACACCTCCCACTAGAGCAGGTTGCTCAGAGTCTGATGAAGGTGGAGTTCCACAAAAGTGGTTTTGATTTATACCAGAATAAATAAATTTATACCAGGCTTAATATTCTATGGTTTTTACTCATTGTAGATTAAAACTTTAATGGGATTTTTTGCACTTTGTTGTTACTAGTGGATTGGCTCCTTAGCATCCCGTGAGATCAAAGCACTAAGAGAAGTTCTTTGGCTACATCCCATTCTCAGAGTAGCAGCAGGTAAAGTAGGACATGACTTAAGAAGAGAAAGAAAATATGGAGGGGAATGGGAAATAAGAAGGAAAAGATGATGGAAAAGTCAGGAGCATCACAGACATGAAGCTTGACTAAGTGTTCTTCTAGAATTCAAATATTCAGCACATATTTTGAGGTTTGAATCCAGGGACACCATTAAAAACTCTCTTTATATGAACTCCTCCACCAGGTTATCTGAGCTTCTGCCAGTGAGGGTTCTAGCATCAAAGCCAAGAAGACCTCAGGTGGAAGGAGGCATCACCCTGACAGATTTTCTCCACTGCTACAGTGGCTGAAGGAGAATTGGTGCCCAAGAACTGGAGCTCTGTGGTGCCTCACATCAATGTACCAACATTTCTCTGAAATGGGCTGATTCTTGTCTTAGCTCACCAAGGAACTTCATTTGGTGGTTACAGCTCAGTTCTTGTCTGTCTGCCTAAGAAGACCTTGATGACTGACAAGCTCTTCAGGGGAGGCTCAAAGCTCTGGCAGGGAAAAGGAATTTGAGAAGCTCTGGCAGAAAGACATCTCTGTAAAGCTCTGCCTGCTCTATTGCTGGCTCTTGGGCTTCAGAAAAATGCACCCACAGAGCTCAAAAAATAAATAAATACAACATTCCCCTGCCCCTACAACAGGAGAATCAAAGAGCAATGAGGTGTGAGCAGCAAGATCTTTCAAAATCTACCATCATCTAATTTTGACCAAGACCAAGGCAATAAATGCCCCATTCTACTCAACTGAACTAAGGAAGGAAAAATGAAAAGCCACAAATTGTATTAATGTGCTTCAAAATCAAATGATTTTGTCATATGGATTTAAATTTGTGTTTTGATTCTTACAACCCCCAAATTAATCCAGAAAGTAATAAATATAATACCTATAGGTCCTCCTGAATTCTAAAGGTTTATGAGAAAAAGACACAGAATATTAACATCTTGGGTTGTTCCCACAAAAGGTAAATGCTCATTAATCTGCCCAGTTTACTAAAGATTCAGCTGATTCATAAAATCATAGAGTGGTTTGGGTTGAAGGGACCTCAAAGACCATCTCATTCCAACCCCTCTGCCATGGTAGGGACACCTCCCACTAGAGCAGGTTGCTCAAGGTGAAATGACTCCATCATACCAAGAAATACCACTCTAGTCTTTGATATTGTTGTGCTGGTTCATTTCATGGTGCCACCAGCTCCTGCTCACCCAGCCCAACACTGAACTCACCAACATCTCCTCAGAAATCTTCTTCCAAACCATCCTGCCAGAGGTTCCTGTGGCACCAGCTCCTCCACTGCCCACACCAGCCAGAGATGGCTCCTCAGGAGCCCTTCCCATGGAAGGACACCACTGAGAGAGATCAACAACATGTGACCACCACCAAGAGAGATCAACAACATGTGACCAGCCCCAGCAGAAGCCACACCCACCAGGAAGCTCCTCCAACCTCATTGGCTCCTGGTTGATCTAGTCCTGGCCCCACCCACCACCCTAATTAAGATCACATGAGTGGGGGTGGAGCCCCAGAGACCCGGGTGGGGCAGGTTCTGCCTCTGGAACAAGAAACCAGTGGGGGAAACAAAACCTTCTGCTGGGTTGGGACCCATCCACAGGTCAACTCCAACTCATGGCCACAACTCAGGCTTCAGAACTTCAGATATAGGAGCAGAGCAGCACCCAGGTACCTCTTCCAGCTGTCCCTCCTCACTAAACCAGGGAGTCAGACCCTCTGATCCAGTCTTGAATTACTCTCTTCAAAGAGAGGAAAGGGTTTTAAAGGGTTCGGAGAGTTCTTCCTATTAAAACCCTTGTCTAACCACCCAGGGGATTAGGGCTCATAGAGGTGGGATTTTCATCTCTGGAGATACTCAAAACCCTGCTGGACAATGCCCTGAGCAACTCAGTTTAGTCTAAGTCTGCTTTGAGCAGGAGGTCAAAAAAGATTATTTCTGAAGGTCCCTTCTGATCCAAATTACTTGAGAATTCCCATTAAATGCCCTGGTAATAGGGCTTTTTTTTCATAAAAGGAAACCATAAGGATTTAAAGGATTACAGAGTTGAACTCAACCCTCAACTGTGCCCCTTCTTTGGAGTTGTCCTACACATGAGGTGACAATCAGAACCAATACAGGATCATACTACCAAAGTTAATAGTCAAATAATTAAATAGGATGGTAGAGATTCTTTTTATTCATTTATTTCAGTATTTTATCCTTTTTTTTTTTTTTCTACCACAGGTACTAAACCACCTTTCTAACTTCAGGAGCAGAGCTGGTGTCAATATTTTTATCATTAGAGAGATGGTTCTATTCACATTGAGCTGCATAACAGGAATGGGATAATTTTCCATGAAAGAAGGCAAATTATAGTTTGATCTCCTAAGATGGTATTAATAATACACATGCTCTCAGTTTAATGAAGGTGAGATGTTCAATTTTCCATTGGGGTTGATTTGCATTAATGTTCATAAATGCAACATGACATTACACTGCTTTACATGCTTTCTATTACACCATTTCAACTCCATTGGCATGAGGGATTTGAAGTTTCTGAGATCATAGAATGGTTTGGGTTGGAAGGGACCTCAAGGATCATCTCGTTCCAACCCATGGGCAGGGACACCTCTCACTAGAGCAGGTTGCTCAAGCCCCATCCAACCTGGTCTTGAACACCTCCAGGGATGGAGCATCCACAGCACCCCTGGGCAACCTGTGCAAAGGTCTCACCACCCTCAGAGTGAAGAATTTCCTCCTAATTTCCAACCTAAATCTACCCTCTCCTTTTCTGAAACAGGAATATTCCAGACCTGACCTTTCCTTTCGCCCCAGGACACTTTTTTTCTCTACAAAAAGTAATTTCTAAGCTAAGTCTATTAAGAACAGCAAATGAATGTTGACACAGAGCCTGGACTTGCTCTTTTGTTGGCAGAGGGGCCATTTTCCTTATCTCCAGCTCACAAGAACACCTAGATCCTTTTGTATGCAAATGAATACACACACCTCATTTCTTTTTAAGAGATAAAACTTAAAAGAAATGAGTTAGTTGAATGAAAGACATTTATGTCATAGCAGGCTCACAGAGAGACCATCTCCATGGCATTGAGGAGATGGGCACTGCTTTGCATGTGGTACAAGAACACTGTATATACCACATTGTTTAAAAGATGTATTTTGCATTTGACATTGGAAATCTTCCCCTTTGTCTCAACAGCTTTTCTTGTTCTTCTTCTCCCCCATCCTATTATCATAGGATGTGAATAAAGCAGGGAGCAGACAACACTGGGGTCTGCTCAGGAGGAGGGAGCTGTGTGAAGTGTGGTGCCAGACAACAGGGACATGAAAAGCTCTTCACAGAAACACACTCCTGACAGATTTTGGAATTCTCTTCCTGGAACTAATTATCATTTTAGAAGAGGCTGGCTAATGATGAAAGCAAACACCTTCCCACCCCATAGCTGTCAGTTCTAAGCAGGGCCTCGAGCTCCCCGGGGTGGTGCCCAGGATCCTTCTGCTTTCACAAACCCAGACAAAACTCATGCAAATTTGGTGCCCACACCAAATTCCCACCTCGTTTGCAGAGCTCTCAGCGTGAGGAAGGACAGAGCTGTGTGGCAGGTGTATCTGTTAGGTGGTAGCTTCAGAAAATCATAGGATTGTTTAGGTTGGGAAAGACCTTTATGAGCGTTGAGCCCAACCATGAACCCAAGTCCACTTCATGGAGGTGTTTAAGGCCAGGTTGGACGAGGTCTTGAGCAACCTGCTCTAGTGGGAGGTGTCCCTGCCCATGGCAGGGGGTTGGAACTAGATGATCTTCAAGGTCCCTTCCAACCCAACCCATTAATTCTATGATTGACCACCCTCTCTTCCCACTACCCATCTCTATGATGTTCCAAACTCCTTAGTCATGGCCTGGCAAATATTTTCTTTATAAATACCAGTAAACCTGTGGTTCCCCCTACAAAGAGAAACCCCCAGCCCTACAGTGCATCACTACCTGAGGCTGGCCTGGGTATGGGACGGGCATTTTCCACATGTTCCTTTCACTGGGGGGTCAAAAAGTTTGTCTGGCCAGTCCCAGAGGAAGCAGCTTCCCAGATTTCTACAGCAAAGTTACTTGTGACAGTTTGAAATATAGGAAATATTTTCCCCTCAAGGTATTTAGGTCTCTGCAGAGATTTCTCTCTCACTGGACAGAAACTAAGGCTTCATCAGTATAAGGAAATAAAATATAATCAAAATAAATTGTTTAAAGCCCTACAAAACATTCCTTAAAGGAATCATCTTGAGCGTATTTGCTAGTTAAGTATATGCAAATGAATTTTAGGTATTGCATATATTATATACACACATGTATATATGTAAATATGTCACTAAATATATGTAGTGTGGCACCAAAAGCAAAGGGCTTTGATAGAATTAATTGAATACAACTCCTTCCTCCCCAGGAACAGAATAAAAAGCAGCTCACAAACTCACACAGGATTTTTGCTGCACTACCTCCATCTCCATCACACCTTTGGGTTTTCCAGCCAATTCCCTCCTTCAATATTAGGTTGAGTATTTTGTAATATTCAACACACCTCAGCAGTTCAAAATACCCCAAGGTGGGTTTTAATCAGGCTTTTAGGAGTTTATCTCCCTTCTTCCTCCCCAAGAAGAAATCTGCCTGGGCAAAAGTCACTGGCTAAAACCCCAGAACAGTCAATACTTAGTCAAGAGAGAAAAAACCTCATTTTTTTTCCTAAGGGGCTGCTGAAATGGGGCCATCCCCTTAAGGCAGGGGGAATAACTAATGGGATGCACAAAGATCCACCCCGAGCACAATGTTCTGGGTAGGGCACTAATTTAAACGTGCTGATTAATCCACTTCAAGGGCTCTTTATACCACTGTGGTGGCTTTAGGTGAGACCATTTTAAATACATCTATTTAGCTCCCTTCATTCCTCATTCAAACCTATTAACACCGAAGGTTTTCTTAATTAAAAGACCTAAGAAAGGTGTCAGGGAAAGCTTCTCTAAATCTTGCTAATACAGTCTCAACTAGAAAAAAAATCAGTTATAGCCACAATAACTTTAATATTGGAGAAGAATGTTAATTAATGATTACATAGAATATGGGATTACATAGAATATGAGCATGATAATCCAAAGACTGAGGAATCAGGATTTTTGGGTGGCACCCACATTACCTTTAACTCTCCACCTCTGTCACAGGAACACAAAGGGGAAATAAATGCCTTTTTCTCATGTCTAATTCTATTTTCTAAAGACAGGGACATCTTTTATTCAAGGAAAAGGGAAAATCTGAAACTTCTGAGCAGAGCTCTCGTGGTAAAATTCCTTTGGAGCAAATAAAGTGAAAGGAATAAATAATGAGAGTCCTTCCCCTGGTGAAATCACCCATTGCAAGGATACCTCACGTGTCAACCTGAGTTGCTAAGCACTGGGCTCATCTTCAGAGAGCACCAACCCCAAACAACTACAATACAACAGCACTAAAAATACCTTAAAAACAGGAGGAATTGGCAATTTGAACAGTTCTTACAATGCACAGCCCAGTACTTCAAATATATTGGACTATGATAGTTCAAAGCAGTGATGTAATAGTCAATAAACTGAGATTTAGATGCACAGACCTGTCTGAAGGGCTGCAGGGAGGTGCTGATAAAGCCAGAGACAGAACAAACAGCCTCTCATGTGGAAAATAACAAACTAGTTCTCCATGCTCCTCTAATAACAACAAGCAACGATGAGGTTTCTAAGATATAACGTGGTAGTGCTGAAATTAACTCCCTAAGTCGTTATTTACAGAGAAGGGAGGTGGAGGGAGAAGGGAAAATTGCTCTTTATTCATTTAAAAAAACAGCAGAATTTGATACTGGAGAAAGGACAAAACTTAAAGTGAGTTCCAGGAAAACAATTCTGCAGCCTTGAAGAATTTAATCGCAGAATCATTAAGGTTGGAGAAGACCTCTAAGATCATCAAATCCAACCGTCAACCCAACACCACCATGACCACCAAACCATGTCCTGCAGTGCCACATCTACACGTTTGTTGAACCCCTCCAGGGATGGTGACTCCACCACTGCCCTGGGCTGGAAAATAGAATATTAACTTGTATGACATCATTGCCAGTCAGGAACATTGGGGAATATGTGGATATTTTATCTTCCTAGAGAAATTGCTAAGGAATTTTACTGTGCTTAAAAAAGCAGTGGGCAGGAATGCTCCTAAACCAGCATTTACTGTGGCACAGGTTCTCCTAATGTTCTGCCACAAGTGTTGGGACAATTTCTATTGAATAAATATAAAATAATCCATAAAATATTCATCATGGCTCTTTATCTATACAAAAGCACCTGAAAATATCGATGGTGTTGTGACTGTTTTGTAGAGCTAAAGACATGTGAATGCACAACCACAAATATATCCCATTCATAAACCAGAACGTGGCAGCCTCTCTTTAACATACTATTTGCTTCAAATTATAACGATTTTAGGATCAGATGTCACACAAATGTTTTGACTAGATTGACATTTCCTAGCTGATCCTGACAACTTGTTATAAAGGTCTGTCTTTCAGAGGAAATTCTTACAGATGACTATGGTTGACTTAGAGAAAACTCCTTACAGTTGATATCAGTGGAGGGTTTGGAAGGGGATTGGAAGGGCCCCCTGGAGATGCTCTGGTCCAACCCCCCTGCTCCAGCAGCTCACCCAGAGCAGGGGGCCCAGGATTGTGTCCAGGTGGGGTTGGAATCTCTGCAGAGAAGGAGACTCCACAACCTCTCTGGGCAGCCTGGGCCAGGCTCCAACACCCTCACCCCAAACAACTTTCTCCTCCTGCTCAGGTGGAACCCCAGTTGGTGCCCGTTGTCCCTTGTTCTAACAAGCGTTGCAACACTTGGACATAGGTTTGAGTAGGATTTTACATGTCAGTAGAACAGTATGACAGCTGATTTTTGTAAGATATCCCTTCTCAGCTTTCTGACAGGTCCCCTTTAAGTCCTGGTCTCCCTGGAGCCTTCTCCTCTCCAGGCTGACCAAGCCCAACTCTCCCAGCCTGGCCTCCCAGCAGAGGCTTCCAGCCCTCCCAGCATTGCTGGGGTCTCCTCTGGCCCCGTTCCACCCGCTCCATGGCTCTGCTGTGCTGAGAACTCTAGATCTGGACCCTCTTGCACGCACACCCACACCTGAAACATTCTGGGAAATAATACATTTCACAACTTGCTTCTTGGAAAGAAAGCACTCTACAACTCCCAGCACCACACAAGTCCAACCATTAAGAAGCAGGAGCTCAAAATGAAGAAAAAACCCCCAAGAAACCCCGTGGCTTCTTCTTGAGGGCCACCACTGCCTTCCTCCTGCTGTGGGAGAGGGAAAGAAGGGGTGTGCTGGTTAATCTCCTGTTTATTCAAAGCCACCAGCAGAAGTTAATCGACAGTTATGAACTAATTGAGTGCGTCTGCAGCTCTCTCCCCCCATTCATCTCCCTTATTCAATTTAGCTCTGCCAGGCTCCCATATGGTGCCGTGCCCCTGCTGCTACACCAGCCATTCATCCCAAGAAAAGCCCCGCAACAACGGGGAGCTAATAGTTTAACTGCTCCTCTAAATCTGCCTGACAAAACTGACATTTAGTGCTCCACGTCACGTTGCTGGTTGGGTAAGCTGCAATTTACCCCGAGGCGGGCAGTGGATGCTCCTTTTATTTACCTCTGGTAGTTAAAAGCGTAATTAATATTCCCCCTCCGCAACCAAGAGGAGAGATTTGACAAACACTCAGATTTAAATTCCACATTAGAGCAGGCATTAAACCCAAACATCTCCCGCTGCAGAAGGGACACGTGTAGCTGTAATTTCACTTTTTAGGGTTTTAATACCGCCAACTAATTTCTGCTGTCAGTTTAATGAGGTGGAAAACACAAATCTCCCCGTGCGGGGCTGGGACTAGGCAGAGAGCTGGGGTGGGTTTGCCTGGTGGTGTTTCAGTCCAAATCCCCTGGTTATTGGGAGTCTAAACACTGGGAAGTCTAAAAAAAAGAAAAGTCTGGAAGATTTTGGCTTCAACCAACAAATACTTCAGGAGCAGTTTTCTGAGTTGCTGGAGAATTGCTGAAAAACCCCAATAATCATGGGCCAGGCTGGAACACTGTGATAGCACCAAACCCAGCTAAAATCTTCAAATCATAGAATCATTTAGGTTGGAAAAGACCTCCAGGATCAGCAAGTCCAACCTTTGGCCAACATCTCCCTGACCCCCAGACCATGTCCCAAAGCTCCACATCTACTGGTTTGTTGAACCCCTCCAGGGATGGTGACTCCAGCACCTCCCTGAGCAGCCTGGGCCAGTCCCTGACCAAAGACTGGGATGTCCCCTTCTCAGGGTCTGACCTTCTCCATCCTGCTTTACACCAAGTTGAGGTTAGGCCAAGTAAGCAATAGGGCAAGAGAAAACGGCCTCAAGTCACACCAGGGGAGGTTGAGGTTGGACATGAGGAACAATTTCTTTGCCTGAAGGGTTGTGAAGGGCTGTGCCAGGCTGGGCAGGGCAGTGGTGGAGGCCCCATCCCTGGAGGGGTTTCCAAGGCTGGAGATGTGGTGCTGAGGGATGTGCGTTAGTGGTGCCCTGGTAGGGATGGGGGAATGGTTGGACTTGATGATCTTAAAGGTCTTTTCCAACCAAAACTATGATTCTATGATCCAGTCACATCATTTAATCACGAGCTTAAAGAAGCAGTTCACAAGGTGTTCAATAAACGAGCAGATGTGGAGCTTTGGGACATGGTCTAAGGGTGAGGGAGATGGACAAAGGTTGGACTTGCTGACCCTAGAGGTCTTCTCCAACCTAAATGATTCATGGGGCACGTCACCAAACAGGCAAAGTTCTCACAGAGAAACAAATGACTGCAGCTCCAACTCGTGCTCATTCCCACTGCACTCCCAGCTCCATCAATCCTGTGTGACTGATTAAAATTATTAACATGTACACCACCTTTAGGCAACCACCCTGGCTCATTAAACATGGGAGCCTGGAATTATCTCCACTCTAACAAATGTGTGGTGGTTCTGAGACATACATCAGGAATTTTGAAGCTTTTCTTTTGGAGATTTTCTTCGTAGAATGCCAAAAAAGGGGGAAAAAAAAGGCAGCAACAACTCAACAAAGAGGCTGCTGTTGCTCTGGTCTCAATCCATCCTATGTAGTAACCCAGTGCCTCCTGACTCCTTCACAAGACTTCATTAGTCACTGCCAACTTCAATCTGCTTCAGTTACTCTGCATGCAGCTCCCAAAGGAGAAGAGCTCTCCCCACTGATCACAGGCTAAACTCAAGATAAACTGGCTCATTTCACACCACGCCTCAACCACACGAGCAGCACAAACTGGGAAAGGAATCTCTCTATATTTAACCTAAATAAGAGAGAAGTTCTAAACCTGGGTCTCCACAGCAAGAACTCAAGTTTTAGGTGCAGGGAGGTTAGTGCAAGAAAAGAAAAATGAAATAAAAAAAAAGAAAGAAAAAGAAATAAAATTATTTCTCTCCCAAACGTCAGAGGATAATGAATGCCTGCATATAAATATATATATAAAAAAACCCTTTAATATTGGTATTATGCTATTTCAGAGAGTGCTGTTGATGCACAATCTGGGAACAAATGATTTGAATGTCCTTGCTCAGAGCAAATATTTGAAAAGGTTGCAGTGGTTGAAAGGGAGTTATTTAGATTTGTATTTTATGCCAAATGAGATGCCAGGCTATGAAAATGTATAAATCAGGAGATAAGCAGCAGAGCCACAAAGGTCAGAAGCACAGCTGTTGATAAAGGGAACCTCATTAATCATAACAGAAGAATTGCCAGGTTGGGTTAGACCTGAGCCCAACTGCTCTGATGTCCTGGTTCTGGGGAGCTCTGGATGCTTCATGGAAGGTACAAGAGAGAGCACAAAATACAGGTGTGGAAAAAACCCTGTTTCCAACCCCCTGATGGTGAGAGATTGCTCTGAATTTTGAAATACCAAACTTCACACGCCTTCCAAAGTGGTTCCTAGCAGTATTTACTCCTGAATTTGAATAATTTTAATTTAACAAGCTGCCCAGAGAGGTTGTGGAGTCTCCTTCTCCGGAGAGATTCCAAACCCACCTGGACATGATCCTGGGCCTCCTGCTCTGGGGGAGCTGCTGGAGCAGGGGGGTTGGATGAAATGTTCTCCAGAGGTCCCTTCCAACCCCACCATGCTGGGATTCTGTCATTTTGCCTCTCCCCAGTCTCCAAATCTTCAGAGACATCCACCTCTGAATCCTTCTATAACCTCAGCCTATGCAGCACTTGGTGACCATCAGTTTCATAGTCTAATGATGCATTATATTAAAGTTTTCCCTTCTATTTTAAATGCAAGTTAATGAATAAACCCTTATGCTTGCATTAGCTGACTTATGGAGAAAAAAAATTCCTGGTCCAATCCACAATCTATTGATTTATTTACTTTTATTGTACCTATTTTTGTCATTTCCCTCTAATGGCCAATGCCCAATCTTTCAGTCCCTGCTCATCTACCTTCCTTCATCCCTGAGTCAGAAATTTCTCTCCCTCTTCAGTATTGTTTTTAGGATCAAGACTGACCAAATTAAGAGCAGATCTACTGCAGCATGAGGGCCGTGGGTTAGTGGTGCCCTGGCAGTGCTGGGTTGATGGTTGGACTCCATGATCTCAAAGGTCCCTTCCAACCAGAAGGATTCTATGACTCTTGAGAAGCTGGTTGAAAGCTTCTGTGTCTCTGAACTGCTCTAACAACACGGGCTGGAGCACAAAGAGCAAGTGAAGAGAGAAACGTGCATGTATTTCTTTCTAAATTCTAAGCAGCTTGACTCAACCCCATTAACTTCTCCCCTCCTGGAAATGGAAAGCCAAGATGGCCTTCAAGGAAAATCGAAGGGGCACAAGCACCCGTTGGGAGCCCTCACATGTAATTAGTGTGCTCCACTGGCTCAGCATCACCATGGCAAGAAGAGGGAGGGGACTTCTTCCCCCGGGAGGTCTAGACTGACAGAAAATCCATTCCAGCCTCGGGGCACCTTATTTTCCACAGACAGGGGAAAATGGGAAAGCCACCACTTCATTTGAGCAGCTAATAAACACCCAGGGAAAGCTCACGGGTTTCTGACTTGGGTCAAAAGTGAAGTCCCCAAGTGCCAGGGGCTTGCAAACATCTCTATTAGGGCTGTGGTGGACATGGAGATCACAAGGTTTTCTGTCGACTAAGCAGAGCTGCTTCTGTCTCTTTGCCATCTGAATCTGCCCCCAGGCTCAGCAGGCTTCAGATATGAAGACCACCCATGTTCTCATTAGGCTCTTTGGGAATTCTGTTGAGGGTTTGCTCTGTGTAGCACAAAAAGAACCTACACTTTCCTTGCCTGGGCTTTGCAGGGCCCTCCCTCTCCATAAACCCTCTGATCATGTCACAACAAACTGGAGAAACCAACACAAGGTTGCTTTACCCCAAGAAGAGGAGAAAACCCACACTGGAGGCACTTACCACTTGTCTTCTCCTCCCCCTGCCCTACTTTTAAGAGAAAAATCAAATATACAACAATTGCCGTGGCCATGGAAGAGCAATAATTAAATTCTTGGCATTTTCATGCTCTCCCAAGTGACACGCTCTAATCGGGAGACCTTTAACTTCTGTGAGAATGGTCTTCAGAAGAGACAAAGGAATAAAACATTCAGCCTGAAGGTTCCACTCGAAACTCTCCTATCTCTGAGTGATGCTGAAGGTTGGTTTCGACACCAGCACTCAAACCCTTGAGAGGAGATTTATGAACAACAGTCTGGTGGCTTCTAATTAACACCAAGTTCTCTTTTTTTGCCTCATTTAAAGAGCAACAACAACAGCAGGTCTTGTTTCCTGAGGCATTCAAGAAGTTCTTGACTCTACTTTTGAGGTCCAACCAACAGCAATCTGAGGAGTTCAAGGAAATTACAGAATTCTTACTGGTGGTGCCTTTTCAGCCTGGTCTGGGGGAATCTCCCATCCCAACATTCAGCTCCTTTTCTAGCTGCAAATGTTTTGCTAAAACTGACAAAATTAACTTGGATTTTACTCCTTCGTCATAAAATGTATTCTCACAGAAATGCAATTTTCTCAACAAGGAAAATGTCACCTGATATAAACTCCACTGAGGGAGCTGAAGTTCATTATACCCCTAAAATGAGCCCGTATCACATTATAGAGTATGCCAACATTATGTCCACAGATGACTAGGTAGGCAATTAAATCTGAAAGCTAGCTGAATAAACAGCACAATTCATTTTTGGTACCCTACATCACAGCTATCCCTTTCTATTTTATTTTTTTCTGATGTGTCAAGATTATTTTCAAATGTATGTATAATATACATCAGTGTACGTGCATCTTTCTGCATTACCAGGCTACAGGGTGATATAATTTAACAAGATATTCCATATTTCTGTTCTGTACCCTCTTAACCAACCTTTTCCCACTTGTATAACACACAAACAAACAGTTAACTGACTTCACCATGATATATTTAATTTGGGGCTTCTTTTTAAAGCCTTTCCCAGCCAACTAATTCAACCCAACCTTGCTGATCCTAGAGGTCTTTCCCAACCTAAATGATTCTATAAACTTAAATACACTCTAGGACATTCCTGTATTGATAATTGCATTTTTTTCCTTTACAAAAGTCTATTAAAAAGTTGTGGTTCTGCTCTGCCATTGACATATGGGGCTAAGGAGTGAGAACCTTGCCTGGGTGAGTGTAAATGCTTGAGTCTACTTCGAATCCCTGGTGAGAAAATCAGCTTTTATAATAGCTCTAGTTTATTGAACTCCCCTCACCACCCTGAATTATTCATCCAGCCCACTTATCAATTCTTTGAGAATTTTTAGGGATTGAACAAAGCTCCCCCCCCACTCTCTCACGTGTGATTTACAAATCTAAAGTCTTGGTGTGAAAGCTCTGAAGGGGGTTTTTATATTCCAGCGAGGCTCATTTAGACATTTATCACTGCAACAGAGAAGTCACAAGAGCTTATTTATTGTTCAGAAATGTTGGGATTTAGGGTTTAATTGGTCGTGGCTCAACAGAAGGGCAGGATCAGAGCCAGGCTGTTGTTTTAACACTTTCAGAGCTGATTTGTGTGTAAATAAAGAATTGATTCATCATCTGTTGTGAGCTTTGCACCCTTTCACTGCTTTATCCCGAGCAGGGTGTGGGTTGAAGCTGCCCTGGACATAGTGCCACAGACCAAGGTTTTCATCAGTGCAAGCACATTTTTCTTTTATCTCTGGGTGCTTCTAAAGTTCCTGTGATTTTATAATTTTCTGAGGTGCCTGGCAACTAGTTGAAAGCCAGAAAATTTCCATTAAAGCCCTTGCCAGTGAAGTTTTATTCCCATACACTGTGTTTGGGTGCTGCACACACCGTGTGAATGTTTGTACATCCATCATTAGGTAGATAAAGCTAATTTAACAGCATAGAACTAGTGCATTGAAAATTTCAATTTTGCCTGTTTCAGATAGCACCAAACCTTATTTCCTTGACAAATGACTATGGCTGGGATGGTTTGGGATGGGCTCTTCAGGCTTTAATGGATGGTTTTCCTCCCTCCTCTGCATGCTACAACGTTTGAGGCCACTCATTGCACGTTGCTTTTTTGGCTGGAATGCTTATGGAATTGACAAGCAAATTTGATGGACTGAATTTCATAGACTACAACCATTTAACTGGGCAATATTTGGGTCAGAGAAACCACTCCATAAAAGCAGCAGCAAAGTTCCAAGCAGCACAGGCACAACCTCAGCAAGCAGGTACCTTTTGAAGTCTCCACATCATCTGTTTGAAGACCGTGGCTACCTCCTTTACTAGACCCCAGCATCAGAGATCACAGGGAATTCAAAGGGATAAAACTGACTTAGGATGAGACAATGGTGGGAAGAATAAACCAGCAACCACAGGTTGGAGATGATGGATAGACGGGGAACTCCCGACCCAAGCACTGCTCTGGATTGGGTGTAAATAAAGCTTTAAAGTGAACCATAGACTGACCTTTCTTAGCACAGCACCCATCAGTGATGCAGCAGGTGCTAGGCTGAGACATCCCCTTTCATCTCTGCATCTCCCTCCCCCTCCAGCCCCCACCCCCAAGGAAATCTTCCTGACATCAAGGTAACCTCACCCCTTTTCTCCTGATGTTCTCTAGCCTGTGAGCAGCCATTGTGCTTGCAAAACTAATCTGCTTTCTATTTATACGTATCAATAAAAAGGAAAAAAAAACCCCAGCCCAGACTGCAGCATTTTCACTAAACAACTGGAGGGATTTGAGAAAAGAAAACAAGCCTATTTCACTTCAAAATGTCAAGATTCAATTCACCCCAGCACGCTATTCAGTGCACACAAAGAAGGGATAAAATCCATCCCAAAGTGTGCTGAGGGACTCCCAATCAGAAAAATGTCATTTTTAGGGAGACAGCCACTGATAAACCTCTGGGAAGAACGGGGAAAAGTGGGGACTAACCACAACAATTACACACACACCCCCCCCAAGAGGGAGGGGGGGAAAATCAGGGATAATTAAGGCTGTAATGTGTGTAGCTGGAATAAATTTCAACTGACACTAAGGCAGCAGAAATGAGTTTACTATTGTTGCTGCTCAGCACCCAAAACACATTTCTGGTTGTTTTTTTTTCTCTACAAAAATAACATTGGCAGTTTAAATAAGTAGAGAGAATGTTTGAAGATTTTTGAAGGTTTCCCCCACCCTCCCCAGCTCTTTCTTCTCTCTTGGAAAAGTGCCTCTATTCTAAAGAGATGATTGCAAACTAATCTGAGGAGGATACTTTCAACTTCAATACCAGCCACTAGAATTCCTCTGCGTGTGGGTTTTTTTCCTCCAATTTTCATGACAGGATGTTTACTACGAACAAATTCGTAGACATGAGCCAACAAAGAATAAATCACTCCCAGGTAGATAATGAAGGTCGGGCTTGAAAGTCTGTGAGGAACCTGAACATGGAAGGGCTGCTGTTCAGCCACTGAAGGGATGCTCTACATAATCTGGAGTGTTTAATTAGCTGCTTCTTTATCACATCCACATAATCATAGAATGGGTTGGAAGGGACCTCTAAGGTCATCTGGTCCAACCCCCCTACAAGAAGCAGGGACATCTCTACCTAGGGCAGGTTGCTCAGAGCCCCATCAAGCCTGACCTTGAATGTCTCCAGGGATGGGGCCTCCACCACCTCTCTGGGCAGCCCATTCCACTGATCAACCACCCTCATAGTAAAGAACTTTTTCCCAACATCCAACCTAAATCTCCCCTTTTCTAGCTTAAAACCATCACCCCTCATCCTGTCACTACAACCCCTTGTGAGCAGATCCTCCCCACCAAAGATACGTTGATGTCACGATGTGTTTTCAGGAGAAACTATCTGGAGGAAGGTTCCACACCAGCTGAACCAACGAAGATGGACTCAGCACCACTTGCATCAATGAACCAGTAGCACCTTATTCTCAGAATCACAGAATGTTAGGGATTGGACAGCAGAGTCTGGATGATGGACCCTGAAAACATCTCCAGAGATATCTGCTTCCATAATGCACGGCCACGAAAGGGTCACTTGCAAATTAAAAGCATGGAAATGCTGATGCTCCTCCAAACTGCATTAACACAACCAGCAGGCAGCACGTGGCCAGATTAATCCCATGAACTCAGCATTAACATATCACTAGTAATGTAGATGACTCATTTATGAGCGTATCAACATCTAAAGCAGAGTAAAACATGCCCTGGAGCACCTTGGAGGGTCATTTTCTTCTCCTAATAAACACATCAGAGCAATGGCCAGTAGCACTTTCAGGCTCAACGGGAAAGAACGTGGGCAAAGCATCATTATCAGTGGCTACAAAGGGGCTGCTTCAAACTTGGATCTCGAGTTTTAGATTAAATCCATCACTACCAGAAGGGAGGTGTCCCTGCCCATGGGACTAGATGATCTGGAAGGTCCCTTCCAACCCAAACCATCCTATGAGAGTTTAAAAAAGGAGATATATATATATATATATACACACGCACACAGGGATTTATTTTCTGTACATCACTCCTCAACACTTTATACACATTTAGCTATTTGAACCACTGCTGCTTTGGACAAGTCAAGGGGTTCCTGTTCACAAAGCACTTTATGTGTATTTTTTCCACCCTATTATTCCCTTGTAGTTCACACTAGAGCATCTTTCTTTGCTTTGGTACTTGCTAATAAGACAAGTGCAGCCTGTGATATTACCCAAGTTTATGAAACATGATAAAAAGTGACTTACTTGGGACTTTTCTTCTTTTTGCCCTGCTGAAATCCAACCCCACAATAAAACACTGTATCCAAACCCCAAATTTCCACTTGGCTGCCATAGAACCACAAACATATTTGATGTGAAAATACCATTCAGGTCTTCAAACAGTTCAGTGTTTTCCCAGCAACAGAGCAAAACAACCTCATGCTGCAGCCTCACCTATCACCAGGAGCTGTGGATGCCTGCACAGGGAGGTGTTTAGCAAACAACAACGATAAGGAATGAGGTCCAAGCATAGCTGGGAGATGAGATGTGGCCACCTGACTCCACAAGTAGCCTTTTAACTGTGTAACGAGAGTAAATATCAGGGGAATATGAATTCTTTGACAGGTATTGAGAGAAAAAGAGTTGTTGTCAAAAGAAGCAGGTCTAGAGCATCACCACAGGAGCTGCTTTCCTTCATAGCTTGTTCTAGCTGGGCTCAGCTTGAACATGGACATGGAAATGATCAGAGGGCTGGAGCACCTCTTCTGTGAGGACAGGCTGAGAGACTTGGGGTTGTTTAGCCTGGAGAGGAGAAGGCTCTGGGGAGACCTTATAGTGACCTTCCAATACTGAAAGGGGCCTATAGGAAGGCAGGGGAAGATCTGTTCTCAAGGGTTTCTAGCAATAGGGCAAGGGGTGATGGGTTTAAGCTAGAAAAGGGGAGATTTAGGCTGGACATTAGGAAAAAGTTCTTTAATCTGAGGGTGGTTAATCACTGGCACAGGTTGCCCAGAGAGGTGGTGGAGGCCCCATCCCTGGAGACATTCAAGGTGAGGCTTGCTGGGGCTCTGAGCAACCTGCCCTAGGTAGAGATGTCCCTGCTTCTTGTAGGGGGGTTGGACCAGAGGACCTTAGAGGTCCCTTCCAACCTAATACATTCAATTATTCTACAAACTGCATATGTAAGAGTGATCATTAGCTGACAAACAGTGCTGCCTCCATCTGAATGGAGCCAAGAAGAACCTTCATCAATACTAGTGAGGTACAGAATTGATAGTCAAGAATCCTCTGTCCCTGGAGTCACTGCTCTTCTATTTGGATGAAGACTGAGCATCAACTGTAAGAACTGCAGCCACATATCTATTAAAAATGTGGCTGAAGGTTGAGGGACACATTTGGCTCAAACTATTTTATAGGGGACTAGCAGAGTGGGACAGAGAACGTTGCTTCCAGCCTCTCCCCCAATATTCTCTGTAAAACATAATTCTTTTTACAAATCCTCAATGGAGTTCGTTCCAGAAATCATAGAATCATAGAATGTTTGAGGCTAGAAGGGACCTCCAAAGCTCATCTGGTCCAACCCCCCCTACAAGAAGCAGGGACATCTCTACCTAGGGCAGGTTGCTCGGAGCCCCATCAAGCCTCACCTTGAATGACCCCAGGGATGGGGCCTCCACCCCCTCTCTGGGCAGCCCATTCCACTGATCTATCACCCTCATGTTAAAGACCTTTTTTCTAATATCCAGCCTAAATCTCTCCTTTCCCAGCTTAAAACCATCACTCCTGATCCTACTGTTAAAAGCCCTTTTGAATAGACCTTCCCCCTTTATACTTTTATACTACATCAACTTTATGCTACATCAACTTAACTTGTGGAAGCTTATTCCTCTATCCCACTTTGTAACCGTATTATTGTAAGTAAATAATGGTGTGAAAACTGCATTTTCTGGCAATGAAGCTCATCTTCAGCTGCAGGATCACTGGAAGACCTGAAGAAAATGCTTTCCCTATGGCTGTACCATCATTTCCTTGGGATCTACTCATCCTTCTCACTCCTATTAAGTCACTTCCCACCTGAAGATGTCATGAGAAGATGATTTTGCTCCACATCAATGTCAAAATGCTCCTTCAGCTCTCTAAGTGCTGCCCAGAAATACAGACTCAGGGGCCTGGTAAAGAGTATCAGTATTCACATCAACATTTCTGGCAGAATTTGCTGCAAAATTAGGGGTTGGATTAATGCTACGGAATAGAAAAAATGGCAGCTGCTGCTGCTACAATAAATTCCAGCTGTGGCTAAGCAATCCCTTTTTCAGTGCCACACAAAAAGTGATATTTCCTATGACTAAATGCAACGTGCAACTCTGGCTCCTTTCTCCCTGATCTCCTGTTTTCAGCCACTTAACTTCCTTCAGGGTTGGGGAAAAAAAAGAAATAGATGCTCAATGCACCACTCCCCCAAACAAAAGTGTCCATGGAATAATTAATGAATGCTGTGTAATTTCTTTTTTCTATTTGTGAATCAAGCCGTAATTTCAATCTCTTCTGATTTCTGTATAAACATTTATTTTTAGCTTGGGAGATGAAAAGCTGACAGGCTTGGTAAAGAGACTTTCAAAAGAAATAAGGCACGGGGAAATTTTAATAGCTATTAGATATAAGCATAAAAATGCCATCTGTAGATAAACTCCAAGATGCATATAGGAATAAAAAGAAATAAATGCAGCTGACACGTTTAAATGTCTGTATTTCACTGCTAAATGAGCTACTGGAGGCAGTTCTGCAGTATTAGTAATAAAAGATGTGACACTGCCTTGTAGTGGAGCTGAGGAGATGGGGAAGGACCCATAAGACTGTCCCATTCCAGAGATTTGCAAAGGCAGGAGGTAATAACAGGAGTTTTTTGGTATTATATTATGGGCTGAAACACAGAGAGCTGCAGCTTCAAATATGGGCCATCCTGGAGATTTCCTGGGCCTGGTTCTTCAATTTTTTTCATGTCATATGGAAAAAGAGGGACTTAGAGTATCACAGCAAGCCCAGACTGATGAGGGGTCTCAAGTTCCTGCTGTACTCATCTCTACTGCAGCAATAGTCCAAGGTTCTGACAAGATTTGTTGGTGTTGGGTCAAAGAGGAGAAGGATCCAAGTCACCTTTTCTCCCACAGCACACCTCCAAAAAGTTGTGTTGAGTCACAATGTGAAGAGCTGACTAAAGACCTTCCATGCAGATGTTGCCTGGTCTAAAAGGAGGATGAGCAAAAGGAAGGGGAAAGCACCTGCCCTACATCACTTCTACAATAACCTGCAATAATCTTATTAGAGGAAGCCACAGGACTAAATTAACCCCCTTTATTTTGAAAGCTGGTGTATATAGAATCATAGAATCATCAGGGTTGGAAGGGACCTTAAAGATCATCTCATTCCAACCCCCTGCCATGGGCAGGGACACCTCCCACTAGAGCAGGTTACTCACAGCCCCAGCCAGCCTGGCCTTCAAAATGTCCAGGGATGGGGCAATGGTGATGTAGATTATCCCCAAAATGCTGGCAATAAGATGTTAGCAAGACTTCACCCCAAAAAGTCTCAGATTCTCTTCTTCACAGCTCAATCAAAAGCCCCAAATGGAGAAGACCCAAAGGAGGGGTTTATTTACCAGCTCTTGAGACAAAAACCTGAGGAGGTTTCTACACCCACACCTCAGAGCTTCAGCTTGCACAGAAGACCATGAGGTATGAAACACCTGACACTAGTACTCCAGCACTTCATCTCCTCCACCTCAGGTACCTCCTCAAACGATACAAAAATAGACCAGAGCCACTTTCTGACGTGACTAAGGATCTTCAGTTTTGATCTACATACAACAGCATTAATAATAGATTAAGGGTTGCCATCAAAGCACCATCACCTGCTCCAGGAGGAAGGAACTACAAAGTGTAGCTGTCACATCACCCTCACCAGCTAAAGCAAGGGTGAACCAACCACAGCTGAACCTCTTGCTGGTCTCCTCAACCTCTCTTTAACAGTTCATTCCCCAGCAATGACTTGAATGAACATGACACTGACCTTGGAGAGACAAGGAATGAAAAGATTTTTTCTTTATAGGTGACAGTATCATTGTAGGATGCACTGCAATAAAACCACAGCCTGTGGAGAGGAGGAGGAACCATGGCACCAACGTTTTGTTGGTTGATACTCAAGAGGTAGCATGTGACAGAGGTTTATTTAGTATTTCAGAGGTTTATTTAGTATTTCAGCTCAATCTCTCAAGGATTACTCAATATTGAGTGGATGATGCCACTTCAACATGTGTAAACTCTGAGTAACCACTTAAATCTTTCTTGTTTCCTTCTAACCTGCTCTAGTTGCAGATGTCCCTGCTCAGGGCACATGTTGGACTAGATGACCCCCCCCTTCCAAGCAGAAATATTCCATGATCCCATGAACTGTATCACTCTCAAATACAGAATCTAGTCTGTTAGGCCTGTAAATGGTTTAAAAACAAGCAACAAAGACACTCACTCCATCATGGCCTTAAAGCCATCCTGCCAGAGCCCACTGTGACACCTCCAAAGAGGACATTTCTCCACACCCAACGCAAACCAAGCACACAGAAGGTACTAAAAAGGCAATAAAGGACTAACATGGAGACCCCTTTGGTCACGAACTGACAAGAGCCTAGAAGAAAACTGGGGAGGGACCTTTAACAAGGGCTTGTAGTGACAGGATGAGGGGTAATGGGTTCAAACTAGAAGAGGGGAGATTGAGATTGGAAATTAGGATGAAGTTCTTCACTCTGAGGGTGGTGAGACACTGGCACAGGTTGCCCAAGGATGCTCCATCCCTGGAGGTGTTCAAGGGCAGGTTGGATGGGCCTTGAGCAACCTGGTCTAGTGGTGTAGACTTCAAGAAAAAGAACTGATTTGATTATAAAAGTCCAGATTCTCCATGATCAGTCAATGCAAGGGAGATATTATGAAAATCATACACTAAATTTAGCCTAGGTTTTCATTAGACTGATTCTGACAGGACACAGTAGGAGAAACCAGAGTCCAAAAGCCACCCACAAAAGAATATAAACTCAACACCAGAAATGGAGAATCACATTAAGATGTTAACATGTTGTCCGGATTTTAAATGGGGTATTAATGGGAGGAGCACTAGGACCACAGGAGGCTTTCCCTGTGTTACTAAAAATCAGTGTGAGTTCAAAGGAGAGGGAAAACAAGTTGTAATATCTGGATATTTTATTATGATGTGCATTCCTCTGTAAATAATCAGGATGGCAGCTCCATGTGGAGTCCCTAGCTGAAAGCTGTGATTAACCAAGAGCAGCACCTCATAGTGGACAACCAACTTTGATTTATTGTGGAGGTTAATTTCCCTTTCTGAGGGTCACTAACTTGATCTTATTTGCTTGACTTGCTGGTGATCTTGGTTAATCACAGCCAAAACCCCTTTGTAAATCATGCCTGCCTGAACGTAGCTAATTTAATCATATGACCTTTCCCTTCTTATGCTCACCCCATGGCTATCTGACTTTAATCAGACAGCAAATGATTACTCTAAGTGGTGGAGTATACTCAAAATTATAAATTTCTGAACATCACAAGATGCTAAATTATTGTATTTACGCTCAGAATTAGGAATTTCTGAGCTGCTACATGATGGGATTATTCTGTTTTTTCACAGCTCTAACCAACTGCAGTACCTGGGCTTTAAACAATGATTTTTATGTTGGTTTTCTTCAGCCAGAAGAATAATCCCCACGCCCCAGAGTTCAAGCAGCACGGCTCGGATGCTGATTACTGGTACTGTGGGAAAGAAGGCACTGAAGTGTCAGAAAACACTTTACACCTCCCCTGGTGCTCCTGCAAGGGCTCCTCACAAGAGAACATGTGTTTCTGCAAGTGCACGTGGCTAACCCCGAAGAGCTGCTGCTGCCTCCACCACTGACTCTCAGGCACTAATATCCCAACAACGTGGATGTTCAGGCAGAGTCACTTTTCTATTCAGAAAGACACCAAGATTGAATTTTCTCAGTCCCCAGTGAGGATCAAGGGAGCATGAAGTGTTCTGCCTCTCTGGGTATCCAGCAGCCCTGGTACCACTGCTCTGCAGCAGTTAATAGCCATCAAATTTTAATTAATATGGGGAATATGGCACTCAATGGTTTCAGAACAGAACCAGACCCCTCGATTCCTCTGCTCTTCCCATAACCTATCTGGAAGCTTATTTAAAAAACATTATGATTATTGTTTTATGTCAGGAAGAAGTGTACAGGAAAAAAAAATGAAAAACAGGATTTCTGAAGGGATGACTCCAAAGGTAGAGTCCATTCTGGTGTGAAAGGTTTTGTGGAAGTATTAAAATTACAGAAACTCTGGGAATTGTAGCCCTACATAGATAGAATTTCACTTTCATCTTCACAGGAAGGTACAGGAAGATCTGCTCTCAAGGCTTTGTAGCAACAGGATGAGGGGTGATGGTTTTAAGCTAGAAAAGGGGAGATTTAGGTTGGACAGTAGGAAAAAATTCTTTATATGAAGGTGGCTGATCAATGGAAGAGGTTGCCCAGAGAGATGGTGGAGGCCCCATCCCTGGAGTCATTCAAGGTCAGGCTTAATGGGGCTCTGAGCAACCTGCCCTAGGTAGAGATGTCCCTGCTTCTTGTAGGGGGTTGGACTAGATGCCCTTTGGAGGTCCCTTCCAACCCAAACCACTCTATGATTCTATGAATGACCAAGTTTTTTAACTGCCTCTCCAGCTCCATCACTCACCAGTTAATTCCTCTTCTATTACACATCAGCAGCCATGGCAATATCTAGAATTAACCCAAACCTGCTTTAATTACCTATTACTGGGATCTGAGAGATGGTGACTCCACTGCCTTGCCAGAACTCCCTTTCTCTTTGTTTTTAACACCAAAACCTGCACAAAAGTCACCATTTAGGGCAAAACCAAAGCCCCTGATGAAATCAAATCTGCATTCTGCCCATGCACGCCTTGCAGCATTACATATTTATATGGAACATGGCAAACCAGCTAATTCATTACACAACCCAAGGCAGTGATTTATCAGCCCTGTGAGGGAACCTGGGGCTGGTTTAGTCCCTCATAGTTGGGTTTTGCAGCATCCCCCCAGTTGTGTCCAGCTGCAAGCAGAGCCTGACCCCATGGAGAGCACGTTCATCCAGCAGAGGGAAGATGGATCCCTGCTCTTTCCCCTTTAATTAGCACTTAGCCACATTATGCATGCTGAGGGCATGATTGGCCATAAATGCTTCCAGGGCCACCCCGGGCTTACTAGTAACCTCTGCACGTAGAAAGTGTGTGTTTCACCCAGAACCAGCAAGTGGAAAAATATGTAGCAGGGAGGGTTGGACAGCATCTAATTACACTTGTTTTGCATATGAGGTGAGCAACTCAAGTAGAACCCATTACTCTCTGTCTGCAGAGCAACTCCCAAGGTTGTTGAAAGCAGAAGCAGGGAGAAGATGTCTTGCAGGGCTGGGTACCAGTGAAAAATAGGCTTTTTTTTAATTAAAAAGCAGGGCTGAGGCAGCCAAAAGTGGGACCAGGCTCTGCAAGGCAGTGGGAATTGAGGGTGTTCAGGACCCCAATGGATTCACACAGCAGGGTATCAGAATGGTCCCATTTAAGTGGCTGTTGGGGTTGTTCTCATTTCATCTTGGTTTTAGCACCCCAAGATTTTAAAGCAGCCAAGATTTCCCCTCTCTAGTCAAATTACCAGGTGTAAACATGACATTTTCTTTAAGGGTATGATTTGAGGGTTAATGCTGACTTCACCACTTCATATGGTGGGGGGAAAAATATATTTATAACATTAAAAATCTTGTCCAAAGCTATCACACCCCAACCAACCAAAAGAATATGTTCTACTGAACCTTCCTGTGGTTTTTTCCTTGGTAAATCTGAATATTTCACTAACTTCAGCCATGAGGGGTCCTTATGAACAACACTTTCTACTTCTAGACTCCACATCATTGATAACAAGCTGCAGAAATTGATTTATTCCAGGCACCCTCACCAGCTACAAATCCTTTCGCCCTATTTGCATCGACTGAATTTGCCTTAATTATCCCACTGCCTAATTATGAAGCTCAGGCTAGAGGGGAAGTGGCAGCCAAGCAGAAAAGCAGGGGACAGTTTATTCCACTTCATGGATTCCCAACTTTCTGCTCTCTTGGTGAGGTCATTAAGATGTAAACAGAGACACATGGCAGTGACCTAATGAAAAGGGATATTGAGTTTCCTACTCCAGATAAGGGTGCACAGATTGCCTCTTCCCCACCTGCCACCCAAACAAATGCACGGCCCTTGTTGCAATTAATTTGCTTCTTGTTCTTTTACAGCTTTCCTTGTAGATTTAATTAAAGCCTCCGTGCAGGAAGTATCTGTGGTTAATGGCTTTTCTCTCCTAAATTAAAGCAACGAGGGGAGGTTCTGATTCAAAGAACAACAGGCAAGCATCACATGAAAAGCTATTCTTAATACACCAAGTATTGCCTTGTTTTGACATGAGGAAATACAAAGTACTGGGGGTGCTGAAGGACACTTCTAATTAATGCTAGAGTGCAACAGTGACATTATTTTTAATATCTTTTTTTTTCCTGTTTTGAATTTAAAGTAGTGTGTGCTAAACTTCAACCAAGTAACAGGTGATAGGACAAGAGGGGGTTGTGGTTATTTACTTTGGTGTAATGACATCCTACATGGTAGAGAGGGATCCAGGGTTGTCCCAACCAGAAGCAAAAGGTGCAACAGAAGAAGGACAATAAAAAAAAAAAGGTAATTTTAGACAAAATTAAGCAGTCACTAGAAGAAACAAAGTGAAGAAGGTGGCAGCACAGCACAACATTCCAAGAGTAATTTGANCACCTGGGCACACTCTGGCTCATCTTCAGCTGGCTCTCAACCAACACCCCAAAGTCTTTTTCCCCTGGGCAGCTCTCCAGCCCCTCTCCCCCCAGCCTGGAGCTTTACCCAAGACTTTTCTGGCAGCCCTGCCCATTTCTCTCTGTAGCACAGGCTAAAAGCTCCAGTTTAGCACTAATAATACCAGCAGAAATAATAATAAACCCCTTCTGGAACACTTGTAACTGAAATAGAGCCATGATTGTAGCCTCGGTGATAAGTCTTGCAAGAGATTCCTGTTTGCAAGAGGGTGCCTGGTAACAGGCCAGGCTTTGCTGGGTTTGTCAGCACACAGCTCAGCCCATTCCTCTGTTTCCTTGCTTGATTAGTTTTTGTGAGGCTCAATTTCACAGCTCATGCAATCTCCCCAGCTCTATTTTTCACCTGGGTTATTGCCTTGAAATGAGGAAGGGCCCTGATCAGATAGAATCCTGGCAGAGACTCTCGGGTGCAGGCAGAGTGACCAGGGATGGCTCCTTCTCCTCTCATGCCAGTTAAGCAATTCATTGTAGGGAAACAGTGACCAAGAAAAATGGCAGAAAGGCAATTAATTTGGAAATAAAGGATGATTTTGGTCAGCTGCACACAACCACATGGCCCCTGTTCTTCCCTCCAGCAGTCTGGACTTTAAGGAGCTCAAGGAACACAGGAGATAAGAAAGGGAATTAAAAGGAGAAGGAGCCAAGATTAGAACATTCTCATTGTGAAATTAAGGGTGAACGCTGATGGATGAGGTGGTTTATCACTAACCCCCCCAGATAGGCCTAACAAAGGTACTTCAGCTCAAGCATCTCCCATGGGATCCAGGGGTCAGAGAACCAGAGAATCATTTAGGTTGGAAAAGACCTCGAGGATCATCAAGTCCAACCTTTGCCCAACATCTCCCTGACCCCCAGACCATGAGTTACGGAGAAGAAGCTCAAACAAAAATATGATCAGTCAGTAAGAGTTAATGACCACAGCACCTCCCTGCCCTGTGCTGACACCACTCAATAGACATGAACATCTCACTGCAGCTCCTCTTAGTTGTATCACAGAGGTGATTAAGCTGTGGTTTACTGGAGCAAAGCCAGATTCAACATGATTTCTTCTACTCATTTTTCTTCAAGCACTTTTCTGCTGCATCCCCTCCTTGACTCCAGGAGAGCAACATTGACCTTACTCCTTGTAGACCCCCAGAATTGTGGTTGTAAAAGACCTTTAAGATCATTGAGTCCAACCATTCCCCCATCCCTGCCAGGGGCACCACTAACCCATGTCCCTCAGCACCGCATCTCCATGGCTATGAAACCCCTCCAGGGATGGGGTCTAGCTGCTGTCCCTCACTTCAATATTTCAATAATCCATTTTGAAAACTAACACTTCAATCTCTTAGAAAAAATACAGAGCAACATAAATTACAGGGTGAGTTTTAGCCTTAATATGCAGTGCAGCTCCTTAACACATTTCTAGTCACACAAAGCCTAATAGGGGTTAGAGCAATTAAGCTTCCAATGCCACTACTCCTCTTGTACAACAACCACTGATACTAAAATAAGGAAAAATTCTTCTTTCCATCTGGATATTTAAAATGAAAGAACCTGAAGCCAGTTTTGAGCTATCCCATGTATACAAAAATGCAGTTTCAGAATAAACACCACACAAATCACACCTTTTTCATGAGGGAAAGGTCTTGAAGTGCATGAAAATGATTCACAGAATTGAGAGGGTTGGAAAGGACCCATGGAGATCATCTCATCCAACCCCCCCTTCTTCATGAGAAGAGAGTCCACCCTGGTAAACCTTAACTGGACAAGACTCAATATGGGACAGCAATACCAATCATAGAATCATTTAGGTTGGAGAAGACCTCTAGGATCAGCAAGTCCAACCTTCATCCAACATCTCCCTGACCCCCAGACCATGTCTTGAGGTGCTACATCTACTCCTTTTCTGAACACCTGCAGGGATGGTGCCTCCAGCACCTTCCTGGGCAGCCTGGTCCAACACTTAAATACCAAGGTAAGTGGTTTCATACATACCTCTCCCTCTCCTCCCTCCCCCTCCCAAATGTCTGTATGAAGCCCCAGTGTTCTATATAATAAAGACAGGTTTCAGGCTTATCCTCCAAGGGGATAATGAACTCACAATTTCTCAAAGCAAGCTCAGGATTCAATTCAAATCCCTGTATATTAGCTGTGAAAAGCAAGACAAAGCTTTTATTAAGGTGGAAACAACCAAGACATCCCTAGATTGCACAAGCATTTATTTCTCCTACACTGGTTCCCACTCTAAATATCTGGTACCTTCACAAAATGAGTGGTGTAAACCCAAACTGCCCCTTTAAGGCCAGAAACCCCCCCAAGCCCAGCTCATCTGTAAATTTACTGCTTGACACGGAGGGAGCAAGGACAGTAACCGAGTGTGATGGTGTGACCAGCACTGCCATCAATCACTTCACCTCACTCTGGAGCACCCATTTATTCTGGAAAACCCAGGCTGTCAGCACATTATAGATGGTGGTTTCTCACCCAGCACATCTGGGCTAATGTGGGGTTTGATGGGTAGGGGTAAAGTCAGAAATGACCCACGTAGGTATTGGCAAAGTGACTTTGAGTGAGTGGCTAAACACGCCCAGAAAAGATGAACTAAAGCAGAGCTGCTCCTCCACAGCAAGGATCTGATCCCTCCTGCACCTCAAGGAAGCTGTTTCATCTACATCACTGCCCTGGGGGGCTCATGGACATGAAAAAGAGCTAATAAAATAAATAATAATAAAAAATAGATCGATTTACTTACTGGTGGTCTGAGTGTTAGGGATTATCTGAGCAACCTGCTCTAGTGGGAGGTGTCCCTGCCCATGGTGGGGGATTGGAACTAGATGATCTTTAAGGCCCCTTCCAACCCTGATGATTCTATTTGCAAGTTTTTCTACAAAGGAATAGGAACACAATCCTTGGCTATATATAAAGTAACACAATCAGATCCACAGCAATCAGAAGATACAAGGAAGAAACAATCACTTTGGGTAGATGTTTTAAAAATGAAGTGGTGTATTTTAATTAAAAATAAAATTAAGAGATTGCTTTCAAGCAGATTTCATTCTGCGTGAAAATTTCATGATGTTGCATGATTGATTTCATCCTGCTTCATATCACACCTCTGTACTCAAAGCATAGTCCACAAATGTACTTTTTAGTGGTGGCAACTGAGAAAATCACCCTCCCTGCTATCTGGGGCAGAGAGTTCAACACGTTTGACTCTTCCAGATGCAACAAAACTCCTGGGGCATCCCCAAATCATTTAATTGCAGACAGAAAGCCATGTTTACTTTGGGTTGCATGACTCTGTGACACAAGCCCGTGTCTCTACACATAGTTGAAGATTCAGAAGAGATCACAGGCGTAGTCTAACAGCTCAAACAGATCAAACAGCTCAAACACATTCATCTTCTGCTGGGTGCTCCCCTCCCTCTGCAAGCTGATAAACCTATTCTGGTTCCTGGGGCAGCAGCAGCTGAGAATCCAGGACTGGTTCTAACCTTTCTCACTGGTTTCTAAGTCCTACACAAGTTTTAAGTGTGGATTTCCTGGAATTATCCAGAAATCACTGTTAAAAACCTTTAACAACCTTGATATTTTGGAAATTACTCCAACTCGTTTTGAAAACCTGCTAAATTTGTGTTTTCTGTCATAAAGTTCCACAGGTTCTTGGGCCCCCTGCTCTGGGTGAGCTGCTGGAGCAGGGGGGTTGGATGGGATGATCTCCAGAGGTCTCTTCCAACCCCACCATGCTGGGATTCTGTGATAAGTACTAAGTAAACTTAGTGGGTTGTGGCTTTAAACTGGAAGAGGGGAGACTGAGATGGGAAATTAGCAGGAAATTCTTCACTCTGAGGGTGGTGAGACCCTGGCCCAGGTTGCCCAGGGGTGCTGTGGATGCTCCATCCCTGGAGGTGTTCAAGACCAGGCTGGATGGGGCTTGAACAACCTGCTCTAGTGGGAGGTGTCCCTGCCCATGAACTATGGTTGGAACGAGATGATCTTTGAGGTCCCTTCCAACCCAAACCATTCCTACAGCCAGAAGGAAAAATAATAAATCTGCTGCCTACCTGAGGTGAAGGTAAAAAATGCCCCAATCCTCAGAGAACCAAGAGTGGGAGGAACGTTGCTGGAAGTGACACTTAAGCCCATTGAAAAGAACTATAATTCTCAATAACTTCCTTGCTGTAACATCTCCTGCCTGACTAGCAAACACAAGATAAAATGGGAATAATCCCCTGCCAACCATGCCCAGCTGCAGATCCACCTCCACTGCTCCATCAGCAGCTCTGGGCATCTGCCAATTTCTCCTGGTTTTGAGTATTTTCATTTCAGGATGGGTGTAGAAGTGGCTGAGATTGCAGCCTACCCAGGGAAAGGAGCCCAGAGCACTAGGGGAAGACAATAGGAACTATTTAGGGTTGGAAGAGCTCCCGTTGACAATGACTAATCAGGAGATCTCAATATGGTCCTCAGCACATGAGTGGGAAATGAGCAGGGGCAGAGAGCTGCAAATGATGTTTCTCAAAATACAGGACACTTCAGAAGCTGTGCCAAGGCTAAAAATAAACCCATCATTATGGAATTCTGCATCCATCCAACATTTCCCCCCACTGCAGTCAAATTCCACGGGGTGTAAACAGGTGGAGAACTGGGGCCAAAATATTTCCTCCTACTGGGATCTTGTCTGTTCTTTTCAGGGCTCTTCATTCCCTTTTTTTGCCAGACAAGGAGCAAAACAATACAAGGTCAAGATCACACAATGTCCCCAAATAACACAATTACTGAATTTGGATCCAAAATATAGATATTTCCTTGAAACCACCATGAAAATACTCTAAATAATCAAGAGAAGCTCTATCCCATCCACTATTGTCTCCACGATTACAAAACTGGGGACAAAACCTGTTTGCTAAACTTATAGAAACATTTCAATTCCCATATTTTCCATTACTAGTGGAAAAAAGAGAAAAAAATATAATCCAATTTCTCTGAATAATGAAAGTTTCATTTAATGTTCCATTTGTTTCATCTTTGTTGTTTTTTTTTTCACTTAGCCTTGAGACATAAATCATATTAAAATATTACTTTAAAGATATTTACTTATTACAGCAACAACACACGACTCAATATATTACACTCTTTTGACATTTTAAAAACAATATTTAAATGGTCCCAAATGGAATTATTTTTTGAAGGCTTATTTCATGGAAAATATCTTTTCATCTCAGCAGCAGAAACAAATTCTGAAATGCTGTGTATGGGGAAGAGATAATTTTTTCTGACTCTCACATTAATACAGGGCTTTAAAGAAGAGTTTGAAAAAGATGCACTATATGTAAAGTGTCAAATCATGTGATATGAAATTTGAATTACCAGCTAAATGAGCAGTTTCAAGATATTCAGAAGTCTTAGGGAAATTTCAACTAAGAGGTTTAAATTTTAGTCGCTTTAATTGATGTAAAGCAGAGTTTTCAAGCCAGAAAACACTTTCTAACTTTTCCCTAAATTCTATAAATGAGGGTTTGATGCTTTTTTAAAAATATGTTAATTGAGAAATATTTATTTTAAAGATTTTAAGAGCAAGTAAAAAGGGCACACTAGAATTTAGTATTTTTTTCTAATAAAAAACTTCCTATTTTCCCCATGAATTTTCAACCTGAGCTTTATCAAAGACAAAAACCTCCTGGACAGCTGATTTTTTTTGCTGGCCAACAAGATTAAAATGCATCTCATTGCACATCTAAGCAAGACCCCCTAATATTTGACTAATCCAAACCCCTCTTGTGTACTCCTAGTACCTGGAAAGGGAGAAAAAGGTGAATAGCTTGAAAAGGGATTTGCTAAATTCACCCAAGAACCTTCTCATCCATCAGCTGCTGCCAGCAGGGAAGGAAACAAAGGCTGTGGGTAAATAAAGAATCTCCTAATGGTATTATCAAGGACTGGATCACCATGGGAAGTTATTACTTACTGGGAGTTATGCTCCATCTCCCCCTCATTTTTTAGTGCTCTCCCCAGTAATGGGAGCTCATGACACTTATGCATGGTCATTATTCATGAAAAAGCAGCAAAATGTACCCAGCAACAAATGGGAATGCTTGTACCTGTCTCACCACTGCTGGATTTTCAACACAACAAATGAGAAAGGAGCCACTAAATCAAGCCTAAAAATACCCAGGCATGAAAACCTCTCATAGACAAGGTAATATTTATACCTGCTACTTCCCAATTAAGAAAATTCATTATGGAATGATATTCGACGGGCTCTAATGCATAGAATAATGCATAAAAACTGCTCTAAAGCTAAATATTTCATTACACCATTGACCAGGTTGTTTTTATCACAATAAAACCTGTACAAGGTCTTTTTATAAGGGAGCTCTCAACGTTTAGCATGGAACAACGTGGCAGAAAGTGTCTCTGATGAGAAAGAAGTTACTTACAGGTAGTAAGTGTAGGAGTGATAGCTTCTTCTGCCATGATGGTGGGAGGATTAGGCAGTGGTGGGAAAGATGAAATGGAAGGAAAGAAAAGCCAAATATTAATGTATGAAAAACCAAGATGAAAACTGAGAGCAGAAGTGGTGACACAAATGAAAGGCAGCAAGGATGCACAGCATGCAACGAGTCTGGGACAGACTGATGACATCTCCAACCTCCACACTTTAAGCAATACAATAAATATATAATGCATCTTAACTGTTAAATCAAGCCACCCACTAAGTAACATTAGATATTTAATATATATTTATTTCTGCATATACTACACCCACAAACACCCCCAAATAAAGTGATAAAACACCCCTGATTACACCTCACTGCATTATGAATGAGGATATAGAACTTCTATGGGGTTGAAAGTTTAACAACACAGGATTTCAGGACATGTATTAAGCAGCTTCTCTTCCTCTGCTAGTACTGGAGAATCCTGGGATATCCTGTTCTTTACTTATTGAGAAATATGGACCCAGAGAGTCTTTCCTCCCTTACCTCCTGCACAGCCACGTCCTGCTCCGCATGAGCATGAAGTAGAGAAGTCCTCAAGCTACATGGTTTTGGTTTACATAGAATCGTGGGTTGGTTTGGGTGGGAAGGGACCTTTAAAGGTCCAACCCCCCTGCAGGGAGCAGGGACATGTTCAACTATCTCAGGTTGCTCAGAGCCCAACCTCCCCTGCAATGGTTGCAGGGCTGGGGCAGCCACCACCTCTCTGGGCAACCTGGCACAGGCTCTCACCACCCTCAGCACCAACAATTTCTTCCTTCCATCTAGTCTAAATCCCCCTCTTTTTGTCTAAAACCATCATCTCTTTTCCTGCTTCAACAAGCCCTGCTAAAATCATTGTCCCCATCTTTCTTCTAGGTCTCCTTGAAGTCCTGCAAGGCCACCAGAAGGTCCCCCTGGAGCCTTCTCTTCTCCAGGCTGACCAAGCCCAACTCTCCCAGCCTGGCCTCCCAGCAGAGGGGTCCCAGCCCTCCCATCATCTTTGTGGCCCTCCTCATTCCCTCCCTCAATTACGAGCCCACAAGCAGCAGAGAGTTGAGTCCTGCAACCCTCCAAAAGGGCCAAGTTTCAATATATGGGGCGCAGATAGGTCGGAAAAGAGGCTGGAGCCCCCAAAACCTCTCTGAGCCCAACGTCAAGCAACATTCACGTGCTGGCAAGATGAAAGCCTGAGAGGATCCATGTAGGCATTTGTAATTTTTACAGCACATGCACCCAGCCCTTTGACTACAGAGGAAACATGTAAACAGGCCTTGCAAAGGCCCATCACCAACGTTAACTTGCCTCGAGCTACATGCTCCAGGCATCCCTTTGAAAACCAGCCTTTCATCAAATTTTCTCTCTCATCTTCTTTGTGTGAAGATGCCTTTGGAAAGATTTCCCTGGTTTTATTCCCTTTTTTTTTTTTTTCCTGATGCAAACAGCATTGTTCAAACACTAGAGGGGATAGAGACTGAAATCTTGAACCACGTGGCACATCTGCAAGAACGTGCAATTCAAGTTGGGTTTGAAAAGGTGTCTAAGAAGAGAGGAAGGGGAAAAGCAAAAGAGTTTCCACCCTTCTTCAACCAGCACACACCCCATTGCCTTCAGGGAGGAGCAAAGGATGAGGTCCTATCAAAGGAGATCAACTTACCTGCTCTATCCATCCCTGGAGACATTCAAGGTGAGGCTTGATGGGGCTCTGAGCAACCTGCCCTAGGTAGAGATGTCCCTGCTTCTTGTAGGGGGTTGGACTAGATGCCCTCTGGAGGTCCCTTCCAACCCAAACCCTTCTATGGTTTGTTTTCTGGTCCACCCATAATTCAAGCCCCCCCTGCCCTTCTTAGAATTATTCTCTCATTTCCATTTAGAATCTCAAGACACTCCCAACCCTGTTTCTTGCCATATGTTGCTATGACAGATTTAATGTAATTAGTACAAATGTTCCCATACTTCTCAAAGATGTATAATAATCTGAGAAACAACAATAAATACAATTAATCAGCCAAGTGCTGCTGGTACTTATATGCACAATTCTGCCAAATATCTTATGGAGATAAATTATTCCTTGCCCCAAAATTGCTGAAAATCCAGGAGCTTTAATTTGTGTAAATGTCCCATTAGAAATTTGTGTAAGAGGAGAAAAATTAAAAGTCTCAAGCTCCAGTTATTTTTATAGTGCTACAGCAGGAGATTTTTAATAGGAAAGCAAAAGAGCATTGCAGGTTTTGACTGCAAGACACTGAAAAAAACAGGTAAAACCAATAAATTAATAACCTACAGAAAGTTTTAGACTTGCAAGTCCTCAGGCCATGTGCAATAATTCAAAAGGTTTAGGTTTTTTAAGAAATATGGACAAGTTCCACTTTATTTCCTATATAATGTATCAAACTTTCTCTCAATCTTTTTCTGTTAAAAGAGTGACCCAAAGATTTTGATCAACTTTGGCCAAATTTTTCCCTGGGCCTGGCTCTTCAGTCACTTCTCACTAGAAGGGTTATTTCTGTCAATAAAATGTTTTTCATGGAATGTTTAGGCTGGAAGGGACCTCTAGAGGTCATCTGGTCCAACCTCCCTACACCAGCAGGGACATCTCTACCTAGGGCAGGTTGCTCAGAGCCCCATCAAGCCTGACCCTGAATGACTCCAGGGATGAAATATATCCTTTTGTGTACAGTGAAGTTATAAAGCACTTTTATATCCTTCAGAACTGAAGATACAAATAAATCTCATAAATTTCTCTTCCAGAATAGGCCCCCCCTATAAAATTTACCCAACCCAACACCAGGAGGATTGTCCCACTAGATGGACCCGTGTCATTACCACAGTGATTTCTTTGGTCTAAAGGGCCAAGCAAGGCTCAGGAGAAGAGTGGAGCTTTCCCTCAGCCCTGTTATCTCCAATTTCTACCCAAACTGCTTGAAATTGTTGGCAAAGGTGTAAAATTGAACAGCCTGACTTGTTAGCAGGGAATGGGATCGATGCATTCCCAGCAAAAGCCTTCCAAGAACCAACGTCTTGGAGTTAAACAGATGCCACAATAATCTATGTTAGAAACAACTGGAAAGCTCAGGCACAGAGACAGCTGAAACCAGAGACAATCACAAGAAAATAACCTTTTTAAGGAGAAATGCAACGATCAGAAAAACTCTGCTCTACAACTGAGGCAGAAGCCAATGTAATTAAATTTTTACCACTGCATTCCCATTGCAGCAGCAAGGTGGCAGCCCCAAAACAAACAGCTGCCCCAAACACATATATACTTGGGCCAATAAATCTAATTCCTCAACTTCTGAGTATTTGTTGAACTTAGAATCTAAAAGAAAAATAAAATTAGGGAAAGAGCAGCCAGTTTCTGATTTTTTCCAAGCCTATTCCTTTTCCAGAGGTTGTGGGAACTCTTCTCTCATTTCCACTGCTTTAAGTCGACCAAAAGCTGAAGTTACTTCTGCATTTTCTTTTTTTTTATTTTTTATAGGGTCCTATGCAGGTATATCAAAGACCAGCAGAGATCAAGAGCCTTGCCTGAGATTTAATATTCAGGATCAGTTTCAGAATCCACTTTATTGTGGAAACACATGAACTGGTTTCCACTGACTCTGTGTTAACTCTCACGTGAGAGGTTCAGAGGAGAGGAAAGTCTCCTGGTGTTATTCCAGCTTCCAGAGAAGAACCACCTCATTGAGGACCTCTTCAGGACAAGAGGTGATGGCCTCAAGCTGCACCAGGGGAGGTTTAGGTTGGACATTAGGAAGAAGTTCTTCACTGGAAGAGTGGTCAGGGACTGGGACAGGCTGCCCAGGGAGGGGCTGGAGTCACCATCCCTGGAGGGGGTCAACAAACCAGTAGATGTGGAGCTTTGGGACACGGTCTGGGGGTCAGGGAGGTGTTGGACAAAGGTTGGAGTTGATAATCTTTTCCAACCTGAATGATTCTATGATTGCAGCCCAGCAAGGTTGTGCAGAGAGAAAAGCAGCTCCCAGGGGACAGGCACCACTCTATTTTCTTCTTCATTCAGATCTTTACTCCAGGAAAACTCTTGATCAACTAAACAA
This sequence comes from Brachypteracias leptosomus, assembly GCA_013401335.1. Classification (NCBI taxonomy): domain Eukaryota; kingdom Metazoa; phylum Chordata; class Aves; order Coraciiformes; family Brachypteraciidae; genus Brachypteracias; species Brachypteracias leptosomus. Next base: position 159,323 of record VYZX01020464.1, on the reverse strand, counting down.
AATGATCAAGCACCTGAAGGACATGCTGGCTAAGGCTGCCTCACAAAGCAGCACCTAAAGTGTTGTAAAACTGCAAAACCAGCCCAGGTAGGCTGAGCCTGCAGCATGATTTATACATTTCCTCCAAATGCATAATGTATACCTGGTAACTGAGCCAAGGTGAAGCCAGGGGGGCTCTCAGCAGCCCAGCAAATTAATGCACCGACAACAACCTATTGAATAATCGCTTCATCTTTTGCTGAAGTCAGGAGTGTAATTGTATTCAAGACCTTCTAAGCTGCAGCATCTGCTCCAGAGGTCTGGGACACAAGGCACCTACCTGCTGAAACTCTCATTCCAGCCCAGGCACATCCTGCTACCCAGGTGAACCCTCCTTGCTTTTTAGCATTCACCCCGGGCTCATCCCGCAGTTTGTTCTGTTCAAGGCTGCAGCAACGTTCTGGGATCTGTTGGAGTTTACTGGTACCATTCTCCCTGTACTACACAGGAAAATTGTCTGTATTTTGGTAGCAGAGTTCCTGAACTTGTACTTTCAATAGGTTCATCTCTGCCACGAGCAGATTTATTCCCAGCCCCACAGACACTGGCATAAAGCACTTTTCTTCTAACAACTCCCATGAATAGTAATGACTGTGGGGTGGGAGACAGGAGGAATCAAGGATCCTTCTGCATTAACATGCACACACTTTGGATTCCAGCCTTCCTGCCTCCAACAATTACATTATCAAAGAGCTTTTCCCTGGAGAAGGGAGCAAGAGCTGGTAGAGCATCTATTGAGCCAGAGACCCTGACACCTTATTTACTTAGGAACTATTTGCATCACTTTGCAAGCTCTCCCTTCAAGATGAAGAAGAACTCGTGTCCCTTGGGGGAATATGTTCCACCTTTGGTGCAGGAGAGGCTCAGGAGTGGGAGTGGGAGGGTGAGGAATGCCTGTGTGAGGAAGGCTTGGCCAGAGGATGAGGGGAGCCTTCCTCCCTGCATGCCAAGTGCTGTGTCTGGCCCCAGGGAGGAGTTTGGGAGTTCAACTGTTAAAATCGAAGGTATGAACGATGCAAGAAATCAGAAGTGGGAAGAAAAAAAGCACAGCAAAGGTTTTTAACTCTGCTACACTGGACGTTATTGAGAAGATTTGGTTACTGGGTAAATCTCATTGCTCCAGCCAGACTCACCCTGGGGCTCAGAGTCTCAATCTCTTAGTATGGCAGCTTGTGATGGCTTTACCTACCTCTTGTCATGACCTAGCCCCCTCAGCCCTGGCCACAGCTCACCCTTCCCTGCCCAGAGCCCTTCTAACTCCTGCTCCTGCCTTCAAGGAGAGCAAAAAAAAGCAGCTACTTCTGTCGCCTGCCCTGAGGCACTGTCAGGCAGCCCAGCACCTCTGCTCTTCACATTCTGGAAGAGTTTCAGGCAGCTCAGGGGGTTTGGACTATCTCAGACCTGCCAAACTAGTTACCATATAATTAAATCACAGCCTTGGGACCACCAAAACCAGGCCAAGGTTGCTCTCCAAGGAAGGGAAGGGGATAACACAGGGTGAATGGCAAGGAGGGGAGGGGTTATGGGGCAGCAAGGAGACCATGGTAGATGTGGAAGGAGAATTTGGGACTCAAGCCCTTCACACACTCTAACCCCACCTCCATGGATGCCAAGCTCACAGGACACAACCTCAAACCTTAATTCTCTTTGCTAAAGAATTTCTCCCAAGCTACACTTCACTTCTATCATCACACAGACTTTTTTTCTCACCCACCAGCTAGGAGATATTTTTCCTTGTATTATTCTTCCCCTTTGCAGAAAGGCCACTAGGTTTAAAAGCCTTTCACTTCCAGTGCTGTAGCAGTTTTCAAATGATATTCAAAGCAATATTCAAAGCAATATTCAGAGCAATATTCAAAACAATCTCGATGTTGAACCAGCACCTGGAAACGTTCAGCACCACTGTGACATTTCCATTTGTTTTCCAGGGAATGAGGTTTATGCACAACAACACAGAGCTTGATGTCAGTACAAACCACCCCAGCTTCAGTCCCTGTTTCACTCAGGGTTTCTTTTACATTGAGGGATGAAAATACATCTAAATTCCAGCTGAACAGAGTGGAGACTCACCCTTCCAGGACAGAGACACTGCTCTATTATCAGAGCCCATCATGCAGGACTAATGCATAAAGGGCTAGAACCATTAAACCTGGGGTTGTTTTCCTTCAGTAACAAAGATTAATCCATAGAAAACACCGTGGGATGAAACATCTCTAAAAACCCCACAAATCTTTGGGGTGGGAGGGGGCAGCACTTCCCAAACCCTGTGGCAAAAGGCACGAAGAAGGTGGCTGGAGACTTTTGCCAACACCAGGCTGAGAACTGCTGCAGGAGATGCCGTGACACGAATGGGCACAGAGAAAACACCCACTGCTCACTCACCTTTTCTTCATGACCAGCACCACCCCCAGGAATATGATGACGAAGAGCAAGATGCCTGCAATGACTCCAGCAATTTTGACAGTGTGGTCAGTCTGCTTCTCAGGCTCCGGGTCTGGTTTTCGGGTGGCAGCCCCTGTGGCACCAGCAGAAGGAGAAGAGGAGAGAAGAAGAAAGAAGAATAATGTTATTTCCTACAATATTTATCCATTTAACCTATGATGTCATTAGTTTTAAGCAGGGCCAACAGGTATCAAGGCTTGATCTTTTAGGAAATCTCCTGCTTTCATATGCATTGACAGGGATATAATCCTTCCTATCATTCCATGACATTCACAATTTCAGGTGGGAAACCACTGCCAGCCCTGACCCTTTCAGAAAAGCCTCTTCACACATCTCTCTATTTTTTTTTTATTATCTGTGCTGGCTCCTTTTTCTTTCTGCCATTTAGCAACTTGCTAAGAACACAATAACTCCCCGAAGCCTTTATCCCAATTTGATTTGCTGGAACATTTTCCTCAATTATTTTTCATAAATGAAGCTGTAATTCCAGACCATATTAGCTTAAACACCTGGAAAAGTGAGATAAGCTCATTTACCATGCGTTTTACCCACAATTGTTTTTTTACACAATAGACTAGGGGGTTTTTTTGCCTTTGGAAATCTAAATCTAGGTCACATCTGGTAGGCAAAAAGACTCCTTCTAAGCAATTTATTCACAAAGTGGGAAGCAGCTGAGGATCACACCACTGGCACCCACATTTAATATCTGTTTAAATGAGATAACCAGTGCCTTACAGCAGCTACTGTCTTAGCTCTTCCAGCTTCCCCATTTAAAAAAACCCTAACATCGTTTGTACTGTTTACTGTATAATGTGATGGGACGTCAAATCCATGTCTGATGAAATATCCATTTCCTCTGCTAAATGAGTTCAGGATGAGAAATGTTAAGGAAGCAACATTCAATTCACTAAACTGATTTTGTTTAGGGCTTTTTTTTTTTTATGGACTTCCTTATTTTAATTTTTAATCAGAACCTGACAGCATCCATCACTTGAGGCACCAAGCCATGAAGTGGACGCAGGGATTTATGGATCCTTTTCCTGCTAGAGCTTTTTTGGGAAGGAAGAGTAAAGCCCAAGGAAAGGGGAATATTTTAAGGGCACATTCTAATCTCACTGTCTGGGGATTTTGAAAGCATCAATTATATTTCACTTGCTTCTTCACTTCCTTTTTTTTGGGGAAAGAAAGCAAATTAGTGATCGATTTAGATGCAGAGATATTTTCTGAACAGTACAATGAAAACATTTCTTCTCAGTTGTAACCAGGATGTTCTAAGATGGTGGGTACTTCCTGCCCTAGGTAGGGATGTCCCTGCTTGTGTAGGGAGGTTGGACCAGATGACCTCTAGAGGTCCCTTCCAGTCTCAAACATTCTATGAGTCTATGATTCTAAGTGCCCACTGCTGCTGCACTTTCAGCCTCCATCTCCAAAATGAAGAAGAGGAAAAGCTGGCAGTTCATACTGCTGCCAGAAAAGGGGAGAAACTTCAACCAAGATATATCTGGAGACACGTGCAGGAACCAGGTTCTTTGGAAAATTCTGGCCATGGTACTTTGTGAGTGCTAAGTAGACCATACCCAAAGAGCTGCTGCCTCAATGTCCATTCTTCATAGAATCATTTTGGAAACGACCTTTAAGAGCATCAGGTCCAACCATTCCCCCATCCCTGCCAGGGCACCACTAACCCCTGTTAACCCCAGCATCACATCTCCACAGCTTGGAAACCCCTCCAGGGCTGGGGACTCCACCACTGCCCTGCCCAGCCTGGCACAGCCCTTCACAACCCTGACCAGCAAGAAATTGTTCCTCATGTCCAACCTAAACCTCCCCTGGGGCAACTTGAGGCTGTTTCCTCTTGTCCTGTCACTTGTTCCTTGGGAGAAGAGCCCGACCCCACCTGGCTCCAGCCTCCTGTCAGGGAGTTGTGCAGAGCCAGAAGGTCTCCCCTGAGCCTCCTTTTCCCCAGGCTCAACCCCCCCAGCTCCCTCAGCTGCTCCTCACCACACTCCCTTCCCCACCTTCGTTGCCCTTCTCTGGCCACCTCCAGCCCCTCAAGGTCCTTCTGGGAGTGAGGGGCCCAAACCTGACCCCAGGACTCCCAGTGCTTCCATGTATTTAACAGACACAGAGCAGACACTACTAACCCCCTAAGTTCATCAGCTACACTAAAACCTGGCAGTTCACTTCTCTCTGGTTTCTTATAGGCAGATTTTGATCCAGAGGAATATTTCTCACTCCCCACATAATTATTTCTTATTCTTTAGTAGCCGCCCAGGGGGTTGCACTGGCCCCATGGAGAGGAAGGTGACCTGGGTGTAAGGGGACCAGCAGCTCTGAAATTCATTGATAAACTGCATTATCCATCTGTGCTTTTAGCTTTGTTCCTATCTTTTCAAGAGAGATTTAGGAAATTACTATTGCCAGTCCCAAAAAATGATGCTGTGCTTTCTCTTTTCTTTTTTTCTCTGCTCTACTGCCACAAACTAAACAAGCTGAGATGTAATCTTCCCTTACAGAAATCCTGTTAACTACACACTGTTGCACCATGATATCAGTTTATTCTATTTATTATTGGTGTTTCAACCAGTTTCCCTGACAGAGTCATTTGTAACCTCCTTGATCACCCTAAAGCCTTTACAAATATACAGCTACAAGACTATTGGAGTCTCTATCTGCAGTAAAATATTTCTTTTTAATGGCAGACTGGATATTGTTACTAAGCCCACTGCATTTTCCTCACAACACTGGACCTAGTGATTTATTTGGGTTTATTTTTTTTTAGTTTGTTTTACTTTTAAGCTTTTGGTTCTACCCTTGCACACAAAAGCCTGAGTTGAAGCCCCACTTCTGTATTTTTATTCAGACTCTCTGGGCTAGTGGGGGTTGAAGAGACACTCGCCCATTCTTTCCCTACAGCAGCATTTAAAATGTGAAATACCCTCTTTTTTTTCTCCTTCACTTGTTAAAAAATCACATTTAGCTGCCCTGATTTATGACTCTCCCTCATGGGTCCCATTTTATTCAGTACTTTGCAAGAGCAAGTGATAATATTTTTAAGTAGTATCCATGAAACGCCTGAAGATTTTATTTCACTTATTTTTGACTCTCAGACTGTTTCCATTACCTTTTATTTAATATTGGAATCTCCTTTCCTGAAGTTTAGTCATTCCTCAGCCACTTCTTGGCATCTCACCTCCTCCTCAGACTCACAACCAAGTTCTAGTTGCTAATATTTAGTGTCTGCCATGGTGTGAATTCCTAAATTACTTCATGTGGTGAAATTTCTATTTCTGGACCACTGGGTTATAAAAAAAATCCCCTCTCTCTTTGGAGAATTTCTAGTTCTGATCAGAAATATACAGGGCTGGTGTTAGTGTTGTAGGAATAACTTTGGATAATGGTTCTGCCACTTCCTTGGTGGAAAATTCCCCTTTCCTTTCTCACTCAGAAAGCACAAATATCATGTTATTGATCAACCCCCAGACTTCACAAACAATCATCTTCTGCAGATAGTTTATGGATAGGAAAGTATAAGCAGAACTATTCCTCATTAAAATTCAAGTTAAGACTATTTGCTGAATGAAGTAGCCAAGCAAAATATCATTTTTTAACTTCTATGGAAGAATTATCTTGGTTTTCAACAGCAAAGAAAATATTCTTTGGTAACAGAGCTGGACCTCTACCAAACTCAGCAAAACTTCTCTCCTCTTATTGTAAATGAACTAATTTTGGACTTGCTTTAAAATCTTTCTGAGTCCCTTCCAAAAACCATAGTTAGAAAGGACTGACCATTGTATAGAAAGGAATAACCAAGAAAATCACCCTGGGAGCTCCTAGTTATACTTTCAAGGGAAAAAATAAGATTAAAGCTGTAAGTACTAAAAAGTAGCTATAGGTTGTTGTGTCTAAAGTGATCTTTAAAGAACCTGGAGGTTTCTTCTCCTGCTTGAGCCAACAAATAATCCCTGTCTTTAATTAACTAGGCTGGTCTGGTTCTATTTCTCCCACTCCAGTTGCTGCCTTTTTCACTTCATCTCTGAAGCTTTAAGCTCTCCAAAGGGACTTGTTTGATAAGTCACCTCCAAGCCTCTCCCAGCTCTGCTTCATTCCGAGGTGTTGCATTGACTGATAACTTCCCAAGGCTTTAAAGTAACACCAGAATGAGTCCAGACTGTCTGAGTTCCCAGCCAAACCTGAGACTAACTTGTAGTAACCAGCCCACGGTTTTTTCCTGCAGGGAGTGTGAGACAACTACCACAGCTCAGCTCCTGCTGCTGACAGATCTCAGAGTGAGGCATGGAACATCAAACCCCTGTGACAGCATCTCTGGGAATGGGTGGCAGGAATAATACCAGGCAGAAGGGAGGCAGAGTGGTGGAACACCCATCACCAGGATCCTCACTCCAGGAAGGACCTTGAGGGGCTGGAGGTGGCCAGAGAAGGGCAAGGAAGGTGGGGAAGGGTGTAGAGCAGGAGTGTGGTGAGGAGCAGCTGAGGGAGCTGGGGGGGTTGAGCCTGGAGCAAAGGAGGCTCAGGGGAGACCTTCTGGCTCTGCACAACTCCCTGACAGGAGGCTGGAGCCAGGTGGCTTCAACCTGCCCTAGGTAGAGATGTCCCTGCTTCTTGTAGGGGGGTTGGACTAGATGACCTTTGGAGGTCCCTTCCAACCCAAAACATTCCATGATTCTATGACAGACATCAGCCATCACCAGGAATTCCAACCCTACACCCCAGCCTGCAAAACACACCTGAATGGGACAGCACATCCATTTGTCCACCATTCCCCCATCCCTGAGAACACATCCATTTTCCTCCAGAACCTTCCTCAGCATTTCCACCCCCATCTCTCCCACGACTGCAAAAAACTTCACCCTCAATTTTAACTCCTTGGCAGCATCACTGGGGTTACAAATACAAGCCAGTCCAACCCTCTTTCTCTTTGACTTTCCAGATGCCAGGAGTTGTGACCATCTTGGAGAAGACCCAAACCCCATGGAGATGTGTAGCTGACATGAATGACCCCCCTGGCTGGCCCTGTAAGTGACTGGTGTTCAGTCCTCATCTGCTGCCCAGCATGTCTTCTGCTCACAAAGCCCTTGTTTTATTGCTCCTGGTACAACTCCAGCAAGTCCTCCCTCCCCTTTCCTCCTGGTTAGCTCTCAAACCAGTGCTCCCAGTTCTCCTTCACTGCTCCTTTCTGGTCACAAGTTAGGAGGTGGTGTTGAGCAGGGGATAATCTGTGGGTTTGATCAGGATTTTTTCCAGTTTTCTCTCTTTACTCCCTGCCTTGACTATATTAGTTTGGTAAATGCCTCAGAGTAAAGTCTGCTTTGCTTTTTACAATATTTTTCTCTTTCTGTCCCTGGCCCCTTTTGGAAAGGCTCATGTATAAACTGATTTTTCCACAGGGTAGGGATTATGGTTTTTTCTTTTTTTACTGAGCACAGGAACCATTTAAGTGTTGAAATGGATGTATCCTGATTTTCCCTCCTATGACACATCAGCATCTGGTTTAGGAATGTTTGGGAAAGGGGGCAAACAGCACTTATATTGTAGCAGGAGAGCATCTTCTCCCTAATTTATGATCATCAGAATAACACATATTGTGGTGTATAACCCTTCCTTTCCTAATCCAGATTTCTGTCCTTCCATAGCTCATTTGGTACATTGTTTATTTGGTGGGTTATTTTTTAAAATTCAGGAAAACCCAGCCTTGTTCCAAGATCTATGCTGAGCTCTATCAAAGTGAGGCTCTGCTCTGCAACAATAATGATGAATTATTAATTCTGTTTGCCAGATTCTTTATGAAAATGTAAATAAAAGCGACAAACAACTGCAGGAAAAGAAAATGCAAAGAACTTCACTGATGAATATGAGTCACTGAAGCAGCTACCAAGTGAACTGCAGCTCTCACTGCTGCATGATTCATGCTGGGCCATGTGAGCAAAAAGAACTTGGGGTTTTTTTCCCCTAAACATCTGTGTTTCTGGTTGTCAGGAATAATAACATCCATGCCCAAACCAAATAAAGTTCCCAGTTTGACATGGATCTTCTGCTCTCATCACCACTGATTTTTTAATGGGATTTTAATCCAAGCTCCTTAGACTGGATTTTTCTGGAGACTGTGTTTAAAAAAAAAAAAAGATTTAGAGGAAAACAAGCAAGAGAGCCTTGAAAAACAGGTTTTTTTTCCTTTTCTCTTAATCAAGGAAATTTAAATAATTAAAACACATACAAATTTTCCTCTCCAGTGGGTACCCAAGAAGTTAGAAGCCCTTGTTCATACTGGAAGAAGGAAAAGTGGAAATCCTTGTACTTTAATAGCACCGAGATCATTAAGGGATGTTTAATCACAACCAGAAATTAATAACAAGTCTAGAATACACAGACATGATGTATCTCCTTGGAAATAAACCATTTCCTAAGGAAAAAAAAGTAAAGTCTTTGGAAGCTTAAGCTTTCAACTGGTTCTAAGGGCACCCCCAACACCCTTTAGTCTATTTTATGAAGCAAAAAGTATTTGTAATAAATGCAGTAAAAATATTTGTGATAAATTTATGAAAGAGCAGCCAAATAAAAGACATAAAACTACATTTTTTTGAAGCATTTCCAGAGTCAACAGTGTTTGGGGTTGGCTACAGGAGCTGGAAAGGAGCATCAGCACCAGAACAATAATTCCACAGCATTTTGAATCTCTCTGTGCCAAGGCAGTGAAGTGATGCTCTTGTTCACAGTTCAGAAGCACTTACAGTATTGCCAATAAAAAACGTGTCCAAAAGGAAGCTGGGGTAGATGAACCAAGGTTCTAGCATGGGGATAAGAAGGGACTGGGCCTCCTCTGAGTGGTTATCACTGATTTACATTGAATTTCCCATGTATTTCCTGCAGGTTTTAGGGGTTACAGAAAAATCTCTCTCTGTCCTGATTAAGAATGCCTTAACTTGCTATTTTTCCTCATCAATTCCTTTCGTAGCACTGTTAATTATCATAGAATCATTCAGGTTGGAAAAGACCTCCAGGATCAGCAAGTCCAACATCTCCCTGACCCCCAGACCATGTCCCAAAGCTCCACATCTACTGGTTTGTTGAACCCCTCCAGGGATGGTGACGCCAGCACCTCCCTGGGCAGCCTGGGCCAGTCCCTGACCACTCCTCCAGTAAAGAACTTCTTCCTAATGTCCAACCTAAACCCCCCCTGGTGCAACTTGAGGCCATCACCCCCTGTCCTGTCATTAGTTCCTTGGCAGACCAACCCCAACAAGATGTTTACTCACACCCAGAAGCTGGTTCAACAACAGCACCAAGGGCAAAATCAAACCTTCAAAAAGGTTTCACGAATCCTTCATTTGCTTCCTAGTGACAATTCCTCATTTCTTTCTCTATTTCCCTTTGTATTTCTGAATTGAACTCAAAAGATGAAGCAGAACCTCAAACTCCTCAATTCTCCCTCTTCTCAGCTTGAAACCAGGTGAGACAACAACTTCCACTCACGTCTGTGCAAAACTGACTCAACTCCCACCTTCACAGGAGTTTTCTGTTTACACAAACACTTCTTAGTTGTCAGCAGTAACAGGACAGCAGACCAAGAGAAGGAAAAAAGTTCTGGAAAAACAGACCTGAAAACACACACATATCCCTGAACACCTTTCCCAGAGCTCTAAAATCAGAGAAATTCCCATTTCTGAACATTTTCAATCTAATTCCTGGAGAGGCAGGTGTTCAAACCTCTATTATTACTCCAAGCAGACAAATGCAGCTTAGATATTTATTAAGATTTCAGCTATTTCAAGGAATCTAACTTGAGTGAACTGCTCAAATGTTATTTTATCCAAGGTAAGATGTTCTGTGCCTCCTGATTAAAGCCCACAGGTTTGTTCTGCTCTTTGCTGTGCTTTTCTATTTAAGCACCACGTATTTTACCCTGTACATTAACAGAGAAATATTCCATGTAATACCACCTCACACATTTGTTGGGCTCCCCAGTGATGCAAACACCAGATTTGCAGCTTCCCAAGAACTGCAGGTTGTTTTATCCACATTTTCTTGCAAATTAAAATTCTAATTGCTCAGCATTTGATGAATATAGTCAATAACTACAGATGGGAAACATGGAAATTCACAGGTTTTTTTAAGTTACTAATTATATCTCCAAGTTTCTCTCCCTTCCCTTGTCTCTCCTTAATTTTTCATTGTGGTAGATGCAAAGAAAGATGTTCTGCTTTGAATGTAAAAATCAGAGGGGTTTTTTTTAATGCAGAAATTACAACCATGCTCTAAACATTACCTGCTGGTGGTTTTGCTTTGGTTTATATTTTCTGCTTCTCTGTAGGTTGCTGATGATGGAATATTTTGGGGTAGTGACTGGTGCTACACTGATGGCAGAGATTCCTTCAGTTTGCTAAGACTTTATCCTGGTCAGCTTATTCATACTGGTGTTTTTATGACTGGGTTGTATCATAGAATGGGTTGGGTTGGAAGGGACCTCAAAGATCATCTCGTTCCAACCCCCTGCCATGGCAGGGACACCTCCCACTTAGACCAGGGTGCTCCAAGCCCCATCCAACCTGGGCTTGAACACCTCCAGGGATGGAGCATCCACAACTTCCCTGGGCAACCTGGGCCAGCGTATCACCACCCTCAGAGAGAAGAATTTCCTTCTCATTTCCCATCTAAATCTCCCCTCTTCCAGTTTGAGCCCATCACTCCTCATCCTATCACTGCAGGCCTTTGTGAAAGTCTATTGACTATTAATTCTGGAGCAGGGGGGTTGGACCAGATCATCTCCAGAGGTCCCTTCCAACCCCACCATGCTGGGATTCTGTGATACCATCACATTGATAATTGACTTCTAATCAGCTCAGCTCCTCTGCTGTCTCCAGCCAGAAAGGGCTGTATTTATATTATGGGTTACTTCAGCATTTGTGAATTATCAGCATTATTTTTAGGTTGCTTTTGTCTTATTGCTTAACTCCAGCTCTTCTTGAGGTGCAAGCTCTTATGTTTCAAATCCTAGAAGCTCTGGCTGCACTGTCTTAGAAACCTGGCATTTGACTCCATAACGTAGCAGGAGAACCAACAGAAGGAGCAAAGGAAACAGCAGCTCCCCTGGCACTCCTGCAGCCTCTTAACATTTTCTTGTAACTATACTGTTTTATAGATGAAACTGTCACTGCAAAAATGACAAATCTAACACATAAAAGCACAAAATGGGCAATAAATCACCAGTGACACTGCAGCCCGTTCAGGCGGTGCAGGGAGCAGGAAGATTTCCTCTTGCTTTGCATTCTGCCCAGCTCAGCAGGAGGACCAGGAGCCTTGAACCACCAGTGCAACCAGCACTGGGGCCATCACGTAAAACCAGGCTTAGAAATTTGCTTTCTCAGAGTTAAATCCATCCTCACTCTGTTCTCCTTGCTGCTTGGCCTTGCAACAGCATCACAATATGGATTAGACATAGATTCATAGACTGGGTTGGGTTGGAAGGGACCTCCAGAGGTCCCTCCAACCCCCCTCCAAGAAGCAGGGACATCTCTACCTAGGGCAGGTTGCTCAGAGCCCCATCAAGCCTCACCTTGAATGTCTCCAGGGATGGGGCCTCCACCACCTCTCTGGGCAACCTGTTCCACTGATCAACCACCCTCAGATTAAAGAACTTTTTCCTCATGTCCAACCTAAATCTCCCCTTTTCTAGCTTAAAACCATCACCCCTCATCCACATCACACCATGTAGGTGCTGGTTGTCTCCTGGAGAACAACTCCTGCTGATTTAAATGTTGTTCAGAGATATCAAGAGAAGAATAAACTCCTAAAAGGGTGTTTTCAGTAACACAGGATAAATGTGGAGTTAACCCCTTGACAGAAAATATAAAATCAATCAGGCTGTGATTTAATCAATCAAAAATTTCAGTTGATTTTTTTTGAATGACTGAGAACAGAATCTGACCCAGACTATACTGAGTAGACATCTGAAGAAACCTGTATATCTTATTATGCTGATACCTTCATAAGGGAGAAGAAACCAACTGGGATTCTTTTATGACTGCTTTTAGCCTGATTATAAAATATGCTGCTCACCTAGACCTACAAGTATGCAGGGTAAAAACCATTTTAGCTTTAAGATTTGCCACTATATATACATATTTTTAAAATCCTTCCCAATTCTTAAGCATCACTTACTCTACAAAACTTTTGACATATCTTGTTGAACTTGATTTTTCTACAAACCTCTTGACATATCTTGTTGCATCTGATTATTCTACCAAAATCATGACACATCTTAATATTCTCCCAAAATCATGACATATCTTGTTGCATCTGATTATTCTCCCAAAATCATGACATATCTTATTATTCTCCAAAAATCATGATGTATTTTGTTGTATCTGATTTGCACCAAGAATTCCCCTGATGAAGAGTGTAAAATACAGGACTCCCCCTTCCAGCTGCACGGGTAATTAACAATGGGTCCTAAAAAGGGTGTTCTCTGGAAATCAGTCTTCATAATACCCACTGAAGTAGTGGCTGCTCCACTAAATCACACATGGAAATACTTTTTAATTTAACTACAAGCAGCTCAGACATATTTCAACAATTAAGAAAATGCCTGGAAGAATGAGCACCCTTCATCATCATTCCAAGCATGTTATTTGATCAGAGTGCAGACAGAATGGAATAGAGGAGGGCCAAGAGAACACCAAATATGGCCAATTTTAACCTATTACATCAAGAGTCTCTTATAAAACAGTTTCAGGCTTTCTCAGAAGCATGGATTTGTTACTCAACTTTAAACTCAAGACTTATGTGTGCCATAGGTCTTTATGATTTTAATTGTACAGTTAAATCATATTTATGGAAAGATGGAGGTGGTATCACAGAATCCCAGCATGGTGGGGTTGGAAGGGACCTCTGGAGAGCATCTGGTCCAACCCCCCTGCTCCAGCAGCTCACCCAGAGCAGGGGGCCCAGGATCATGTCCAGGCCCCTTTGGAATCTCTCTAGAGAAGGACTATCATGGGAAGAAGAAGTTGCCTTTACAGCATGTTATATTACACTAAAACTTAAGAAAAACTTCATTTGGGGTATTTCAGCACAAGGCAAAGTTACAATAAGGTACTGAAGGAAGGAGTGGCTGCCAAGATGTTACGGGCAAACAGCAGGTAATCCTATAAATGGAAATGATCTTATTTTTAGATGGAAAGGAAGGAGAAAGGAAGGACAAAGAGGAACTAGTAATGCATTGTTTATAAACTGCTCCAGTAATGGGCAGGACAAATTGATGACAAGGGTGGAGGAAATGAATAAAAGTAGAGTTGGCTTGAAAGCTGAGCTGTATTGTCATGGTCTGCCTGAAGAGGAAGAGCTTTCAAAATTGGTAACAACATTCAGGAACGCAGCCAAGATTTAAAGTTTTCATTATGCAACAAGCATCAACTTCCCACCTGAAAAAAAACCCAACCAAAATCCCAATCCTGACCTCCCCACTGCTGGTTTTTAATGTTAATCTTTTGCCAGAAAACACAACCTTCCCACCATTCTGCAGTCAAGAGAAATAACCCATTCATAGAAGATCTTTGTCCTAACCCCCACATGCAACTCTCGAGCCTAAATTAGTGAGAAATTCTCATGCCTTGACCTAATAACACAGGAAAAAAAATAAAATCAAGAGGTGCACAGATAGATATCTCTATTCACACTATAATATAATTTATAGATGAAGCAAGGCCAGATCTCTTCACAACATCAGGCTTGGAGGAACATTCCACAGACCACACACACGATGGGCACATGCGGCGGAGTGGGAGGTAGAGGGATGCGTGGGTGCCAAGCACACAACTTGATGAAGCTTGAAGACTTTTCCACACAGAGAACGACTCATGAGCAGAGAGGGGGGCAAAGAAAAGGGGGGAGGATGGGCGTGATGAGTGGAGTTGAAGGTCTGACCTGTTAGCTGGTCGTCGCCTGCGGCGGGGGCGATGCGAATGTATGGTGTTGTAAGCTGGGTCACGATTATCGCGGCTAAGGCAAAGGAGGATTTCCAGGTCAGCATGCAGGAGGGAGAAAAAAGCCAGACTGAAGCTAGGCCAGCAAAGAAGAACCTCGGTCAAGAGTTGAGTGTCTCCACTTCTCAAAGGAAAACCAAAAAAAAAACCCCTCAAACGCAAGTTCCTTCTCACCCTTGGTTGTTAGTTGGGTTATTGCGCAGGTTTTGTATGGGGCTGGCAGTCAGGAAGAGGACTCAAAGCATCTACACATCTACATATACTATCTACATATCTACTACTATCTACACATAATGCAGCTGAGGACACTGGAGACTCTTGGGCTCTGCTCCTCATAGCCAAAGCCAACTGCTCATTCAGTTGACTCAACTTCTCCAGCTAAGTTGAACTCGTTTCATTCTCCTTTTCCTATCTCCCACTAGCACATTTTTTCCTATCACTCTTTTTAAAGATAATTTAAGTAAAGCATTTTGGAGCTAGCTGAGGGTCATCCTTCTTCTACCCTGTTGGGTCTTGGTTCTCAAAGTGCACACACTGAACTTCCAGCATAAAGTGAATGGCCACTGAGAGTTGGCACCCTTTTAATTACATGTGTAACGAGGTCCAACTTCCAAGTTCACATTTTGCCACTAAGACAAGAAAAAAGTTGAAAACCCCAATTTGTTTGGGGCCTGAAGTATTCAGGTACTGGTATAGAGAACCATTAGCATGGCTCTCATTAATAAAAATCTCCTATTTCTTTGTTTGCCAGCAGTCCTATGATTGCCCCTGAATGGTTAAGCACACTATGATACATAGATATTAAGGAGTATAAAAAGAAAAAAAGTAAAAAATTAAAAGGTCAGATCCAACATGATGCAGCTGGAGAATGATGCAAAGAAAAAAATATTGGAAAATTAAGGACAAAATTATATGAAAGATAGCTCATTTACATAGAACAGCCTGGGTGCTATTAGAAGTGTGGCAACGAGTGAGGAAAATAGATCATCTACCATCTGCAGACAATTAAACTCCAAACTGCTGCTGCATAATATTTTGAAAGATCCCTCTGCACCACTGAAAGGCAGTGTTGATAGTAGCTGCTAGAGCACTGTTGCCATTGGATTTAAAATGTTATAATACCCTTTTCTCTCTCATAATTAATGAAAGCCTCCCAATATTGCTCAATTAGAACCGTGATGTCTCCCTCTCGAGGAGGGGGCTCCTAGGAGAGAACCAGGATGCTCCCACCCAGCCAGTGCTCCAAGTCAGCTCAGGAAATATAGCCTTAATATAAATCACAAACCACCAACAAAGTTGATAGCAATAAACTTGGAGGAGTTTTTGGAAGGTTTTCAGCTTCGTCTGCTGAGAGTTTACAGTCATTGAGCTTGGAGAAAGAGTAGGTATATGAAAGCCATATTTCAAGCAAAATATGACAACCTTTATTACCCCTGGTACAAAAAGCTCTCCCTGACTTTTGTTTGTTTGTTTGTTTGTTTAATTATCTTGTCAAAAAGGATGGGAGTGGAAACCCTGTGGTCTCCACGTTTGTATATGCACCAAATAGTCATAGAGAGCCTTTCTCTACACAAAATGAAGACCAGAAGACTCCATGGCACAGGAATGTTGTCTGATCTTTCTCCTGGCAAAGTCAGGGTGAAAGACTTCAGCAGAAGCAGGAGAAGAACCTCCAGCTCCACAAACCCCAATATTCTGATCCTAGATTCCACTCGTTGCAAGCAGGATTTTTATATGATCTCTAAAAAGAACACATTCAACAGAGGTTTCATTTGTAAAAATCATAAAAACCAGGTGTGTTTTTAAAAATGTGACAAATTGAGGTTAAAACACACTTGATGGAATGAGGGAGTCTCATCCAGCTATTGATCCCTCCACATGCATTTGACTCAGCAGCTGAGCACATGCTTGATTCCTGATGACATCAACTTGCGTGAGAAGTTAAGCACCTACTCAAAGGTTCTGCAGGACCTGGGGCAAGAATGCTCTGTGCCTTTATCTTACACTGATTTATTCTTATTTTAACAAAACCCACACAAGTGGTGGCTCGTGGAATGAACATTGCAAAACTCAGTGATAAAACAGAATCTCAATAGTCTTAAGAAGGTGTCAATGGCACCCACAACTTCTAGATGATCTGAAGTTGGGATAATTAAAGCAAATGATCTAGGTGTGCTCACGTCAGGTTCTGAGCTCCCATAGTGGTCCTGAGAGCAGAACTTCAAACAGCCAAACCACACACCACCAGGAGGTGGCTTGGCCAAGCTCAGCTGGCTCAGAGGAGCAGCCTGGAGGTTGTTGCCTTGGGTGAGCTGGATCCCAGGATACACTTGGTACAACCCCCAGATTCCACGGGAATGGAAGGGCAGAAGCTTTCAAGAAAGAAGTGAAGGGTTGGCTGTGCTATCCAAAGGTTGGACTTGATGATCCTCAAAGGTTGGACTTGCTGATCCTGGAGGTGCTTTCCAACCTCAGTGATTCCCTCTGTCACAGCAGCACGTTTATCTTTCCCTGTCAGGGGCTCAAACCAGAGCTAGCACTGCCTCAATCACACCCACTTGTCTCCCCAGTGGTGGCACCACGTGCTGACAGTCCATTAATGAGAGCTGATCTCTACCGTGACAATGAAGAACATGATTTCTCCACTTTTCTTTTATAAAGCAATTAAGATAAGATAATTGCTTACGAGCTAGGGGTGATTTTTCACTACGGATGTATAAGCTGCTACTACTGGCAATTTTACAGCTCTCCTATAGATAGGGAGGGTAAAGATATTTATTGTGAGATCATATAAAAACCCACAGAGTGTATTTTTAAAGCAGTGTTCAAGCAGACACCTAAAAATGAGTAATCCCTTTATCACAAAAAACAAACAAACAAACTCCCTCAACCTCAGCTAGTGAATCACTTTAAATTCTGCAAATTCTGTTTAGCTGATGTCTTTTAGCACTCCAAACACTCCTGCCAGTTTGCCAGGGCCACGTGAAGGAAAGGGCAGCAAGCTGAAACACAGAACACATGACATAACATGAACATACCTTTGGTGGCTACCCTGACGCAGTCGATTTTGGTTTCCTGTGTCAAATAAAGAGGAAAAAGGTCACATCTCATGTTCCTGAGCAAAGAAAGTCATCCTTGAGTCTAGCCTTAAAATAGAGAATGTCAGAGGAGTCTCCATTTAATGGGCCTCATCACCTATTTATCTGCTTATCCAGCAACCCCAATGTGCTTTCATAATATGGACAAGCCCTGCCTGGGCATGGTACATAAACATTTCACTTAAAAGTCCTCTAGAAGTAGAAAATATGTGAGAGGTATTCACAAGAGCACAGGGCAAGTGTTCAGCTTTTTTTTTTTCCACTCTGGCAACACAACGACCTTGGGAGGTTTTTCTTTTTTCCCTTACAGATAGTTGGAGGTATCGTGCTAGACAATTTTAGAGAGGAAAAATAATCAATGGTGTTTCACATCCCTGCACTCTGGGTGACTGTGAAAGAGGGACCATTATGGTTTCTGGCAGAAAACATTTCCAGGCTGTCAGCACCGACAGCCACAGCCTATCAAGAATTGAAGGGCTCTGGGTAGGTCTGTCCAGGAAATGAAAAACAATTCCAGGAAGAATTAGCCCGATGAAACATGATCTGTGAAGACCTTTTTACACACGTTTCATTCCACTTCCACCTACTTATTTTTCTTTTGCTGTTTGCAGCAAGCTGGGGGTGGGGGAAGTGGTTTCTGATTCAGTCAGAGCAACCAAATGAGAAATGGGGAGTACAAGATGTTACAAACTATGGTAATGGGACTGGACAGGCCAGGACAGATGGGGGAGAATCCACAATTGAGTTTGGCTTAAACTTAACAAAACAAATCACCATGCTCTTCAGAGCAAGAAAACAAAAAAACAAACCAAAAAAGAAGAAAATAAGCCAGTCATAGAATCACAGAATGGTTTGGGTTGGAAGGGACCTCCACAGGGCATCTAGTCCAACCCCCCTACAAGAAGCAGGGACATCAAATCCTGCTTATCACACAGGATAATAAGAAAATAAGTAGATAATAAGGCAGAGTAAAAAGGTAGAATAACACCTAGTGACTGACAGAATGTGCTGGTTTCCCCTCCTCTCTCCTGTAACCTTTAAGCAATATCATGTTAGGAAAATTGTTATTTTTTTAAAACCAGTGTGTTAAATTTCACTGTTCCTTCATTAGCAAATCAACTTGGGCTCTTGGTAGTTAGTGCCAATCACTTATTGTAGAGGGGTTGGACTAGATGCCCTTTGGAGGCCCCTTCCAACCCAACCCATCCCATGATTCTATGATTTATTTGCAGGCAAATACCCTCTAAAGCCACGTGTGTCCCAAGCCTTACCCCGTTGGCTCTGCTGGCAGCCTGGAAGTAGATGCTGTAGCTCTTGTGAGGCAGGAGGGGGGTGTTCCAGAAGCCACTGTAGGTCTTGTTATCACCAACAGTAAAAGGTTGGGCAGCTTGTAAAGCGTTGGCTGGGAACTCGGCGGCGAAGTAGTACTGGGAGTTGAGCAGGGAGGCGTTCTGGAAGTGGATGGGCACTGGGTAGCACCTCAGGATTTCTGTGGTCTTCTTGGTCCTCCGCGGGCGCTCTTCTTCCACAACGATCTGGTAGACACTGGGAGGGGAGAAAGGAAGGGACAGAAGGGACACGGGGGTTATTGAGGGAGTCAGCTCATTCTGAAACCTTAATAGCATTTATGGGGGAAAAAAGAACTGTTAAAAGCAAAAGGAACGGGAAGAATTCTTCACTCTGAGGGTGGTGAGAGCCTGGCACAGGTTGCCCAGGGGTGCTGTGGATGCTCCATCCCTGGAGGTGATCAAGGCCAGGTTGGATGGGGCTTGGAGCAACCTGGTCTAGTGGGAGGTGTCCCTGCCCATTTCAGGGAACTAGATGATCTTTAAGGTCCCTGCCAATCCAAACCATTCTATGATCTTTATACTATTTTACTATAACATATATATTGATATCTTGCTAGTTAGTGCCAATCATTTATTGCAGGGGGGTTGGACTAGATGCCCTTTGGAGGTCCCTTCCAACCCAAACCATTCTATGATCTTTACATTATTTTATTATAAAATATATATTGAGACCTTACTAGTCAGTGCCAATCAGTTATTGTAGGGGGGTTGGACTAGATGACCTTTGGAGGTCCCTTCCAACCCAACCCATTCTATGACAAGAAAAATGTCATTTCATATTCAGGCACAGGAATTTGTAGAACAGGCTCATGCTTTCCAAATTCAATTGCTTTCCACCAAATTAATTTTGTTTTGGAAAACATTACATTGTTAAAAACATTGCAAAAACAAAATGAGCTGTACACATACAGCAAATACACCCAGCACTTTCTTGTTGGAATTCCTGTACTGGAAAAGCTGCTTTGATTAGTGCAAAAATGGAGATTTCAGTATTTTTTTGCTCACAGAAGGAAGTATAAAGCTATAGATTCTGTTCTCTAATCTGTTTATCTTGTCTAAACGAAATGAAATGGGTCGTAAGATAAAAATGAAGCAGAAATAAATTACAAAGAGATGGGGAACAGTATTTGCTTAACTGTTGGCATTACAACTATTTATAAAAGCACACACAGAGTAAATCCCAGCCTTAAAAATTTCCGTGGCATATTGGCTGCGACTGAGCAAGAATAAAACACTTTTTCATGGAATTTATTCTCACTCAGCAAAGCCCTTTTGCACACTGCAGAGAAAACCATGTTTTGAAGTGTTTCTGCATCCTGCCAAGCAATTCTTTGCTGTGCTGGGACCCACAGGGACCAGCCCATCCCTCCCCACCATAAAGGTGCTGTGGACATTGCAGAGGAGCACAGAGATGGTGATTTCTGCTGTGCAGGCAGGCAGAGCAATCCTCACACCCTCCCAGCTGCTGCCAAAGCCTGACTCAGGGCTTTCAAATCTGTGGAGTGGGAAGGCCAGGGCTCTGAAGAGGACCTGCTTGCAAGTTTATTGCTTCACTGGGGACCACTGATTCTTAATCATTATTTGCCTCCTGGAGCCTGGAATCCCCAGTAAGCAAGTGAGTACCAGTAAGTGATGCTAAAGAGGCACGTTCTCCGCATCCAATAACAATTTAGGGTCTTGCAAGCTGCAGCAACCTCTGGGCAGGGTGTGTTTCTTAAAGGTGAAATATCCACACACTCCTCTGACACCTTGTTCTCCTTCGGCCATCTGCAGCTAGATGGTTGTTTACAGCTCAAAGAACAGGGATGCTTGGGGTGGGCTTGGGTAGGTCCCAGTCTGAGCCCTGGAGGTGTTCAAGACCAGGCTGGATGGGGCTTGGAGCACCCTGGTCTAGTGGGAGGTGTCCCTGCCCATGGCAGGGGGGTTGGAACTAGATGATCTTTAAGGTCCCTTCCAACCCACACCATTCTAAGACTCTCTGACAGGACAATTCCAGGTCTGCTGGACTTTCATAGCCAAGTATCACCAAGAATATCATCTGGTTTTTTACCAGACCCTGCTCACTATGTTTCTAAGATCCAGCACCACCAGGCAGGAGATGCTGCACTACTTTTACTCACAGAAAATGCCCAGAAAGTTAATACTGAGAATGCTCAACACCTCTTCTTCTGCCTGATTTAGACTTTCACCATGGTGGAGAATTAATTTAATGTCAAGACACTTAAACAACTTCTTGATGAAGATCTGTAAACTCCCATCAATGGAGAGCTACTCAGATCTTAAAGCCCTGACCAGTGAGGACGTGCCTGATTTGGGGTCAGCTTAATTCCTTTTTCAGCTCCACTCTCTATAATAACTAAATACTCAGCTCACATGTAGACATCTACAAGCAGACACCTGAATTTAGATGTTTTAATCTGAAGCTGAACCCCACGTAGAAATCTAACCACATAGAAGCTTGGTAGAGCCAAGGAGACAAACCAATGTCTTGAAGGTTCATCTGAAGGCCACTGTCTGCACATTTTGCAGCTCTGTCCAACAAAGTCTACCCACCCAGCAGAAAGTTTTTCATGACCTGATTAATTCCATGCTGAGTAGTAAATGGAGGTCAATACATGGCAACTTTTCCTTGATCCTACAAGAATCCATCTCTGAAAACCACCCATGAAATGCCTACGTCACAACCTTGGTTTTCCTCTTCCAAATCAATGTTTGACATGACTTCAGCAGTTAATTTTCTGGAATAAAACTCAGTTGCTTAGAACTGGGATTCCAAGAGCACGTTGCATCCTCTAACTACTAATTTACAGCGAATCTACAATAAATTGAGAATTTAAAAGGAGTATTGGGGAAGAAGTAGAAGGTGATGTAAACATCTATTCTTGCAAGGTGGTGAAGCTGGATGCAATTGCCTAATATCACAGCAAAAGACAAGAACCCCTTAATTTCACTGAAGCATGATGGATAGAAAATTATGTGCCTTCAAGAGAGTATTGTTACCTCAATATATGGCAATATGACCCGTTTCAGTATGGGTTGCAATGCGGATTCTTCTCGTTTTTCACTCAATAATTAAAAGTCTGTAGATACTTCAGAAACAAATCTGCCATTAAAATGCTCATTTTCCCCTGGCAAGTTCATGTTACTCATCCTACATGCCCAACTCCCTGTATATCACATTTTAAATGCCTGCCATCTATTCATCTTCGGATCCATTAAAGAAAAAAACTCCGTTGACTGGAGCAATTTCAACCTCGAGACGTCTTTTCATCCTTACTCCACGAGGCAAATGAGGTTTGCAAGCATCCAGACCTCCAATCTATTTGCTCTTTAATAATTTAAGCCCTGAAAGGTCAAGCAGCTCTTTTCTGCTCCCCTTTATCAACGTCCAAGTGCTAATGAAAAATAACTCAACCCTCTCCCTGCTGCCCACTCGCTGGTGTCCATTAACACGTTGGAAGCACCTGGGTCAAGGCAGACCTGATGGAACTTCATGAGTGATACCTTTTATATTTGTACAAATGAGATCATCTCACTAATGAATTGGACAAAATTACCCCCAATTACAACTCTAATCCAAAGGCTTCCTCTCGTTCTATTAAAATTGCTTTATTTGATACCTAACAGCTGAATTGAAAGGAAAGGGCTGGAGCTCAGTGAATTGAGCCAGCACAGCACCAGGACTCCATCATTTCTCTGATTTCTTGCTTATTTCAAGTTATATTATTCCTTTTCCACCCCTCTGCATTTCAGAGAATAAAGTAATCCTACCTGGAATCCAAATAAAAATAAAATCTACACTGTACCAAAAGGTGCCAGAAGCATCTAAGCTGTTGGTAGAACTTAGGTTGGTCTTTCAGAAGGACAGAAATGTCATTTAAGGGTAATTCAGTTCTACTAAAGAACTCCAATGCTTTGGAAATTGAACACAAAATCTACTTTTTATATATATATATACACACACACATATATATACACATATATATACACATATATATACACATATATATACACATATATATACACATATATATACACATATATATACACATATATATACACATATATATACACATATATATACACATATATATACACATATATATACACATATATATACACATATATATACACATATATATACACATATATATACACATATATATACACATATATATACACATATATATACACATATATATACACATATATATACACATATATATACACATATATATACACACACACATATATATATATACATATATATACACACATCTATATATATTTTATAGGCATTTATACATCTACTTTATCTAAGACCGCTTACCATTGCATCAAGAAAAACTCATGGGAATTGTTTTTCATTTAGGATTCAAATATTTCAAATTTGGGGATTAAAAAAGGTAGCTGGGGAAAATAAAATAAATAAATAAATAAAAAAATAAATCGATGCAAGTTTTAAGCTGCTTTTTGTTTTAACAATTCCCAAGCAGTTCTAAATGGAACTGATTATGCAGAGGCAGAGATCTGAGCATAATAAGGGCTGTAATTTTGGGTAGGAACTAGACAGACCAGGCTGCTCAGATATTTACTGAGATGGAGTTGCTGAAATTAAAATGGTCTGTCAATGTCTGCTAAATATATCGATTTTTTTTTTTGCAGAGCTGAAAGAGAGACATGAAAGAAGAAAGAAAACATTTGAACACAGCAATCAAAGATGCTAAGAATATTTAGACAAATGGATCAAACAATTAAAAAGGAGATTTACACGTTTCTCTACTCTGAAGTACATGAATGATGGGTTTGAGCAACTTGCTGAATCAGGACGTTGTTCCAAGTAAATCAAATTTTAATTAATCAAAGCCTCATTCAAAGTGACAAAATAATTTCCCAAGAAGAGCCTATGAGATGTAAGCATGGATTTCAGGATTCTTAATACAAAAGTCCTTAGCATGTACAATCTCAATATTTCTCAATTAAAAATGATGAATTTCTAATTACACCTCCACCAGAAGTAATTCAAACCCAAAAAACAAAGGGAAAACAAGCTTGATTTCTTTATTATTGAAATGTCAGCTCTATTTTTCTCTCTCAAACACTCTTGATGCTTCACCTAACTGAAATCATAAGGAATTTTAAAACAAATATTTTCCAGAAGAAAGATGGCCTAAGGACCTGACTCTAGACCAAGATCATCTGAATTTATTTACTACTCTGTGTGTGACCCCAAGCGAGTCAATTAAATATTTTGTGCCTCAGTTCTCCAGCTGTAAAAGGAAAACTGGGATGTTTATTATTCCCTCTGACCTGCTTCAACTGTGCAAAAAGAAAAACTCTTCAAGAGCTTCATCCCTGGAGGTGTCCAAGGGCAGGTTGGATGGGGCTCGGAGCAACCTGCTCTAGTGGGAGGTGTCCCTGCCCATGGCAGGGGGTTGGAACTAGAAGATCTTTAAGGTCCCTTCCAGCCCAACCCATTCTGTGATTCTATGACACCATCTTTTTTTATTATCCTTGAAAAAATGGAGATATTATGGTGACAATAATATGGTGACACTGTAGAGCCCAATTTGAAGTTTTCTGCTCATTGTATAAGTCTCTTCTTAGTCTCATGGTTTATTATAAACATATATAAGTGGTAATTTTTACGGATCTATTTCTATCTCAACTTGCACACCTGCTCTATTTCAATGCTAATAGACTGCAACAATAGAATAATCCAAATATTGACCATTATTTCAGTTCCCTATTCCCATAGCCTGACTTCACCTACATGCTACAATCTCATCACTGCATTCTTCTACTAAAATCCAATAGATTTTATCCAAACATCCAATAAATGACAAAATTAACCCCCAAACCACCTTCTTATGCCCATGAAGAACTTGATTGCTCAAACCCCAACAGCCTATGAGGTCCCCACAACTTCATCAGGACTTGTGTAGACACTAGAAGCTCTTCCATCATTAAATTGAAATTAAACCTTTCAGGTTTATTCATGTTTTGGGCCCAAAACTTCATATTTCTTTGCTCATCATATGCTATGTAACAAGTTTATTATTTAACAGTTTCTTTAAAGAAAAAGACAATCTTTGGACACTTCTTTGATATAATCTGCAACATAACTTCACCTCTGACATGTTTATAATATATCCATGTGGATTAACACAGGAGATTTTGATCTCTTCCTGCTGCTACATTGCACTAGATTATTATAATTCACCCCAGAACTTAAAATCTTAAAGGAAATTACTTTCTAAAGGCCAGGAATTAATAATTTAGTTAGCAGGCAAATAGAAGGCTACAAGAAATTGCCACTACTGAGCAAGAACGTGGAGATTGATTATAGGTGGCATTAAACAAAGGTGATGATGACAAGCCCCAGTTTATCAGGTGTCTCTCCACCCCAGCTCCACAGGCTTGGATGGAGGCAGGAGTTCTAACAACACATAATATATGAATAAAATATTCTCCATGTGCAGTGATTTTCAGCAGAGATGTGAAGCCCAAGAACCAGCTGAACTGTAGCCCTTGTCCTTCTGACTGGGGAATTTTGTATATTTTTTTAAAAGAGGAAGCAGAAATTGTTTAATTGGTGTTTCGTCTATCAGAGATCATAAATATATTAAAATCAAAATTTATAGCCTGAAAGAACTGGGGTGCAGTAATAATTGTTCCTAGGGAGGGCCCAATCTCAGGGCAAGGGCTGAAGGGATTGTAGTTTGGGGAATTAAACACAAAGATGATGAACTAGATGATCTTTAAAGTCCCTTCCAACCCAACCCATTCTATGATTCTACTTCCACACCTGGCTCTGTGAGTCAGGAGATAAACCTGGTTAGATTCTCCAGGGCAGGGTCTGTTGTCCTGCTCAGGAAACACCATTCCTGGCACCTGGAATGTCCAGCCCATGGGGAAAAGTCAATCTGGAGCAAGCCACAAATCTTCAGGCATCAGATCAAGAGGGACTAACATTACCCAGCCCCTCCATTGCCAGGCAAGGAGCCCCAGCTCCCACATCAGCCAAGGCAGAAGTCTCTGAGCAGCTGTAAAGGAGGAGATAAGAGAGCTTAGCTTCAGCCCCTGGAGATCCTGCCAAGTGCAAACTCTCAGGTGTCCTAATGAGCTTTATCTTCCCAGGCCTGAGTCCCCTGAGGAACAGGATCTGGGTTTAATGCAGAACTCCTAAGCTGCTTTAGCCACTGCCCAACTCCTTTGTGTGGACAGGCTCAGAGACTTTAAAGTCAGTATTTACAAAGGGGATTTTCTGAGAAAAATACATCCAGGCAAAGCTCTCCTTAGAGTTCCTATGGATTTAGAGAGGAAATCCCAACAGTTCTCAGATGGGGACTCACTGCAAGTTAAAACATATTTCTCCTGTTCTTTCCTCCAAGGACAGTCTCCATGGGAAGAGAGGACAAGGAATTGCCTGAGAGCAAACCCACTGCTCTATAATAGATTAATTGTAATGAAGATGCTGAGAGCCCTGGGGCTGCTGAGCTGGAGGAGAAGCCTCAGAGGGGATCTGATCAATGCTGATCAAGAGCTAAAGGGTGGGGGCAAGAGGCTGGGGCCAGACTCTTGTCAGGGGTGCCCAGGGACAGGACAAGGGGCACCAGGCACCAACTGGAACCCAGGAGGTTCCACCTGAGCAGGAGGAGAAACTTGTTTGGGGTGAGGGTGTCAGAGCCTGGCCCAGGCAAGTTGTGGAGTCCCCACCCCTGGAGGGGTTTCAAAGACACGTAGATGACTCTGATGATGTAGAACCATCCTATCACCACATTTTTGGCAAACAAAACTTCTCTGCTGACACCTCTTCCACGTATAGGAGACAACAACATCCCACTTACAGTGACCAGGCACTGGGTTCTTTAAATGCCTTTTAGAATCATAGAATCATTTAGGTTGGAAAAGACCTCCAGGATCATCAAGTCTGACAGGAGATGCTTCAAAGCCTTATAAATAGATTAAGACACTATAAGTTTTCCAGCAAGAAGTTCAGGAACACTCTGCAATCCCATCTATATCCCACGTGTCATCTGTGGTAGCCAGCTCATACCCTCAGCAAGCTCAGCTCCTTTGAGTATATCCCAAATATTGGCTGGAGAAGAGGCAGCAGATGTTGTGGCTGCTTCTGGAACCCGAATTGTAGCTCTCTACTGCTGGACCAAATGCCAGGAGCTGTATCACAGCCTATCCTCCAGCACAGATGCTAATCTGGGTCTTTCCTCTGCACCCAGAGATTCCAAAATGTGGGAGAAACTCACTATCTATGTGACATTTAAGCTATTTCATATCTGCCTGACAATCTTCCAGAGGTCCAGTTTTCATGAGGGATGGAAGGAACATCCAGACAGGTCAACAATATGATATATCAGCCTTGTTTTCTTAGGAAACCAGCATAAAATTGGGTGTAAACTTTCATTTACTTCAGTTACAGAAAGTTTAATTCTTATTTTGGGTATGTTACATAGCACATAAATCCACAGGGTCCTTCCTTTCTTCATTTTACCAGCGAACAACTTTTATTTCTACTGAGCACAAGGGCTCCATCCCTGCAGACACCAGATACTATTGATCTCCCTCCACACGGCTTTACACTCTTAATTTAAAGCCCAAGCAGCAGCAGCACTAACTTAAATGCTGCTGGTCTAAACTGAGCTAACCTCAGGCTTCAGACTCTCCAGGGCTTTGAGTTGACTCCACCACTGAGCTGTATAAAACAAGAGATGGCTCCTGCTTCATGGCTTTGAAATGAAAGAAAAGCAGGGATGGACTGTGAGGATCATAATTCCACCAAATACACCACAAAGCCACTATTCTGAGGGCTTCTGGTGAGAGTTATGGAAGAGCTGAGTCTAAAAAGAATAAATAATTCCCTCCATACAGTTAGTTATAGATACAGCTGCTTCTCATGACACTTGTCACCACTGCCAAGTTGTTCACCACCAGACACAGAGAGAACTTTTCCTTTAGAGGAAAGTGATATTTCATTTTTTTTTTTAATTTTAGAGATAGGAATGGAGATCTCTGGATGTGCAGAAAGCTACACAGATTGTCCCTATGTGCAGCAGAAATAAAACTCTGCTCTCATCTGCGTCCAGTGCTGCATCTTCCACACCATCCTTCCCACCACAGCAAGGTTTTCAGTAACCACAACACATGTAATTCCTCTCCTGGCCATCTGAAGAAGCTTAGCTCCTCATCACTGAATCACTGAGGTTGGAAAAGACCTCCAGGATCAAGTCCAACCTTTGTCCAGCATCTCCCTGACCCCCAGACCATGTCCTGAAGTGCTACATCTACTCTGCTTCTTGTAGAGGGGTTGGACTAGATGACCTTTGGAGGTCCCTTCCAACCCAAACCATTCTGTGCTATCCTGATGGTCACCTCTCTCTTAATTTGAGGTGGTTTTTTTCCAGCAATCACCTATTCAAAGCAGGGAGGGAAGGAGGAAGAGGAGGAGAGAGAAGGATGCAAAGGAAAGAGGCAGAGAGGGAGATTTCTGTAAAATCCTGCTGGGAACAGTAATACCAGTTAATCCCAAATTATGTGGGAGGCTTTTAAAATGAAAACAACATCATCAAACTTCTCTAGGTGCAGGAAACATTTCTCCCTGATCTGGTTTACAGGTTTTTACATAATAGTAATACTTAAATATTTAAATATTTATTATTTACATTATAATTTCTTACTCCATCTTTCAAAATCTGCATTAAAACCACCTTCTCTCCATCAGAGAGAAAAAAAAACAACACCCTTGGTACCCAGTGCATTCAAACAAAGGCATTTTGGGTTTACTCCAGTTTAAAGAACAAACAGAATAGCAACTTAAATACACAGATTTTTACATGTGTGGAGGTGCTTGTGCTTAGCAAAGCTCAGAGAACAGCAACTCTCCCTACACAAAGCACACGACCCAACCCCTCCTTGCTCATCAACCACCCTAAAGCCAGCAGATAATAGCTGCTCTTGCCCAGACAATTTTTGTTAGATGCCACAGCTTTGATATAATCACACAGTGCTGAATATTTCATTCGTGTACCTTTAATTCCTCTTTGTCCTGGCTTGATCTGAGCTACGACCAGGCTCAAATTGCTTTGGAATATTGGGTACCATGAATGTATTTTGTATTCTCTCAAGCACAACTCATTACATGGAACCTGCCTGGCATCAACAAGTCACTCCAGCTCCTCCCTGCCTGTGTGGGAACCTGTGTGTGGCTCCAGACCCTGCTGAGAGGCTAGTTAGGGATAAAATCTGATATAATAAAATATTAATTACAGCAGAAAGGTGGGGGGAGAAGCACGAACTCAATTACAGCCCCGCATGGTAAACAAAGGGCAGGGGGAAAAAAATCCTTTAGTTAGAGAGGGTTGGGATAATAAAAGAACAAGGAGAACATTAGTCTCAAGCTGAGTGCTCCCTAAAAGGGCACCTGTTATTAATCCTCCCTTCAAGCACAGAATTCCAAGTAAATTAGGGCAAGATGAAAGATTTTTGCTGCTGGTTTTTTTTTTTTTTTTGACTTATTTCAAGATTTCTTTATCTGAGCATTTTTTGTCTTTGATGTCGTCGCAATTTAGTAATTAGAAATTTGTAGCAAGCATGAGGACAGAGCAATTACAACGAAAGGTTAGAAATCACCCAGGGTCTGCACAATTATCACCTTGTATGATATAAAACCAGATTAAAAGTAGCAGCTAATCCTAAAAGTCTTCATTTCAGGTGGTTTCTCTAGTAGATGAGGTCCTACCACCCTAGAAAGCCACGTTGGTTTTACTTTGGACTTTCAAAATATACCAGCAGCGGAATATAAATTATTTTAAGACTTCTTAATAAATACCTGTGTGGAGTCAGATGAATTACCAAAGACTTAATAGGGTGTGAGCAGCCTACAAACAAGCCCAAGTGTGAGCCAAAGTTACTCCAAGTCAAATGATGTGACCTTAAAATCCCAAGCCTAGCAGTGAATCCTAAGACCTGAGCCATCTTATCTCTTATTGCAGGCCAAAAAGGGCCATTATATCATGAAATAAGATGTTCATTGTCTGAGAACTGTGTTTTCTATTAACAGTGCTTTCTATTCCAACAAATTCTGCTGAAACTATGGCAATATATTGTTGGTACCAGGCCAGAAAACACAGTTCCATCAAATTTACATTTATGATACTTGGAACAAGCCAAAGAGCATTTCAAAGCTTCTTAATCAGCTTTATGTTCTTTGCTTAATTTCTTTTTTTTTTTCAAAAGAACACAGAAAAATGATAACTTCATAAATAGGAGATAAAACTCTCTTTCTACAGCAAGTGAGGTGCTTTGTAAGCCAATGTTACACCATTTCACCCCCAGCTTTCAGGTTGCCAGGGCCAATTTAGAAAACAAGGGGAAAAAAAGGAGTAAAGTCTTGTCACAGATTAAAAGGAATTAAAGAAAGGAAAACTGTCTCAAATAATTGACTCTACAAAAGAATGAAGTTAGAGGGGATCTGAAGGAAATACTCCAGACTGAGCCACAGCAGAGCTGGCTGATCCTTTCTCCTCAATCTGGCCCAGAGAAAAGACAAAGTTGATGAAGAATTTTGAGATTCAAGTACTATTAAAAGAAATATTACACTATCTTGTCATCATTCTACAATGCTCAGAGTCGCTGGGTATAATATGATAAAATAGTGGGCTGGAATTAAAAGGAATGGAGGAAAGTCTTCATGCAAGAGCCTTCCTGAGTCATTTCTCCTCCCTAAGAAACCCAGGGCCACTTGCAAACCACAGGTTTCCTTCTCAGTAGCCCTGAAGAAGATCAGCAGGTGCACAAAAGTACAGAATAATGAACAAAATACTTTGAGAAATAACGTGATTTTCTTAAAATAGGAAGATTTCCTCAGATCTAAATCTGTACATGCAATCATTTAGGTTGGGAAAGACCTCTAGGATCATCAAGTCCAACCTTTGTCCAACATCTCCCTCAATGATTGAGGGTCCAACACAGAGCAGGGACAGACTAGCTCCTGGTTTGAGATGTGGTCTCCTTTGTCCATTTGCTCCTCCTGCCAGATGCTTTCATGGGAGACTTGGAACAGGTTGCCCAGAGAGGTGGTGGAGGCCCCATCCCTGGAGACATTCAAGGTGAGGCTTGATGGGGCTCTGAGCAACCTGCCCTAGGTAGAGATGTCCCTGCTTCTTGTAGGGGGGTTGGACTAGATGACCTTTGGAGGTCCCTTCCAACCCAACACATTCCATGATTCTCTGACTTGGTGGAAAGCAGCATGTGACTGAGCTTCAGCTGCAACTGAAGAGCACCCAAGACACAGACATTTTCTCCTGCCACAGGACCACAGCAAAAATAGCAACAAAAACCTCACCCCTCAATGTTATCACCTCTTTCCCCAGCTGAAATGAAGTGGGTCCTGGTCCAGCAATTTGGAAAGGGAGATTACTGTCTGTGCTCAATTTTTGTGGCATAGTCCCCAGTTTCTGAGGACTGCTGTGGATAAATACAAGGCTGACCTGCTGCTCTGTCAGTGAAGGTCTAACTCTTCCTCCTCCCCAGGCTGGGAACAGCTCTGGTAGGATTAGGTGGCACAGAAACCTTGGCAGCCTCACACCCCACAGCTCTTCCAAAGGAAATCTGGCCCTAGATAAAAGGTTCTGCACAGCCCAGGATTAGCACAGCTGGGAAATACTGATGAGATTTTGGCCTTTGTGCTTCTACTGCCCTACAGGACTAATCCTGGAAACAGCTTCAGCTCCAGATGTGAGAACATGGTGAATTCACTCCCCCCTGTTGGATTTCCCCACGGGAATTTCTCCCTAAATTCAACATTTTTCTAACTCCTCAGACATGTATCCTACACTGCTCTCCAAGACTGTTTTATGTCATATGAGGAGCACTTGAGGGAACTGGGGTTGTTCAGCTTGGAGAAGGAGGCTGAGAGGAGACCTCATTGCTCTCTACAACTACCTCAAAGGAGGGTGTGGTGAGGCTGGGGTTGGGCTCCTCTCCCAAGCAACTAATGACAGGACAAGAGGTGAGGGCCTCAAGCTGCACCAGGGGAGGTGTAGATTGGACATTAGGAAGTTCTTTCCTGCAAGAGCGGTCAGGGACTGGCCCAGGCTGCCCAGGGAGGTGGTGGCGGCACCATCCCTGGAGGGCTTCAACAAACGAGTAGATGTGGAGCTTTGGGACATGGTCTGGGGGTCAGGGAGGTGTTGACCAAAGGTTGGATTTGATCCTGGAGGTCTTTTCCAACCTCAATGATTCTATGATTGAGGCTGAGGCATTTCTCCTGCTGCTTTCTGCTGCAGAGCTCAGTAAGTGACTCTGATGTTTCTTGATGTCACTTTAATCCAGTTGAGCAGATCAGCTCCTACTTAGCAAGGCGCCGGAGTCACGATGCTGGTTGTAAATGCCACTGATTTCCTTCCCTCCTTCCAGGAGCAGTGTCATGGAAAGGAAGTTTTCATCTTACTGTTCACTAAAGTGAATATTCTTTCAGCATCCTGAATGGGAAATGACAGTGGCTCACTTGGGACACATCTAGAGCTTTTCTTCCTCTTCCCATGTAGCATCCCTCTTTATTAGTCCTTTCCTTTAATACTACTTAATATCAAATAATATCCACTTCTCTGCACGATCAAAATGCTTTAGCACACACAGAATGGGTCAATCAAATCATATTTATCTCAGAGGTAGGAATTCCCCCAAATTACTTTGTCCTGGAAACCACAGTCCTCCTGCCATACATTCAGGTATTATTAACAGAATCTTTTTTAATTAGCATTTGCTAATGAATAAAGGGCTCATATAAACCTGCTCAAAAAACATAATACAGGGGAAAAAAATCCTAAGGTTGATGGCAGTATGAAAATGCACCATTGCTGAAGAATGTATGGAAAAGGCAATTGAAATGGTGCTGGCTACTTCAGTGGTGTAACATGAATTTTATCTTGTACAACAGCATCTAGAGCTGGTCACCTTTGATGGAAGGGACCTCAAAGATCACCCATTTCCAACCCCTGCCATGGCAGGGACACCTCCCTCTAGACCAGGTTGCTCAAGGCCCCATCCAGCCTGACCTTGAACACCTCCAGGGATGGAGCATCCACAACTCCCCTGGGCAACCTTTGCCAGTGTCTCACCACCCTCCGAGTGAAGAATTTCCTTCTAATTCCCAATCTAAATTTCCCCTCTTCCAGTTTGAACCCATTACCCCTTGTCCAACCACTACAAGCCTTTGTGAAAAGTCCCTCCCCAGCTTTCTTGCAGGCCCCCCCTTGGTCTTGATGATCTTCAAGGTCTCTTCCAACCAAAATGATTCTATGATTCTACAAAACACCCAGCCAAAACAGAGCAGCAAATTTGTCAGCTGTTAATTATAATCAAAACCCATGGAAAAGTATCAGTGAGTTATGAAAGTAAAAAGTAAGCTCTTTGGAGATATGGATTAATCTATTCTCTCATTCTGGAATTCCTCGAGCTTGCTTTGTTTGTCACAGATTGATTTTTATGAAACACACTGCTAACTGGCAGAGAGCACTGTGCTCTGAGCAACACAAATTCTTCAAGAAATCAAGAATTGATGCTCCTTTTACCCTGCGAATGACAGTAACAGGAGCATGGACATTTCAGAGCAAGCCAGCAGGAGATGAGAAGCTGCTCTACACCACACACCCCATCAATCCCACCTCAAGTCACAGTAAGAAGCCAAGGACAAGTTCTACTGCCTAACCAAAAAGAATTACAGCGTTTTTACAGCACAAGCAATTATTGCACAGCTCCCTCCACACCACCACGAGTTGACCCTCCTGCTGTAAATAATTCTACTTGTTGCTATAAAGAAGTGACAATTACGGGCACTAATAAAACCCTGCACCACAGACAGCCTCAAACTACTTTACTGCCTGCTCTGGAGGTTGTAAAAATATGAGTTGGAAGCAGTTTGCAGGGGAGAGCTGACCCCACAAAACACAACTCCAGCTTTTATGTCTGCAGGAGCTTAATCAATAGACAGGATGCTTGTGGCAAGCAAATGAAAGGAGGGACAGTAAGTTCTCCTCCTGCTCTTTAGACCTTGTGGTCTCACAGGGTTTCAGAAGGTTGTGTTTTGAATGTGATGTTTCAGAAGACTTAAGAAAGCTATGGGAACATGTAGAGTAACACTATCTCCACCTCTTTATCATAAATCCACTAAATTTCTAGTCTGTTCTATCAGTGAGCTCTTGAAAGGCCACAGTTCACTTTTATTGGGAGACTTCAGAAATCTCACAGAAGAGTAGGGGTTGGAAGGGACCTCTGGAGAGCATCTTGCCCAACTCCCCTGTCAAAGCAGGTTCTCCTAGGGCAGGTTACACAGGGCAGGTTTTGAAAGTCTCCAGAGGAGACTCCACAACCTCTCTGGGCAGCCTGGGCCAGGCTCCATCATCCTCACAGTAAAGAAGTTTCTCCTCCTGCTCAGGTGGAACCTCCTGGGTTCCAGTTGGTGCCCGTTGCCCCTCCACTCCATGATCCACTCCATCCCTTCATCCAGCTCATTAATGAAGATGAAGACTCATCCCAACACTGACCATGATTCAATGACCTTAAAGGTCTCTTCCAACCAGGACATTCTATAATTCTCTGATTCTATCCCAGGGACCATGTGCAGATGGCCTGAATTCCATAATGAACCCAATATTTACAGGATGCCTTTAAAGGGCTGGATTAGGCCAGCATGAAATTTAAATGTGTGGAATTTAGGCAGACATGAAGTGTTGACCTGATGAAGGAGTTACCACTTCAGATAACACATAGTTTGACATTTCTTTGCTAGTTTTCAGCTGCACTTCAAAATAAGGTAACTTGATGTGGCCTTTTGCGCTGAAATATAATATATCCCCCCCCTTCTTCAGGAAGAGTGGCTGCAAGTACAGTTCAAAATGAAGTGAGGAGGTGTTTGCTTTGCACTCCCATAGAGTTGTTCTTATTTCCACATGCAGAAGAAGCTGGGCATGCTGCTGATGAAGGGGATGCTTTGAGAGCACCCAGTCTGCCTTGGCTCCAGCACACTGCCAGCTCCCAGCTCCCATCACTCAAACTTTATTTACCTCCTTCTATGTGTTTTCTTTAAAGTGCTTCTAAATTACACTCCTTGGCAACTGCTGCAATTCTCTCCCTCCCTCTCATCCTGCCTGGGCTTTGCAGCCCCAGGTTTAATTATCATAGAATCACAGAATGCCAGGTTGGAAGGGACCTCAGGGATCATCTGGTCCAACCTTCAAAGAGCCAAGCTCTGAAATGAAATAGGAGGAAAAGACCATGAGGCTGAGCAGAGCCTGGATGGTCTTTGCCTTATTGCTGATTATTTAATCCAACCCAAACCATTCTATGATTCTAAGTAAAAGGTCCAAATGATACTGCCTTGGAAGAGTGAGTCCCTCAATGGATGCTGAAGAGCCCTAATAGAAAAAATATTTGCATTTGTATCCTTTTTATGCCATTTTTTAAATCTTTACTGACACATATACGCATCTTTGTTCAAAAGAATATCCATAACAAGACATATTATTATAAAATTTCCACAGAGCCTTAAATTAAATTAAGAAATTAAGAATAAAAGCCTTGCAAATGACAAGCACACAAAAAAATCAAAATAGCTTTGCCAGCTGTTAGAGAAGGGCAGGCACTCATCACTACTGGACTTCAAACATGTATAATTCTGAATAATCTCCTTGAACTCAATGCCACAGCCCTACAACACACTGCACCTGAGATTGGAGACAAAGCAACAGGACTCGTTGTATTAAAACTCTGACAAAAGCCATTTTAATCAGTCTCACAAATTCTGGGATGCCAGCTGGCCTTGGTGATTCATGTGTTCTCTGTCACTGTAAACAGAGCTCCGGGATTGTTTCTATCAAGTCTTCTCTTTGAATCAACATTTAAACAATCAGCATGGCCCCTTCTCTCATGCTACATTGTGGTGGTTGGGTGAGGATACTAAATAAGGTACCAGATATCCTGATTTTTCATGTTTAAATGGAGAAAAAGGATGTAATCAGAGCAAAAAGCTGGAATCCTGCATGGCCCCAGGTCTCGGCGTTGTCGACTCAATGGTAGAGTCTGTGCTCTCCTCCTCCACCTCAGGAATTAAAGGAGTTGATGTGACCTGGCTGATGGGCTGATCAATAAAACAACTGCCATCATTTACAGGGCAGGTTTAGGGCAGTTTGAGAAACGTGCATTAACCCAGCTGCTGGTTGTAGCTGGATCAATAGACAAGGCATCTGGCTTAGTGAGGTGCATAAATGAAGTGTGGCTAAACTTCTGACACCCAGGGAATGCAGATCAGGATGATCAAATCCCTCTGAGGAGGTGTTCTGTGAGCTATGCAATGGCACTGTGCTTGAGGGTATAATGCACAATGAAACCTTGAAAGCATTGACAAATTCTGATTTTAATTTCATAGATTGGTTTGGGTTGGAGAGACCTTAAAGCTCATCTAGTCCAACCCCCCTGCCCTGAGCAGGGACATGTTCAACTAGAGCAGGTTGCTCAGAGCTCCAGCCAACCTCACCTGGAAGGATTCCAGGGATGGAACAATCATTTTCATTACATTTTATTTTAAGAGCTGTTGCAAAGGACCTCAGTGAATTTGCTGTGTGTTCACCTGCCAGTTCCACAGCTCTGTGTTATTTGAAATCTCTCCTCCTCACTTCCCAACCTCTCATCCCTCTATTTGGCACATCTTCATCTCCTAACTCCTTTCCCCTCTCTGTGAAGCTTCTGCTGCTCTAGGAGTCTAATCACCTTTAGTTCACCATGCAGGTAAAAGGGACAAAACTGCTTTTTTATTAATGGTTCTAATGTGTTTTTACTGGTATTATTTGAATCCAGAAGGACTCCACTCTAGCTTTGTGAGACACAGGAAGACAAGCACCCAATCATCCCATTCCCAATCTAATCTGTTAAATCAAAATTTCATTAAATCTATTTTAATGGCTTTGGGTTTTTCTCAGCTGGCTCAAACTGGCCCAAAGTGTCACATTTTCATATTAAAAAGTTGTCTAAATGACCAAGGGGATGGCATTTCCTAAATGTAGACCTGTGTATATATAATATATAATGCCACAATGAATATGTTGCACAGTAAATCTGATTATATGAAACATTGAATATTCTATACATCTATTTTCATTCACACATATCCATGTATAGGAGACCTGCATTTCCCAGACAAACAGAAATTACCCCAACCCTTATTTTCATCATTCAGCACAATGAAAATAATTGATAAGCATTCACTATAGGTGGAAACTCTTCCTCCACTAACAAAAGAATTAATTTCTGATGATGTTTGATTAGCCAAAAGGAAAAACATCCTAAACCTCTGGAAAACCTCTACTGCTCTCATCTGTATTTTCATTTATTAAGAACATGAGCTCATTAATGGTTCTCATTCAAAATAATCTAACCATCCTCCTGTTCTCATCCCTGAAAAGCATCTTTTATTTTAATCAATGAGGGACCTGCACAGCACAGTGAAATAAACCTCTGCAATTTGGAAATTCTAACATTAATACAATTGGAAGTTCATTAACAATTGGAAATTCAGACTATATAAAAAAGAACCTGAGCTACTGGCTTTTCCAGTTTGCTATTTCATTTTTCTCCCCCTATTTCTGCTATCACAGCCAATTAAATGTAAATACTTCATGGCTGTTACAGGACACATTCAAACTGGCTAACTTCCTCAGAGGTGGTTACCTGAAATCTGTGCAGTAAACAACAAGGGGGAATATTCAAGACAGTAGCTCAGCATAAAAAATGTGATGTGCCCTTGAACTTCTACCACTGCACTGAGCAATTACCTTAAAGAAGCCACCCACACAACAGAGCCAGGGCTTTGTTCCTTATCTTCAAAGAACAAGCCCCTTGCATCTGGATCAAACCCTTTAAACAATACCCCACCACTCAACATCAAAGCCCTTCCGTTTTCTCCAGTTACTTAATTTAATTAGAGCTAATACAGACAGGCATTTAGAGGCTGATTGCTGTGCAGAGAATCCCCAGCAAACATGTTCAAGGAATGAATCAATTTGGGTTGAATTCTGTGAGGATTTCCCCCCCTCTCCCAGTACCTGACAGGAGCTCCTCTGCTCTGAGCAGGTTTCAGCAGGACTGTCACTGTGCTGTCAGTCTGATTCAAAGGTGTTTCAAGTTCATACGGTGGCATGGAGGGTGCTGGAAGAAGAAAAGAGGCAAAAATCATCATTATTCCTGGATTTCCTCTTTCAAGAGCTCGGGCTTTATTTGAGTAAGTAACTTTAAAGACTCTCTCAACTATAAAGGCCACATTATAGGGCTAAGATGCTTTCTGGTACAACACAAGTGGGAGACAACTGTTAAATAACTTTAGGAAAAAAGGAAAAAAACCCAAAGACATCTCAGCTCACTGCCAATTTCCAGATGGGAAAGAGATGCTGGTAGGAGTAAGTTTACGCAGGGAAATGAGGTCTTCTAATAGAGTGCCCATCAATTTTGATGCTACAAGCTCTGCTTTTGGTCACATCTATTTACATACAGAGCCCTCCATCCATCAGTGCCAACCCTGCAGCTGCTTTATGGTACACACCAGTTCTAGACAAACACACAGGACAGGAAAATTAAGAGTATTTTATTCAGCTGCAGATGTAAAATGCAAGGATTTGGTCAAGAAAAACCTCATGAAGCTGGAGCTATTTGCTAGAGAAGCCCAGAGGTTGGTATTATCTGTATGGGGAGCATCAAAGTCTTGCTTATCAACTCTTGGTGTGGCAGAAATTGATTCCTGACAGAGAAGGTTTCTGCTCAGGGAAGAAAAGGGGATGGAAAACGAACCCCATCTTTACTGAGCAGGGTTAAGTATGTTTAGACTTCCTATAAAGAGTCATTTTCTACCCTGAAAACTCTTTTCTCTTTTTTTTTTTCTCTACAAACATCTGTATTGGCAATAATTCCCACCTTGCATTAACTGCCCTTTCTGATAGTAAGGAAAAAGAAATGCTCTATTCCTGATCAACTCTTGTTATGGGGTTTTTTGAGGGCAGAAAATGAGTGATGGGGGGAAAAAGACACAAAAAGAGAGTGAAAGAGAAAACAAGATGTTGTAACTAAATGCTTTTCTTTATCCTTTCTGAAAGGCACAGTTGACCACAGATAGATAAGGCAATTTTCTCCAAATATTACCCAGGGGCCACAGTTGAACTGTCAGTTTAATTCCCAAGAAGACCACAGAGAAGTGAAGAGAGAAAGGATTTCAACTCTAACTCTGCACAACCACACCAGGGTTCTGGAGGATGTAACAGCACTGCAGCCCACCAAGGAGGGACATGAAGAGTTCCTCTGCCTCTGAGAGGGCTTTAAAACACCATCCATGGACCTGCAGCAGTGCCAGAGTCATGCTGCTCTCCTCTGAAAGCCACTAGTGCTGAGGTTCTTCTCTAACAGAGGTTTCATCTCCACTGCAGCCCAGATGCCTGCCAGGAACACAGGCAGGCTGGTGGTTGGTGAGAGCTACACACAGAGTCTTCCTGCTCTACTCTCACCCCTTCATGGCTCATTAAAGAGCTTTTCCAGTGCTAATTTAGAATCATGTCAAGGCTGACTGAGCTCTGAATGAAGCCCTCATCCTCCTGTCCAAAAAACCCTATGGCAGACACTGCAAGAGCAGCTGGCACTGACTGCAGGCACATAAATCCATAGGGTTTCCTGGGTTACACTTGTGAACAGGAACTTCAGAGTACTGGCTGGTATTTAAGCACTTAGAAGTTTTATATTATAGAATCAATTAGGTTGGAAAAGACCTCAAGTCCAACCTTTGTCCAACATCTCCCTGACCATGTCCTGAAGAGCCACATCTACTCTGCTGAACCCCTCCAGGGATGGTGACTCCACCACCTCCCATGTACATGTTAATAACTGTCACTTTGACATCTTCATGGATCTCCACCACCTCCCATATATATTATATGTTAATAAATGTCAATTTAACATCTTCATGGATCTCCACCAGCTCCCATATATATTATATGTTAATAAATGTCAATTTAACATCTTCACGGATCTCCACCACCTCCCATATATATTATATGTTGATAAATGTCAATTTAACATCTTCATGGATCTCCACCACCTCCCATATATATTATATGTTAATAAATGTCACTTTGACATCTTCATGGATCTCCACCACCTCCCATATGTATCATATGTTAACATATGTCACTTTGACATCTTCATGGCTGACTACATACTTTATTTTTTCAATTTGCTGCTTCTTAAGTCCTAATAAACAACAAAAGAATTCACCACGTCTTCATCATAAGCAAAAAATAAACTTAAACAAGCCCATTTCACCAAGTACCTGATATTTTAGTGGTGAACTGGTTTGTGATGGGAGGTCCAAAGCCTTTTGCTGTGCTGGCTCTGATGGTGAAGGAGTAGGTGGTGCCAGGGTAGAGCCCAAAGAAGAGGTAGTGGGTTTCATTGCCCAGCTTCGAGACGCGCCCGCTTTGGTTGGACAAATCTATCTCTGGGTCGAAGGAGCTCACTGCTTTGTAGGTGATCTGCAAGAGAGGAACAAAGTCATAAACTGCCTCCAGCAGATGGATGGAGATTGAGGCTTTCCCCAGTAACCCCCCTGATGTATGCGCTGTCAGCCCTTCTCTGATCAGCTATCTCACTCTCTGATGCTCTCCAAATCCCCAGTCCCACGGAAGCTCAGCTGTAACAGGGGTGAGTTATCACTGTGATGGAGCTGCCTCTAAGTCTCTGTGTCTATCACAGCTCTGAGGGATGGCTTCAGCCCTGCAGCAACCCCCCAAGATGCTGCCTCCAAGAGCATCATTGTTGGCAATGCACCTTCCCGTTGGTTTTGATCAGCAACGACAACGAAACCAAAACCACCAGGTGAAAATATATCAAATAATAATAGAAAGTGCAGCCCCCCCAGTTCCAGTTGCCTCCACTGTAATTACACTTGGCTCTGAATAAGATTATCCACAAAAAAAAAAAAGATAAAGGCAGCTTAAGGCAAGTTTTTCAGCCTTCAGCTGAGCTACTCTAATTGCTAATTTGGAATTTGTCAGGTTCTTACGTTGCACCCAGGTCAGATTCTCATTGGGAGGCGAGGAGAGATTAAATGTTAAGTAATATATGCAGGGTGTATATTGGACCCTCAGCTCCCTCTTTGATTCAAGCAGTATTTTTAGTTCCCATTAGAAATGTTAATATAAGTTCACAGCAAAACTTGATCCGGATTCCTTCTATTAATTACTCATTTCCATGCACTGTAATGAGGATTTAAAAAGAAGAAATCCTTAAAAAAAAAATATTAAAAAGTAGAAATTATTCACCCCTCCTTTTTAGTTAAAGTTTCATTTGTATGGGAGCAATTCCAACACTTTATTATATAAAGTGGGGGCTGGACTAGAAGACTCTTAGAGGTCCCTTCTATAACTGTCTAACTTTTTGCTCTATTTATTCCATATCATTACAATTAAGACATATAAAACAATGCATAGAAATATCTACATTACACACCTTAAACATTGCCTAAAACCCCTGACTTAATAAAAACTGGGTTTTACATGACTCACCTAATATAACACCAGTAAAATGTTCAAAAATAGTACTAAAAACTTTGCTATCACCATTTTGATAGAGGCAGATCCTCCCCATTCTTCATCTATACATTGAAAGTGCCTTAAAAACCCCTAATTAACCCTCCTAATTATAACAGAGGGAAGAAAATGACACTAACAAATAGCTGAAATCCTATGAGGAAAGAAATTAAACTCACGTATTGCCCCCAAAATCTCCCTTTCTGTGTTACTTCTGCTTGGAGGAGAGTGGATCATCAAATTTTTGGAGATTTTATTTAAAAAGGCAGGTTAGACAATTACATCATAACCATGTTTTATAGATGATCCTCTTCAGCCACAGATACATGAATTATTTGATCTCCTGCAGCTCCCTTTTGTATATTTCTATTTATTTTCCATATTTCTATGATTTTCAACCAGATTTTTCCAAAATCTCATTTAATTCTTACTCAAAATAATACCAGGCTACTGGAGACTGTGCAATTCATGTTAGATCCTTATCATATTCTTGCAGTGTTTATTTATTAGATAGTTAAGTGGCTGATGATCCACAATTAAGTAAATTCTTCCATGGATCATGCAGAAGACATGAAAAAAGAAGTGTTTTGATGGGTCAAAATGAACTTGCACCTTTTCTGTATTTCACTCCTACTTGTAAGACTGATTCTATTTTTTTAAAACTAATTTCTTATGTCCAGAGTTCAGCTTTGCACTGATGGAAAATAAAAAAGGGCAGGAGGGTCAGTTTATTAATGGATGTTGACTATTTTTATCAAATTTAGACAAAACCTTGCCCGGAAGACTAATCCCTTTATTCCTACAGCTGTGGACCTGCACTGGTGATGAAGGAGCAGAGTGGTACAATTTGTCATCGTGTCATTCCTTCATCTAAGGGCTTTTTGTTTCTTAAATATTGGTGAAATAATTGGATTTGCACTTAATTTCACAATAGCAATGAATATTTTAATAGCTCATGCTCCAACATCTTCTTTCAGCAGGAGGAACCTTAGTCTTAGAATCATAGAATCATTGAGGTTGGAAAAGACCTCCAGGATCAGCAAGTCCAACATCTCCCTAGACCATGTCCTGAAGTGTCACATCCACTCGTTTGTTGAACCCCTCCAGGGATGGTGACTCCAAATCAGCCTCTAAAACACAGGTACTTAAATTTCAGCTAACTTTTCTGGAAGCTACTTCAGTTGGCTAAAATAAACCTGGAGTATACTTTTATA
Organism: Brachypteracias leptosomus; assembly: GCA_013401335.1. Lineage (NCBI taxonomy): Eukaryota > Metazoa > Chordata > Aves > Coraciiformes > Brachypteraciidae > Brachypteracias > Brachypteracias leptosomus. The sequence continues at coordinate 116,545 of VYZX01020464.1, read as the reverse complement.
TTTCACCTGAGGGTGACACTGGGACAGGTGGCCCAGGGAAGCTGTGGATGCTCCATCCCTGGAGGTGTTCAAGGCCAGTTTGGATGGGGCTTGGAGCAACCTGGGCTAGTGGGAGGTGTCCCTGCCCATTTCAGATGATCTTTGAAGTCCCTTCCAACCCAACCCATTCAATGATTCTGTGATGTCCAGACACCTGCACAGCCCTGACTACCTTCAAATTCTGGCCAAGCTGTTCTTTCCCATCCCTGAACACACCAGCACAAGTCCCACTCCAGCTGATGGAGTTACCTATGGATATACATGAAAGAATGAGCTGCACGTGTACAGAACATAATCACACATGTATTATTGGAGCAGAAAGAGGATTCACTGCTCTGTGTTTCTATGTAATACCCAGGAAAACATTAACATATTAACTCCAACACTCTGATCTCTGCAAATCTGTTGAACTCACTGAGAAGCAGCTCCACGACAAAAATCAATTCATGCTTCTTCATAACATTTTCTCCTCTCACAATAAACGAGTTTTCAAAACAGTATCAATAGGTTAGGATTCCATTTAACTTTTCTTTTACACCGTAGCTCATTTAGTTGGGTTTTTTTCTTTTTTTTTTTTAAACAAAGCATTTCAATCCCCATTTTGTAGTGAGGTCAGGTAAGGAGCTTAGCAGTGATTACTGTCTGACAGCTTAATCTGTGCAGTTCTTTTGTCAATTTTTCTAAAAGGTATTCAGGCAGAGGTTCCTCGTGAAGAAAAGCAGATTTTTAGACATCTACCAACACACAATTTTGTTGCATTTGCATTTAAAAAAATGCTGGGTTTGTTTGTTAATTATGCTTGTTTCTATTACAATAGGCTTGCTTTAATGAGCCTCATCTCCATGTGTCACCACTCTGTTATGTCTCCTATTTTCTTTAAAATTCACTAAGATCTGTCTTTCAATCTTTGATCCCCATTACCAGACAGAATGCTGCATCACATGGTTCTAAAAATAGCAATTTTCTCAAAGCTGATAACCCAGGGACATTTTGGGTCCTGCATAATTCACTCCTACATTATACATTAGATTTTACTACTGTGTAAGTGCTACTATCTTCAAAAAAAAAAGATTTATTTTACAGGAACTGAAAAAAAAAAAATTAAATTTTCTTGCTAATGGTGCAGTTCTTCAAATCAAAGCTCTACATCAAAATCAAAGCATGGCAAAGTGCTGGGTACCTCATACAAAGTAATCACACCATATGTTTGAGCTGGCTCTCTCCACTGGAGGAAAATCTTCTCTTCAAAGGTACTGCCTTGGATGGACTCTAGTGGCACAGCACTGGGGACTGAAAAACAAAGAGAACAAAGCTGTTCGGAGAAGAATTCCAGAAGGAGACACTTTGTTTTATATTTGTGATGTTGAGGCATAAAAACTGTCCCATTATTACTTCCCCAAGAGTGAAGCAAAGGGAGTGATTTATTTAATAAGGTAGGAAACACACATGTCACCTTCAGAGTAAGGAGCAATTGGTGAGAATTGCACTTTTCCCATAAAGCATTATCAATATTATCAACAATTTTTGATAATAAGATTAAGAAAATAATAATTTTCTTAATAAGCAATCAGGTGATACCTCATATATAAATTATTGTAAATAAAATCTACTTGTGATATCTAGTTATCAATGGTGTTACAGTCCCATAGTGAAAAATATACTGAATTTTTATATATGGAAATGGACAGGCATGGATGAAACAAGGGCTGGTTTCAAGAGATTGAAGTAGAATGGTCTTGGAATGATGACCCATGTGTTGTGTAGTGAATCTCACTGACATGAGGCCTGAAGACCTTCAACAGGGTGAACATAAGGAAATGCTGAAGCAGCCAAACTGAAAATCTGACATTATTCATCTTCCTTAAAGTCTCTTCATTTAGGAGAATGGCCCATGAGGAGGAGTCAGGGATCTCAGAAGGTTCTGCTGAAAGGTTTGTCAACTGCTCTCAGGTATCTACTTCTGTTTGTCCTGCAACTATTCCCTTACCCCTGAAGCCTTCAGAGAAGAACTTAGTGCAAGTGTGTGGCATACACAAATGTTGTGATTTTTGTCCAAAGTATTCCCTCAACCACTGATGCTGCTTTTTAATATATATATAAAGTTCCAGAGGGCCAGAAATAAGAAAATATTACACAAAATTTCAGAGAAAATACATAAAAGTCCCAGATAACAAAGTCTTCAGCTTTGTCATCCTACAATTGAACCACATCAAACTTAGAGGATGAGAGCAGAATTAATTCTAATTAAGCCATTTTTTGCTAGCTATGCTTTGTCAATTCCCTTGCATTAGCAACTATACATTGCTAAATTGTTTAATTTATCCCCTGGTGTATTTTGATTAGAAATTAGCACGGCACAAAACCGACAGAGCCCAGATTAAACCATTTCATAGGTTGGAATGACAGACCCCAAGTGGTTATTACAAGAGGAATTTCTTATTGCTGAAGTTCTTTTCTAGTTATCTTTCCTACATGTCTGCAGTAAACCTGGCATTGATCTGGAAGCCAGGTGATAAAAAATGGAGGAGGACACATCAGTTATGAAAGGCAACCCCCATCATCTGATGAGGTTTCTCTGAACATTTAAAATAGGTCAAAAAACCCAAGGTACACTTGTAGAGGGCACTAAGGGGCATAGAGAGTTCTGGAAAGGGGCAACTGATTCCTTCTGCATGACCAAGAGAACAAGGAGGTCACAATAATCACAATATTATCACAGAGGACTCAGGAGGATGGTATAACCCTTCCAGGTAATATCATTGGGGCATCACAGAGACACAGGAGCCAATTCTGCTTCAAAAAAACCACTCACAAATCACATGACTGCTCAAAATGATAAAAAAACCCCCCTGAAAATCTCATGCTAGCTGAAAATTACTAAAATATAGTGAATATCTACATTATTTCCATGCTGTATAGGGAATATATCGTGTGAATAAGCAACTAACAGCACCCAGTGGTTGGAAAGCCCAAGCTAGAGAAATTGCAACCATGAATCAAGAACAAATATTTGCTGTTGAGCACATCACTCAACAGAAAAGCTTTCAGGAGGATACTCTGGATAATCAGCTGAAATCTCCTCAAAGTGATAGTGGAACTTGTAAGAGGCAGAAGATGGTTCAAGCACAACGTGTGAGTTTAATGAAGAAGTGAATAAATAGCACGTAATGTTGTGGGTGATGTAAAAGATCATTATAACAGTTTTAATGGACTCTTTAATGCCTTAAAATTGAAGTGGGTGGAAGATTTGATAGGAATTTTAGTGAAAGCAGAGCATGCACTTAAAAGAATCTTGATTATCAGATAAAATGTGTATGTATGAAACATAAATACAACCACTCACCATCCTCATCAGTCTGCACCACGAGCTCTTGGCTTTCTTTTCTTCCCTCTGGGTTCATGAGCACCAATTTGATGCTGACGTTGGTGTAGGGGGAGAGGTTTGTGATGGTGTGCTGGGGGTGGGAGCTCTCCGTGTCCCAGCTCACCTCTTCCCTCACCTGCTCCTGCCCCCCCGCCTGGTACCGGTAATGGACCGTCAGGTTGTACCGGTGGCAACGGGTCACGTTGTAGCCAAAGGGCTCCCAGCAGATGGTGATTTGCCTCGACTTGATCTCCACAACCTCCAGCTTCCGTGGCCCGCGCATGGGGTCTGAAAAAATCAACATCATCAAAATAGAAATTTAAAAATATATTAAAAATTAAATATCAGATCAGATTTGTTTAAATTTGATTTAAATCTGATTTATAGTAAATATAATTTTATTGCAATATATTTACACTAAATATATCTATACTAAATACATATATATTAAATAAATGTATTAATATTTAATATTCTTATATAAAAATAGTTATATTAAAGTAATATAAACAATATGACATATTTATATTAATTATATTCATATATTTATATATGGATGTATATTATATATTCTATATAAGTTAATAGATAACATGTATAATTTATATCTATATAATATGTATAATGTATATTATATATATCGATATATTTAAATAATTTGATTTATTTAAATCTGATATCATTATTTATTCCCATTACAACCCTAAGGAACAAGAGTAGTAAGAAGTTACAGAGTTCTATTAAACATGATGTCTAAAGAGGAACAGAAAATTCATTGCTTATTATTATAAAAAATTAATTGCTCATTATTATCGTTATTACCTATCTCTCATAGTGCAAATGACAATAAAATCATAGACCTCTGAAAAATGAAGGAAAAATAAATGGTGAGAAAAAGAGAGAAATGTCTTGGATGAAAAAAAAAAAGAGCAAACAAAATACCAGCAACTTTTTATGCCTAAACTCAAAGTGTATGATACAGTTTAAACGATGCTCAAATTTTTTTACCTGCTGCTTGCAAAAAATAAATATGTCCCTTTTTTCAGTTTTTACAAATTATTTTGTGTTAACACAAATCCTCACCAAAAAGTATCTAAAAAGAAAAGGTAATTTTAGGGCCAACTTGCAAATACATGGTGAATTTCTGCCAGGACAAGGGGAAAGTGTGAGGTGCTTCTTCAGCTATTTCTTATTAATTTGTTTTGAAGGTAGATTGAAGGCAATTACTCCCCCTCTGTTTGGCCAGGAGGTTAATATTCCAATTCCTTTACATTAGTCCGTAGGGTTCTTTCCCCATAAACATTAGTTGTTACTAGATTTATTTATTTTAGATGTGTAAAACAAAACAAGCAGTGCAAATATCTCTGTGTGTAGCAGTGGTCTAGCAAGAAGCAGAGGTGAGGAACATCAACTGATGTCCTGCTGCATCTGGAGAGCTCCCCAGGGATAACCAGCCACAAATCCCACCTCACAAACCACACCCAAGAACTTCTGCGTAGACAAGAACCAAAGTTTGTAGCTGAAGTTAAATTTTCTTCAGTCCTACTGGTCCTAGATGGAAAAGTGACCCCAAATTTCCACCACGTTACAGGAAACCCATTGAGTTGAGACACTACCTTGCAAACACTGCCATTAATAGAGCTATTAGACATATTTAGCAATAATCAGGGTTTTTTCATATCACAGCCCTCCACAAGATTAAAGACAACGTCTGGTTTCATCCACAGCTCCACTAGTTAAATGCTCAGAAGACTTTTAATGAGCCAGAAGCCTCTTCTACGTAAACAAATTAATATGCATCTTCCCTCTTTTATGTTTATTAATCAACTTGCCTGCACTGGGCCTGTTCTAAACAATTTACACAGGATTTCATCTTTTTTCTTTTTAATAAAACACTTGAAATAGTTGTTCAAAGCCATTATTCATCTCAGCTCCTTGAAGAAAAGGTGTTAAGAAACTGATTGTTCTAACATCTACAAAGCAGGGGATTTTTTTTTTTCCCCTTTTCAAATCCTCCAGCTTCTTCTTCTTCTTTTTTTTTAAATTAATTGCCATGATCCAAGAGTGTTGATTGCCAATACAGAATATTTACCAACTGGTGGCAAAATGGCCAAGAAAAATAAATTCAGTAACAGATGTAATCCTGGTCTCTTTTTTAGTGACTAGACTGACTGGTAAAAATGTCCTCACCAAGATAAAACACTATACAGCCATTTACCTGCTTCCACACTCAGATATCCCAGATAAGAATCTTGGTTTTTAGGATATTTTCTATTGCTACAACAATTAAGATCAAACCTCAAAGACTGGCAAGTCCTAAGGGCTTCGTGTCTTCCTTAAGCATTTACTTCTGCATAATTTGGACATAAAACTGATGAAAAAAAGAGTTTTCCTTTTCTTTTTTCTTGGTTTCAGCTGAGATGCTAAGAATTTCCTCATTTAGCTGGGACTGTGAATAGCAAAGGACATTTGATGGGTATTGTGTAGCTCTAATGCCATCTGAATGGGATAAAGAACAGAAAATCAACCAAATTGAGGTGACCCTGACATACAACATTAGAGCAGTTGAACAAATCTCCTAGCAGCAAGAATATGGAACAGGCTGATCACTTCCAACCCTAAATTCACAGGGGAGCTGAGAAATCATTTTATTAGGGCCATAAAACTAATTCAGAGCATTTTTAAAAATTGAAATTGAGTGGTTGTACAAAAAACCTGGATCAAAACCCACCCAAGATTTCTGCCCAGGAGGAAGATGCTCTGATGTCCTGTTACTTTAATAAAAATACAAGTTAGTCCTCGAGTTAAATCCTGAAGTCATTGCTATGAGTATGACAGACACATTTTCATCTCCAACAGAACAGGCAAGGGAAGGAAGAGATGAGATCATACAAGAAGGTGACAACAGAGCTTTTGTTGATAGGCACAAGATAAAGCTCATCAGACAAAGCAAATACTCTGGTGGCTTTGGGTCCTGACTTGATTCTTTAGACTGCAATATCTGTTTTTCTCACCATTCATTCAGAGATGATGCAACTCATGGAACCCTGATGATCCCTTCATGGGGTAAACATTGTCTGTCAATCAGTCAACGGGTCAACCATCCAAGAGGAAACAGCCTCAAGTTGCACCAGGGGAGGGTTTAGGTTGGAGATGAGGAAAAATTTCTTCCCCAAAAGGGTTGTAAAGGGCTGTGCCAGGCTGGGCAGGGCAGTGGTGGAGTCCCCATCCATCCCTGGAGGGGTTTCCAAGGCGTGGAGATGTGGTGCTGAGGGACATGGATTAGTGGTGCCCTGGCAGTGCTGGGGGAATGGTTGGACTTCATGTTCTTAAAGCTCTCTTCCAACCCAAACCATTCTATGATTCCATGAATAAGGACATTCATATGCCATGTTCACTGTCTTAGATGCAACTTCTACACCTCACACCACAAGAGCCATTTGCTGAACCTTTGTTTTTCCCTGACTCGGTCCAGCCACACCTGCAGAGAGGTTCCACAGCCCGAGCTCTGTAGTTCTCCAGATGAACTGAGCCCTCTGCTGTCCCTCAGTATTCCAGCTGCTTCCTTCTGCCTCACTGGTACAACGGGGAAAATAAGGTCTCCCCATCCACAGGAGAAGAGATTCTCCCAGAGGAGCTCACCACCCGTCATGCCTCAAGCTGAGCCAGGTAGTTCTTCCCAATTCCCCCGCTGGTGCCTGCAGCAGTTTTCATGCTGCTCTCCTTCTGCCAGCTCCAGCAGAGGATCCAGCAGTGACGTCTGACCTGAGGGACCAGCAAGCCCAGTTCTAGCCCCTGGCACTTTAGCATCTCATTTAATGGGTGGTTTTGGCTCTTTCTCCGCTCTGTTTTCCCGAGCATGTGGAGCAGAGACTGACAGGCAGGATCAATTTCCACTGCAGCTGCACCTCACAGCTCATTTCTCTGCAGCTTCACACTCTACCTCTTACCACAAGTAGGATGCTTGCTCAGAAACCCAATTTCAGAGACATTCGGGTGTATTTTTAGCCTCCTGCCAGTGATCATCAAAAGTGGGTTTGGAATGAGAGCTCAGACTGGAATTTTTTGTCTTTTCACCACAGACTGCACAGACCTACTGAAGAGAGGTGTGACATGGTGGTTTCTGCCACCCCATGACACTCCCAGTAGCTGCAGACATCTGGGGTGGGTTAGATACTATTTGGAAATCATCTGAACCATAGGAATGAAGAATTTACTCCTTGTCCAGGGTGGTTTAGCTCTGCAACACTTCTTGTGATTTAAATTCCAGACTCCATTCTCCTTCCACAGGAGGTAAAGGATGAACAGAAGGAGAAAATAGACCAATTTAAGATGCAAACCGAATCATTTGAGGTTCAAGGTATCACCCACTGCAGCACTTTTAAGCAGAGAAGTCAATTAATGATAATTAAACATGCAGATGTTGCCACAAATTGGCCAAGCAGTCTTGTTCAATCACTTCACATCTCTTCACATCACTCTGAGGAGAGTGGGAGTCATAATACTTGAGATCATCCTTTCAGAGAGGAGCCAGAAGGTCTCCCTTGAACCTCCTCTTCTCCAGGCTCAACCCCCCCTCAGCTGCTCCTCACCACACTCCTGCTCTAGACCCTTCTCTGGATGCTCTGCAGCACCTCACTGTCTTTCTTGTAAAGAAAAGACCTTGATTTCCTTTGATAGCCAATCTCTACACCCCTGTAAACAATTCAAGATTGTTTGCAAACTTGGCCAGACAGTTTAGTAAAACATCACTCTTGTCTCACTCAACTGTGCTGGAGTGATTTTTATACTATAATTATTCTTTGTCTGAGTTCTTCCACAGCAGACAAGTTCAGATAGAGCTCTTTGCTCAGCACACCACATGATTTATCAGCTCTGGTAACAGAGCAGGGCTTTTTCAATTCCAATTTCCCCCAAAAAAACTGCAGAGTGCAAGAAAAAATGGGCAAGATTTTGGGTGGTGGAATTTCTCACAGCTTTTTAACACAGATTTGTTTCTGTCAGTAGGAATGGGCTGGTTTGACACAGCTGCTTCTCAAAGCCTAAGGAGCAGTCAAATTTGGTGATGTAAAGAGCTGCTTTGGAGCTAGGACAAGAGGAAGAACAGGGGCACTTTACCCTCATGAGTTTTCATACCTGCCATTATTTGGGTTCTGAAAGAAAGGAATCAAACGAAGAGAAGGCAAACAAATGATTCATGAGCCAAATCAAAATCTTAATATGATGTTGCTGATGTCATTGTCCTCTGAGTTCAGTCATTATCAAGTGAAATCACAAACTAAGGCACCAACATGCACAAAGCTGGTGGAGATCCAGAAACAACTCTTGGAGTAGAGGAGCACATTAGAGGTTGGTCATTGCACCTCTCTAAGAACACAGAATGTTGTGGTGGCAAGAAAAATGTTAAGAGCAGCAAAGAACACTTGTAAATTCATAAAAAAACCCCTTGAAACACTGGTTTAATCTGGGATACCTCCTTGGCATAGAAATTAATAGCAATGAAGATTACTGAGGTAAAAGTAAATGGTGGCAGAAAATACTCAGCACCTCCTGGAAAGACTTGAAGTTATGGTATTTTAAATTCTCACCAATCTTTCACTAATAGCACTTCCAAAAGAACACGTCTCTCCCTTCTGCAAAAAACCAGATGCCTCCCACAGAAAAGCAGCACTTCTATCAGTTTTCTGAACATACTACCTGACACTTGGGAAAATGGAAAAATTAGCTTCAGTGCTAATGAGAGAGGCAACTATGAGACAGTAAAACTGGAGTGATAGTTACCTGCAACCCAGAAGAGGAAGGAATAATCAGTTTTTTATATATATATGGTGGAAAATAGACTATGCCTGGTTTTATTTGAGAAAATTGTGGAAAAAATGGCTTCTTAAATATACTTTAAAAATCTTTTCTATTTAAAAAAGTTTCTTACTGAAAAAAAAACCCCTTCTTTTAACTTATATTCTTTTAATTATATTCATTTGTCTCCCACAGTCAAAATGCCAGTGAAGGAAGACGAACATAAGCCTGGATGTACACTGCATGAGACAGTTTAACTTTTTCATCTTCTATTCATGGCTACATATATCCCATGAGGTCTATGTCTTCAGGCTGCCATTCACAGCTGCAAAATATAGAATTGTAGAATTATTTAGGTTGGAAAGGACCTCTAGGATGATCAAGTCCAACATCTCAGTCCAATCGTCAATAACACCATTTAATCACCAACACAACCCTTTGAAAGCTATTATTTTTTAAGCATTATTTTCTATACAAGGTTTTCTTTCATGAGAGCTGATAGGACCTTTGCAGTTTGTAGTCAAATTTCAATCTGAACCAGTGCAAATGGAACCCAGTATTTCTTTACATTGTCATTTCACAGGTATATTCTACATGGTGAGTCAGTCAGATTCCAACACATCTAAATAAGGAATGAAGGAAAAACATCACTCGATACATTTCTGTCAAATTACCTACATTACATGATTACTCCTCCACAATCAAAATCAGATTTGAAGTCGGAATGCTACAAACAAGATTACATCCCAAACCTGCAACAGGGATTGCATTGCTTGTTTAAAATGACATACCTAGCTATTCAGTAATCACTTGATAATAACCCCTTTCATTGCCAAATCTACTTAGCCATCAGCCACCAGTGAGGAGACTGCTGGCAGAGGTTTGTACAACCACACATTAGTTTTACATTTCCTGACAAGCTAATTCTAGAGTTTGAGAGACAGACAAGCACGTGTTCTTAAGGGTTTCTTTCTTCTGCAGGAAGGAAGCACACATCTGAGGGATGAAAAATAAAAGAGGGCAGACATATACTTTTCACTTCACACATATGGCAGTGACAATTTATCCCAACTTCACCCCAGGAACCTCTGAGGATATGTAAGTCAACAAGGAATAAAAGGTTGTGACAAATATCTCGGAAGAATTACTCTGGGAAGATGGCAAAGAAAGTGTCTAGTTGTGGAAGATGCTCTTTTATGACTGAAGTTGAGTTTGGTTCTGACTCTAACCAGGAGAATCCCTCACATAGTTAATACTCAACACTATGGTCTTCACTGAACATGAAACCACCTGGTAATACAGTGTCAATACAGACACTTCCAGATAATACTAAGAGATGGTGCAGGTAGCTGGCTCATAATTCAGTATAAAGAACAACAGACATAATAGACCATGCACCTTGAACAGGGGAAACAGCATTAATGTAACATACACTCCTCTACTCAATAGTCAAAAAATAGGAACCCAAGGGAGCAAAATAAACATTTAGAAGTTCCAATGTGAGGGAAAAGTCTCTTTTCTAGCCCATTTTCCTGAAATCAGCTGGAACACATCTATGATGATGGGAGTATGGCAAAGCTTTCTATTTACACACTAATAAAACACACGTATTTTTGTACAACCACCTCATTGTGACTAATAATGGCAAATCAAGCCCTGTTTGCTCTCGTGTGACATGTTTGAACTCATCAACTTGATGGCACAACTGCCCCTGGAGCCAACTGGAGGCAAGATAAACCTCTGTGTAAACGAGGGAAGGTTTCAGCTGCTCAATCCCTGCCACGAAAGGAGAAGCCCAGAGAGTGCCTGTTGTGTTGCTCCACAGAATAAATGGCCAAGGCTGTGTCATAGATCAGCTGGAGTAAGATGTAGGAGCATGTTCTGGTTATCGCTGGGCCTCTTGCTGCTGACAAATCACATTAATCCAGAGCAGTGTTGGCTGAACTGGGGATTGAAAACAGGCCCTTATTGAACCCAGATGACAGGACAACATGGTTGTATAAATCCACGTAGAGGAGAAAATGCCACCAATCAATGTTACTCATCTAAAAAGCATATTTACTGTTCTTTCTAATCTGACGTGTGCAATCAGCCTTGACCAAGTGATGTAGAGCGAGATTGGTTTTGACAAACAACCCTCAAAGGCACAAACCTGATAAATGAACCAGATCCTCTGTAACAAGGGGTAAAAGAAACTCTGAACTTACAGACACGTCACAGGGGAACAGAATATTCTGTCTTCTTACTGTGCTGTTACGTGCTAACTACTATTTACATGTAAATACAACACTAAATAAGAGGTAAGCACTGTGAAGTTGAGAAGGTCAGGATCTGAGCAACCTGCCCTAGGTAGAGATGTCCCTGCTTCTTGTAGGGGGGTTGGACTAGATGACCTTTGGAGATCCCTTCCAACCCAAACCATCCTATGATGCTGATTTGCAACAGGACCCTCTTACATTGTTCCCAGTCAGTCCAGACCCAGCCTTTAACTTTCCTGAGCTTAGCTCCTGTGCTATTTCCTTCAAGCCAAGCTTTATCTCCACACATGGTCTTGAGCTTCTCTTATTTCCTTTCTCTAGCCATGAAGATTAATCATTTATCAGGACTACATCTCCCTACATTGCCTGCAGCATCCCCTGCTCTCATCTCTACAGGTCACTCTGCACTTGGTGATGTCCTTTCACTTCCTTCCCCTCTTCTAATTCTGGTCCTGTCAAATGGATTAAAGAACTTGTGCACTTCTGCCAGAGCCATCACTGACATGGCACAACATCAGGCAGCCATCAAATATTCAGGAAGGTGGAGGTTATGGGAGGCTGCTGAAGTACCTGAGATGCTGAGCGAGGGAGAGGTGCCAGGACTAGATGATGGTGTCACTGGTCAGAGACTGGTGGTGGCTTAACTGCTGAGACACAAACCACCTCCACAGGTCATGGTTTTACCAGGCAGCTCACGAAGAGGTGAGTGGTCAAAGCCCCCCAGAAATAAGCTGCTGTGACAAGTTACAGAAGTGGGTCTGACAGCAATTACACAGATCTGAAAACTCCTAATTCCAGCACCACTGACCCGGGATTCCGAGTCCATTAAGCCTTGGTTTTGCCAATTGAACTGAACTAATGGGAAATAATTGCTCCTCTGAAAAAGGTCACCCACAAAGTAATAAAAAAGCAAGTGCCACACAGTCACTATTTATACGTTACTCTAATTTCAATGGATAAATTGCTGACATCTGTTAGAAATCATGTAGTTTTCTTCCAAGCACAGAAGTTCCATGGCAGCCTCTCCCCTCTCTCCATCGTGGTGATGGAAGTAAAAAGTGTGGGATAAGTTACACAGATTTTGTAGAAGGCTCATGTTTTCATCTTTATCTTTAAACAGGGAAGAGAGTAAAAGAGAAGCACAAAATCCACCTCAACCCCCCTACTGAAAAGCAACAAGAGGCTACGACAGGATATTGAGAATTCCATTTCCAACAGTTAATCTCAAAGAACAGAACGTAGCCATTAATAAGATATTATGAACATTAATTGCTCTTCTTGTCCTAGATGGTGTAAACACTCCTGTGAGGTCTTCCTGACTGCATCTCAAAGGTCAACCATAGAGACAACATGGGGAAAAAACTGACACTAAGACAACACAACAGAGATTTTAAGCCAAGAAAAGCTCAGAAGAAGTTATTAATACTTTCAATTTCTCATTGTTTCTTGCTAGCCAAGTGTGAGAGTCCAGAACTTTTGCCTATGAGAAACCTTCCCCAACACTGGATGGGAAACTTGCCCATTTATTCCCTTCAACTGGCAATAAATTAAATTAATTTTCCCCAGGTTGAGCCTGGTTTGCCTGTGACAATAATTGGGAAGTGATCTCCCTCTCTCTACCTTGCCCCATGAGCTTTTCCACCTTATTTTGTCCTGCAGAGCAGCAGCTGGGAAGGTGTCTGGCATCACAAATGGGTTTGGTATCTTGAATATTTAGGCTGTATCCAGGTACTAGTGAGTGCTCCCTGAATGAAGACCATGGTATCAAGACCTCAGTAAAAAGCACATTAAAATAGACAGGCAATTTTGCCCCACACCATTTTTTTGGATCCATTTTTGATGAATTCACAGTGTATTAAGTATTGGAGCAGAAAGCAATCGCTTTACACTCTATCAGCACTAGCAGCATGTAACCATGGTAATTAAAACAATATTATTTTTAAAAATTACCAAAGACTACTCCAGTATATGAAAAGGAAGCACCCAAGAAAGAACATTTCTCTTCTGATAACTACATTTCTCTAAGTCTGCAAAATTGCTAAAGACACAGACATTTTTTACTGCTGCTAAATAGTTAATTAGATATGCTACAGAAGAGTGAATTTAATTAAGAATTAAATTAAACGGGGAGGTTGCATGGACAGAACTTTCAAGAAGCCTTAAAACAATCTATGATTCTATATTATTGTGAGAGAATATTTTGACCTGGATTTTCCTACTCTATTTATATGGATATTCTGCTACCTTAAACACATATTTATATGTATTCTAATACAAGAATTTTTTCCCAACTGGGAAAAAAGCTTCAAGTGAACCTGAGCTGCAGCAGAAGTGTCAAAAGTCTCTTCAGAAATCTTTTCTCAGTACAACTTGATGGTTTAATTCAGCAGATTCAGGGCAGAGGAAAAACCAGCTGAATAAAGACAAAGGTTATTTAAACCAGGCACCTATTTTTACAAGTTTACATCCAATCACCCATCTAAATATTCTCCAGATAAATCTGCAGCAACCAAAACAAGCCCAGGTTGCTGGTTACAAACCCCAGGAGGCTTCTGGCAGCTTCAGAGGCATCCATCATGCTCCAGACAGCAGAGCAGCCCCCATGAATTCCCATAAAATCAGGCAATAATTCCATCCACAGCTCCTGGTGACAAGAACAAATGGCTCAGGATCCACGCCTGGTGTTGCTGCTGTTGCTCCAATCTCTTGATAGAAGCAAAGCCTGATGGTTGTAACTACAGACACATCACTCTCCAGAGCATGTGCAGCAGACCATGGGATCACCTACATGACTGGATGGTGATGGAACAATTTTACTCTGGGTAGAACTGAAAAGCAATTTAAAAGGGTAATAAATAAACCCATTTGCTTTGGCAGAACTTCAAACTCACTTCACATGTTAAGAACAGCAATAGTTATCCTGAGCTTAATGCAGAGACACCTCATAGAAGCATCTGGGATGGAAAAGATCTCTAAGGATCATCAAGTCCACCTCATTAGTCAAGAGGGAAACACATGGACAGCAAACCAAATATAGCAAATCTATGGAGACACAAGACATAGGTACACAAAGGCTTTCCTATATATATATATATATAAAAATACTTCATTCTTGCCTGTCTGGAATATCCTGGAAAAAAAATTCCTAATAGATGGTTTGAGCTTTCTCCATTTCCTTTAATGAATAATGAAAAATTATCTGAAACATCTTGAAGGCAAGGTACCAAAACCACTAATACAGAGCTCCCCGAGTAACACCCCATAATAATTATAAAGGTCACTGTACACACAAAAACATAATTATGAAAACATCATCAACAGTCAGAAAAAAGCCAGACAGCACCACAGACATCACTGAAAACCCTGAGTTCCTTTAAAGAACTTTATGGATTCTCAATATAATTGAAGGCTCATCTTTTCTATGAGGCCAGGCTGAGAGTTGGGCTTGTTCAGCCTGGAGAAGAGAAGGCTCCAGGGAGACCTTCTTGGGGCCTTCCAGTATCTGAAGAGGGCTACAAGAATGCTGGGGAGCTACAGATAAAGCTACAGAAGTGCACCAACAATACTGGTATCAACCTGAGCACTGTGGTCACCTCGTGTGTGCCTTTAGTATCACATTGACAGCTGTCATCTTACCAGCAGAGAAGTTCAGCAGTGACCTGCAGATACCTCACTCCCATGTAAATATATTTTTATGGGCATTTAAGTCTGGCACCCCATATGGCAACAGTCCTGATTGCTGTTGGGATTAGAAACACACCTCCACAGCCAACATTTAAGCAAGGCATGCCAGGACACTCATTTTCAGCTTGAACTCTATTGGTAAGTAATAGGAAAAAGCCATACTTAAAAATTTAATGTCATCAACTACTTTCTTCCAGACAGACAAAATAGCTCATAAATAGTTTGGTCTTTAGTTGAAATAATTGGATTGTTACGGAAAGATCATTAAACGGAAAGGAGGAATCACACATGGCATGAAGATGCAAACTGAAGAAGAGCAAAGAGGAAGAAGTATCAGGACCTGACAACAAAAATCTCTTTTAATTAAAAGCACAATTTCCCAAAAGACAGGATTTGGGTTCTTGACTCCCATGAACGTTTTGCTGTGATCAAGTTTATGCTATGTAGAGAAGGACCTGGGAGTTCTGGTGGACAAGAAGTTCACCAAGAAGGTCAATGGTCTCCTTGGATGCAAGGTTGAAGTTCATGATTTGACCCAATAAAGGTCTTCTTCCATCTAGGCAATTCTGTGATTGTGTAAGGGATGGAAGCTGCCAGCCAGGTTCCAGAGGAGAAGAAACAAACCACTTTCTTTACAGCACACCCATTAAAGAGGAAAAGAAAAAAACTCTTTAATTACCACCTTTGCTTAGCAATTATTCCAGCTGGAGAAGTGCAGGGATGGCACAATCCATACACTCATTATGCACTGAACAGCCCTGACTTTTCACTGGGAGTTTGTGTCTGTAAATAAAGTCTTTTTGCAGCAATATTGGGGAAATAGAAAACTTCACTTTGGTAATGTGCTACCTGAGGCTGAAGAAGAGCAGAAGTCCTTTGGATAAATCAAACGTTGGTGGCTTGAGGCCACCAGCAAAATGAAGCTGGTGATTCTGAAGGTCTCCTCTCCTTTCACAACTGACCCTGCTTTGGGAAATGTGTTTATTTTGCTGGCATCCAAAATAAAAGCACCTCCATCAGCTGGCAAACGGCTCACCTTGTGACCATGGGCTAACATCTCAATCCTGCATGATGGTAGAACATTGCCTGTGGTAAAACACACTCTGTCATCATGGGCCAGTGGACACGTCCAGGGGCAGAATCTGGCTGTGAGTGCAGAGAAGATAAATCCATCTTCCCAACTAAAGACAAATGATGATGCTACAGAGCTGAGCTTATTGCCCAGGGTGCCTGCAAAGTGCTTGCAAACTGCTCACCTACTAGTTGTAAAGTAGGAAGACAAAGGACCAGAGGCCCTTGTGTCTACAGTACAGCAGACCTGAGGCCCTTCAATCTTCAAAAAACCAGTTTGAAATATCCATCAATTCATTTCTTTTTTTTTTCTTAAGCATGTATTTTCACCTAATGGTTTTCCCTTAGTCTACATCATGGTCCTTTAATCTTTCATACCAATTTCTAGCCTGATTAAACACAGCCAGCATCCACTTTCAGTAAATATTTGATGATTACTCAGCTCTCACCAGGTGAAAAGTTTCTATGATTTTTACTGTAGGGTTTGGATTGGTTTTTGTAGAAGTCCACCAAGACATGTTGTGCCTTAAATCTCAGCTAGGTAGAGCCCGGGATGAGGAGCGGATAGTTTGTGTTGTATCTGAGAAATGATTTTATTTAAAGTACTGCCTGAGAATTTAATATGTGATGACCAAAGACTTGAGCAAACAGCTTTGGTTTTATCCACTCATTTCAAGGTCTCCAGGAGTAACAGAACTGGGCTATGCTATTAGTTTATTTCATTAACACAAGGCATAGAATGATAGAATGGGTTGGAAGGGACCTCAAAGATCATCTAGTTCCAACCCCCTGCCATGGGCAGGGACACCTCCCACTAGAGGTAGAAGGTTGGCAACTTCCTTCACCAACCAGGAGCACATTTGTTCAGCTCTTAATAGCCACTCTAAGATGAAAGATCACATCCACATTTATCCACTGGGCAAGAGATTTAATCTATGTGAACCATGCAGCTTCCACACTTGATGAAAGACAAGACATTAAGTTTACAGATGGTCCTGCTGGAAAAGGAAACAAAGCACGTTGGAGGCTGAGATTTCATGATGAATGTCAAGGTTCTCCAGGGAGGCTCAGACCCTAACTGCAGTATCAAAAGGACATTATCACTGCTGGAAGCTAATGCCAGAAAGCCACAAGAATTGAATGCAGCATTCATTCCCTACTTGCAATCTTTGCTCTGCAGGCATAGAGAGGTACCAGGAAAATACCCTTGCTGGAATACACTGATTTTTCTTCCTAGAAGGCATGGAAATAGGAGTATATTCCTTCTTTTCACATCATTGTGATCCCCTCAGCAGCCCACTGACTGCCTAATGACACCTAGAAATACAAGGGGAGGATTGCTCAAAAGCCTCATGGCTTTGTTTTCAGTCGTCTAAAGTACAATTATCGGCTTACTATGGAATAAGGTGAATTGGGTGCCCAACTGAAAGACACAAAGCTCCAAAGCCACAGCACCCTTAGCAAAAGCTCCTGTTGATAAGCAGAGCTGATGAGGAAAGCAGCTCCTCACCCAACCTATTTGGCAGAATTACAACCCCCTGGGCTCCAGACATCACGACAGCAACGTCCCTGTCAAACCCAACACCTGATTTTCATCCCCAGACATTGATTCTCCGCCTTAGAGCCACCGTATTTCATAAGAATAAACTGTTCCCACTGCCAGCAAACTATTGATCAGAGTGAAATCCCCACCTGTAAAATTTATAGCCTTAATTTCCAGCAGGTTTCATCAGTTACCTTCGAGCAGATGAAGGGAGTCATTAACATGTGTCAAGCAAAACATTAGCTAGTCTCTCATGTATTTATTAAAGTTTAACAAAAGCAATGAATAAATAATTACTGCTATGTAATTGGAGAGAAAAAAGGAATGAACAAGCACCTGGTTAGGGTCAGGCAGCAGGAACTCAGCATTAATCCAGACCTTAGAGCTCAGTAATACCATGGGCACAAGTCCACAAGGAGAGAGCATAACTCTTCTGGTTGAAAGCAAGAAAGAGCTCAGAGCCCCCTCACATCAGCCTCCTCTGAGTCCCTGGACACATCATCAAAACCCAACTTGACTTCAGCCTCTGAGTTTCTGGAAGTCTCCATACCTGACTTCATTCACCACGCCTGGACTAATTATTTTCTTCATCTTCATTCCTCACCCTTGGCCCTTGACTGTTTTGTACCAATCAATGTTCTCTCTCCCGAGTCCTTTTTTTACCACCGTTTTCTAGAGATAGTTTTTTTGGTCACCATAGAATCATTTAGGTTGGAAAAGACCTCCAGGATCAAGTCCAACCTTTGTCCAACAACTCCCTGATCCCCAGACCATGTCCTGAAATGCTACATCTACTTATTTTTTGACCTCCTCCAGGGATGGTGACTCCACCACCTCCCTGGGCAGCCTGGGCCAGTCCCTGACCACTCTTGCAGCAAAGAACTTCTTCCTAATGTCCACTCTGGAGTTGTCCTTGACCCTCCACGTTCTGCCCCAGCTCTCCTTCCTGTTATTCTTCAGGACCATGATGCAAGTCAGCTCCTGTAGAAACACTTCACAACACCCTCTTGTAACAGGGACTGCAGCAACCATTGTGCTTCATCACTTCAGCAGCTGCCTTATTTCATATGTGCATGTTGAAAACTTGAACCTTATGCTCACTGAAGAGCAGAATTAGCTTCTTAAAATGCAAAGCACTTTGCCAAAGCAGCCAATGAATAAAAGCTCTTGTCTTAGACATACATGAGGACACTTCCCACCACATAATACACCTCTGAGACGACCAAGACCTCTGGGAGATCAAGAGCACTCTTGTTTTCTCACCACCCTTTGCTTTCAGACCATGAGCACCAGCCCATTCTGCATCTGCAGAACAAATGAGGCATTTTCAGAGGGAGCAAAAAAGTAACTGCATGTCTAGAAATGACACCGTTCTGATTTAATTGACTCAAAATGCATTTAAGTGACTAAACCAAGGAGCAGAAGTTTGACTTCTTCACTCAAACCTGGTTTTGATGATTGCAGCTGAACAGAGAAACACCTGTGAATGCACCTTGGTGGTGTGGACCTTGTAAACATGGACAAGTGGACCTGAATTTATAATGACTTGTGAGGTTATTTTCATAACTACATTCCAGAAGCAGCTGAGGTCTCAATGCCACCATCACAAGGGCTCCATTTACCTACAGGAATAAATTTCTGATAATGTAATCCCAGCAACCTCTTCTCCTCTCTGTAATGGGTAATTCCTCTATTTCTCCTCAATTATTCCTTATGTAAAGAAGTTTTACTTACTCACAAGAAGAAAAAAAGTACATCACTGTTATATATTGCAACTATCACCCTAAAATAAGTTTCTGCAATTTATTTAACTTATTATGCAGTTCATTTAACCAACTTGTATTGTTCTCACAATGCTACAGCTAGGAATGAAAATCCTGTATGTTCACACTGCACTTTTTGTATTGCAAAGAAAATAACCCACTTTTCATTCATTAACCACATATTATGACTCACAAATGTGAAAATAACTCTAAGAAAAAACTGCTAAATCTTGGCTATTCATTTTTGCTTAGCTCTGCAATATCCTGGAGCTCTTTCATATGGGACAGACTCAAGATTCTTTGGAAATCCAACAGATAAAAGATGAGATTTACGTGCTGAAACAGCAAACAGCATAAAATTCAGGAATTTGTTTCCTAAGGAAACAAATATATATATAAACTTTTCGAATTATATGCAAGCCTTTTACACAGCTAATGTTGACTCACATTTCAGGGAGAGAAAAACTCCTATTGTTCCTTGTAGCTGACAGAGTTGTGCTGAAAACCAGAGGCAGGTCATTCCTCCTGCAATTTCCAGGGAAAAATACACATTTTGCAACCTGGAAAAAACATCATGCTCTGTTCTATCCTGCTGAGGTAGCTCCTGGTTGGTCAGCCTGACATTTCTCTTTGGAATAATGGAGAAAATCCATAATCTGACACAGAAGGGAGGGAGGGGAAGGATTCAGAGGGGCACTACTTCCATTGTCCATATTAAAAAAGTCCCAAGAGTCCACAGAGTACTACAGATGTGTAACCAACAAGGTCCAAACCTGCCATAAACTTCTCTATACAAAGCCTGGAGGGGTTCTGTATTTCTCTTTCATTTCTAGCTTTCTTTTATTCTAGAGCATGAGTCTGGTGAGGAGCAGCTGAAGGACCTGGGGGGGTTGAGCCTGGAGCAAAGGAGGCTCAGGAGAGACCTTCTGGCTCTGCACAACTCCCTGACAGGAGCTTGGAGCCAGGTGGGGTCGGGCTCTTCTCCTAAGGAACAAGTGATAGGACAAGAGGAAACAGCCTCAAGTTGCAACCAGGGGAGGTTTAGGTTGGAACAATTTCTTGCTGGCAAGGCTTGCAAAGGGCTTGTGGGGGTTTGGGGTCATAGCTTTTACTACAAAATACTCAAGTATTTGTAAGGCACCATTATTTTGAAATGCAGCTGCCAATTACTAATGTGGTTTGCTCTGGGTGAGCCCCTTGGAAACACAATTTGACATCATTCCCTTGGAGAAAGTTTCTTTACCACGAGGAACTCAAAAAAGGAAAGAGAGGTAGCTGCTTTCTTCCCAAGCAGCAGTTTGCCATTAAGTGCTCCCTCCCATGCCTACCCTTTGAAATGCAGTGCTATGTAAGGACTAAGTGGAGCTTCCAAAAAATCTAGACCAAGGAAAAAAATGTAGCTTGCCCATTGGCAATACCTGACATCAGCACTCAAAAGAAAATGTTAGGGGCTCCTTGGAGACTGCAGCATGTGATGGAGAGAGAAGAGGGAGAGCTCCAGGCTGCCAGGTAGAGTGCAGCAGACTCTTATGCAGAATTCTACCTGTACTGCTGTGCTCCAGAAACCACATCTTAATTCTAACTTTAAAAAAACCCCACAAAAAACCCCCAAACCATCTTGCATTTGAAGCTTTGCAAACAATCCCAACAATAGCCTGTATAGGACACATCCCTCTTTCATCTGCCAGTAATAATAGCTCCAGAAAACTTAAAATCCAAGGGGATTCTAAAACCTGTCCACAAATCATCACTAACCCCTTGCTCTTGCTGACTGGTTGGTCTCCCTTCTTCCCATGGTGAGGTTGGTGGCCACTCTGATGTCAAGATGTGGGATATAATCTTTTGGAGAGCTTCTCTGTGTACACAAAGGTGCGTGAACTTGAGCAATTATTTACAAATCAGCCCTTCTCCAAGGAGATGGTTCCCCTAGATATTAAATGGCATCCTCCATTCCTCAAGCTGGTATTTTTTTCACCTTCCAGAGCAGCTTAAATGTACTGATGTCACGCCAATAAAAGTTTCCTCTCTTTTGATAAGTAGGCCAAAGTAGCAGATGTCTGGTTTAGCCTAGAGGAAAAGACGTTTAATGGCGTGTGACAAATAAGGAGAAATTAAAAAAAACCCAAGCAAGACTTTTTCCAAGACTACCTACTTGAAAATTGTTGCTTTACTCTATTATTTAAGCTGTACATCCCTACTCATATTGCATTAGAATGACAGCAATAATTTCTCACTGGAGACTGGGTATTAAAAATCACCTCAGCCACCTTTAATATACTTAACAGGTAGCTCTTCATTTCATTAAAGTCTTGACCCACTACTTATCTCCTGAATGGTGAGCTACCAAAAGTGAAGCAGGCTAATGAAGGGAAGGACAAGGAATCAATTGTATCGTTCCTTCCAAGCACACGGGGGCTGCCAAGTCCAGTCGACTCCCTCAGCTGGTTTAAAATGCAACCCCTGTTTCCCAGAGAGGATAAGGGACTAGTGTATAAACAGAAATAAAGGAATTTTTAAAAGCAACAAGGCAACCCAAGGGATAGAAACCTTTCAGGGGGAGAAAAACAAACAAACAGAAATCATCTTTTGTATCAGATGCTTTAGATACTGTATGAATATAGTTTCCAACAGCAACCTGCTAATAAAAGCATGACACTAAATACATCAAAAATAACAATATGTTGTATCATTAAGTGATTAAAGCAGACAATATTCTCCTAGTAATGCCCAATCTAACACCAATAATAATAGTCACTTATATTAACCAGTGGGCCTAGAAAAATCAGCCATTTCCTTCATCACACAAAGTTAGAATCATAGAATGGCAATAAGTAATTATTCAATATTGCACTGACCTAAATGCAATATAGGTCTAATTATCTTATCTATAGGTAAATATATACAAAATCAGATGGTAATACTTGTCCCCTATTTAAAAGGGACAGTAAAAGGGACGATAAAATCAGAGACCATAGAACATACCCAGATACAGGGATGGCAGAGAACAAGCAAAAAATCAGATCATATTATTCACATATAAAACATGTACTCTGTGAAAAAATTCCTCTAGCCTCTATTTTAAAACTCTGAACAAATATATCTCTGACAAATCTCTTGGATAACCACATCTTATCTGGAACTCATTTCTTTTCACACAGTGAATAAAGGATATTATGGATTTAGATACGGAGAGATTCCCATCACCTTGTTTTTCATTCTGGATAGTCCATTAAAAACACCTTGTGTTAGGATAAAAAAAAAAAAAAGTATTTCTCACATATTCTTTAAGGTCTCTAGTGTTGCAGACTGGATTCTTTAATTCACTTTAATCTTGCATAGATTATGATCTAAGAACCACCACAAGGTCACGGGACAACGGCAAGACCTGGAAGGCACCAAACCACAGCCAGTGTGAGGCCACATCCCCCCCTTTCCCTTTTCACAGGGAATAACATTGAACAAACATATTTTCTACCAAAAGTCACTACAACAAAGTTTGTCTTTCACTGCTCAACTGTATTTTTCTACATTTTCTACATGAATTCCTGCTCTAAACCCCTGAAGTCCCCTTGGAGAGCAAGGCAGGAAAGGGGACATCTTAATTTAGGACGCTCCAGAAGCAGCTTTAAGGAGTAATTTTAGTCTCTTTTTACTGTCAAGAGCAAAATGAGGAAAATAAAAGCAGGGTTTGCGAATAACCCCACGTTATTATGCCCAAAATGTTGTGTGAAGCCTTCTTCCAAAGGGGTGATTGGAGTCAGCCTGGAAAGAAATGTACCCATTGTACTTGGTATTACACACACATTTTATACCTTTCACACCATGACTTATCCTGCAGTGGATGCTCTAAATAACACGTGTAATTGCAGATTTACTGAGAGGAGACCATTTCAGCAGCTCAGTGAGCTTATCAGAGTGAGTTCTGCAGATGAAGACTGCCCAGCCTTCTTAGGAATGAAATGTGAGGAGCAAAAAAAGCCCTTTTCTTGGAGGCTTTGCCTGGCTACCAGAGCGTGCAAGGGGATATTTGGAAATGACAATTTCTCTCCAGATTCACAGTGATGTGTTACTGGGATACAACATAAATACTGAGCAGTCACAGTATATTTTCCACAGTAGGTTTTGGTGACAAGATCTACAGACTTACCTGGCTGTGGACTCACTCCTCATACACAACAAGAGTCCCTCACTCAGGCCCTACAAGGGAGGAACGAGCTCCCTTCTGCCAGGTTCTCACCCTCATTCTGGCCTAGTTTGGGATCAACAAGTTGGGCTTGGTCAGCCTGCTGTTTCTCAGCATATTCACAGTGCTTCAAGTTGCACCAGGAGAGGTTTAGATTGGCCATTAGGAAGAAGTTCTTTCCTGCAAGAGTGGTCAGGGACTGGCCCAGGCTGCCCAGGGAGGTGCTGGAGTCACCATCCCTGGAGGGCTTCAACAAACGAGTAGATGTGGAGCTTTGGGACATGGTCTGGAGGTCAGGGAGATGTTGGCCAAAGGTTGATCTTGCTGATCATAGAGGTCTTTCCCAACCTAAATGATTCTATGATTCAAGAATTCCCTTTGTCTTTATGGATCTGTTCTAAAAAGAATATACACAGACAAAATAAGGGGGGGAGGCCCTCAAAAAATTTATTTTAAGCTCAACAACTTCACCACCTTCCTTCCTCACCCATTAATTTTCCCATAGCTTGTCCACAGCTGTTTAGTGAATTTATTTTTCTTTTGACATCTATTTCATGGTACAGGACTTCACCGTCAACCTCCCACCCTCCACATCTGAGAGTCTGCAATTCCCACCATCTGTAGGAGGACAACCTGATACTGGTAGTTAACAGGGCAGCAATAGCAGGACCTTGCTAAGCTGCTGAAGACTTCTTATGTAATGTTCCTCAGCTAATTTACCACATCCTCCAATCCTACCAGGCTGAAAACTGCTCACCTACATTCCACAGTTCATTTCCATCCCAAAATACTTGCTGATCCTCTGAGGGGGTCTACCAGGGCATATGCCACCTAAAAAACCCATTCCAAACTGCATAACATGGAGGGTAGATAATGTTGCAGAAATATTCCAGAGCAGCCCTGAAATTCTGTCTCTATTCAGAACATTACAGAGCTGCCTGACAGCATTAAAAATTAAAATGCTTTATTTTCTCCCCAAATTTGCATCATACTTGAGTCAGTATTAGAGAGGTTCATCCAAGTGAGGATTAGAGTTTGTTAATATGCCCCAGAGTCACAGCCTGCCCCTATTAGTTCAGAAGCTATAAAAAATTAAACTGCTTTTGGGCATGAGCTGACTTTGCCCTTCAACAACTCCAGCTCCTGCAGTTTGTGTTCACAGGACATAATGATCACAGAAATCAGCTTTATTTTCAGTTCAGACCTTGCTTGATTCCTTAACCCAGTGCCTCCAGGCTGGAGGTAAATCCAACTACAAGATGGAAGAGGTACTGAACAGACACACTGGTTCTATGGTACTTCCCCATGTCTGGCAACCCAAAAACTTCTGCTGAGATGTCCCAATACATCAAACCTCCTGCCACCATCTAGAGCCTGCTCCTCAGGAGAAGAGAGATTTGTCAAAGCACTTTTTCAAGCAAAGAAGCCATTTTGGGGAAAGGAAAAATGTGTGAATCTGGCTCTTCCTCAGGACAACACTCCTTGGTGAGAAATAAGGAACCCAAGCCAGTAAAGGAAAAAGATATATGTAGTTTTTTGGGCTTCACCTGGAATTCCTTCCTAGTCTACATGTCACACAGCATCATACATTTCCTTCAATGTATACAATATAGCTACTAATTTTATGTGATATAGCTATAATATATAGCTAAAAATACACTATCAGGTAATAACAGAGCTCAAATATAGCAAATATTATACTTTATAAAATATAGCCACTAATTTTATAACCCATATAATTACTGCTTAGGGACAACCTCACCTTTAGAAACTTGTTTCCCTCCTTAGCCTTTGCAGCCAGTGCTTATCAACATCTAAAGGGCCTGCAGGTATCAAGGGGATGGGGCCAGACTCTTGTCAGTGGTGCCCAGGGACAGGATGAGGGACAATTGGCACAAACTGGAACCCAGGAGGTTCCATGTGAGCAGGAGGAGAAAGTTGTTTGGGGTGAGGGTGTTGGAGCCTGGCCCAGGCTGCCCAGAGAGGTTGTGGAGTCTCCTTCCAAAGGGGCCTGGACATGATGCTGGGCCCCCTGCTCTGGGGGAGCTGCTGGAGCAGGGGGGTTGGACCAGAGCATCTCCAGAGGTCCCTTCCCACCCCACCATGCTGGGATTCTGTGTGCTCTAACCTGAGTACCAGAAACAAGGTGAAGAGGAGCTCTAGCCCAGCTCACAGCCTCCAGGCATTTCTCTCCTAGGATCACTTCCACAGACCTAATTTGGGTTAACAGAAATCTTATCTATCCCCTCTGCTCCTAGAGCAGTGTAATTCCATTTTCTTGTCTCCCATTCCTCTTTAGTCAGCACATGCTGTTAACTCACACTCTTCTGAACCAGAGACAATCAAATAAAAGAGCCTAACGAGCCCTGAGTTGTCCTAAGCAGCCACAAGAGTGGAGATATATCAGTATTGCTTCATTTTTCTGCAGAATTTAGCCCAGGTCTGGTTGAAAACACACCCAACTGAGCAGCAACCATGTGGATTTACAAAATCTGTAATTCCCAAAGTGCCACTACCCAATTTTAGCCTAGATGACACAGCTTAAAGCCTTCTATAAATCACTAGGAGGGGTGCTCCTCAGCTGAGAGTTCTGGGGCTCCATCAACTACCTCGAGGGGATCTCAGCAGGTGCCTGATTTGCCAACACAGTGAAGGTACAAATGAAGAGCTCTGTCCTCCACCTTGTCCCAAAGAGCAGTGTTGAAATTAAAGACTTCACGAGGTTACCAGCCATTGATGGGGGAAATATCAATTAAAAACAGGGTTCTGGTGAAATTACCCCTCTGCCAACAACATAGAATCATTTAGGTTGGAAAAACATCAAGTCCAACCTTCATCCAACATCTCCCTGACCCCTAAACCATGTCCCAAAGCTCCACATCTACTCATTTATTGAACCCCTCCAGGAATGGTGACTCCACCACTCCTGGGGCAGTGGTGGGATACCTAAGTTGTTGGGATACCTAAGGGTTAAAATGAAATCACAAATTGGTAAGGGCATCAAGCACAACAAAATAAAAGCATGAAAAATACCTCGAGGCAAAGCTCCCCAACCATGTCACAGAGTGATTCTACACCAGCCAAAGCCATGTGGTGTAATTAGTTTCTACATCATTAGCACTATGTGTTTTGGAACCACACTTAACTACAGGTATCATTAAAGTTAAGGAATTGCTGCTTTTATGAGGAGAGAAACATTTGCAGCTCTACAAACCACAGACTGGCCATTGGGGAAAACATGCTGACATCTGAATTTCATCACATGTTCCTTCCATCTCAATGAAAGGACTTCAGAAAATTTCAGCACCAATGCAGCAGCATCAGTCCAAGCTATGGAAAATATTCCTGTGGTCAAAATACACTTGGATGAAATATTTCAGATGTTTTAGTAGCTGGAGCTGCCATTTCCATGTGTCAAATTTCCCCCAGATTAAACTAAGTTCATAAAGAAAATGGAAATTTTTCCACATTTCCATTTCTCTGCCCATTTTTTTCATTTGCTGCTTGTATGCACATAAAACAAAGTTGATTTTGAAATGTGAAATATTATGACTTGCAGACTGTTAAAAGGATCATTATATATCATAGAATGGTTTGGGCTGGCTACACAAGTCACCATTTATGACATAAATCCATGACATTTCAGATTTGCAAGTGCTGCTCTCCCTGATATCAACCCTGTTGCTTATTATAGCACAATCTGCTTCCATAAAAAGCAATTTGCTAATTTATCCCAAGAAAGGATAAGGTATCACTTCAGTGTTTTCAAAAGATCTTTCAATCCATGACGTAAGAGAAATTTCACTATATCTCTGCATGGTAATAGGATTTACAGAGGCTGCAAATCTCTTTTCAGCCCCTTTTAAAATACTGATTTCATGATTCTTTCTTAGAAGACTAGGCACCAAAAATAGCTTTCTGTGAGTATCTGAGTTATCTCAGAATTTGAGTTTCAAAAGAAAAGCACTAAGGCTGAGTGACACTGGTCCATGAAAGAGGGAAAGGCCTCCAAGCAGGTATCTTGGCTTGTGTCTTCCTAATGAAAAAATTATGATTAAACCTACCCTTGTCCTCTTATCTCTTGTTCCCTGGGAGAAGAGCCCGACCCCACCTGGCTCCAACCTCCTTGCAGGGAGTTGTGCAGAGCCAGAAGGTCTCCCCTGAGCCTCCTTTGCTCCAGGCTCAACCCCCCCATTTCTGACGTGATATTCCTCAGCTCTACATTTCCAGAGAAACCATGGAAGTGATGAAAAAAATGATGGGAAACCATATGTGCTGGGGCCAGCATCCAACCCCTTGGGAAGCCAATGCTCCTCCCTATGTTTTTCTGCAAAATTACTAGTCGAAACTATTTCCTAAAGGAATTCCCATTTCTAGGGACTCTCCTTGCTTATTTAACACTCCCATATTCCAAGAGGATGAGGTGGTTCCTAAGCTCACTCTGAATTCCAGGAGGGTGCTGTCTGCCAGCAGCCCCTCCTCGTATGCAGGGTCACACAGGGTTGTGGTCAATGAGAACATTATTAAGTGATCCCAGCTCCTCCTCTGCCTCCAGGAGTGGCTCCATGCTGAGGTCAGCACTGTTTGAACAAGTGCAATATCTCCGTGGGGGAAGATGTGGTTAAGGCTGAATAATCCCAAGCATGATGCACTTCTGGATAGCTGGGCAGAAATACAGCTTTCATTTTTCTCAATCTAATTTCTGAGCAAGCAGCTTCTGTCTCTTTTGGTGTTTATCTGAACCCCTGGAGGAGTCAGTGCCCTGCTGAAGAGGAGATTGCTTTTGTCTGGATTTATTGCAAATCAATGTGTGCTGAGCTCACAACTCACCCTGCTTATATTCTAAATGACTCTGATCAAAGTGTCATCCAACTGAAGGAAAAAAAAAGTTCACCATCCCAAGTTTCATAAAACTCTTCACAAATTCTTGGGATCACAGGGAAGCCAAATGGCACATCTGCATCAACAGTACATGTCCTTTCAATGCTGGAACTATAGGTTTAAAAAAAATCCTCTCTGGTTTGAAAAAACATCAAAGAAACCATCAAGAGCTTCCTGGATCAAATTTAACTCTGAAGCAGCTCTTTATGTTACAAAGAGGATTACCCAAATGATGCAGGACACTCACATCTCTCTGGTTCCTTTGACAGTGTTCCCTTTGGGGTTCCTCTGATGTTTCACAGGACAGTTCTGCTTCAAGCACCCGAGGAAGGTCTATGCCAAATACAATTCCTCCACAGGGCAGAAAAGAGCTTCCTCTCCCTCATTTGTTGGCATTCCCTTGGGGACTTCAGCAGACCTTGGCTGGCCAAGGGGAATGGATCGCGAGTGAAAGAGTCACTCAGCCAAAGCTTCAGAGAAGTTTTCTAGCCCCAGAAGTGCAATTAAGGAGAAATGGAAAGTGCCATATAACCTAAATAATCCCAGTTTAACTGTCAGGTGTGAACATGTTTGTGGTCATTGCTGTTCAGCCACACCTGAAACATATTCTGGTGTTTTTAAAAAGAAAATGAGGACATGTGGGTAAACTATTGGCATGGTGTAATCTTGGAGATGATGTACCTACAGCAAAATGTAACATATATATTTTTAGGAATGTAGCTCACTCTTTTTTACTAAACTTGACCAAACCACCTCTCCTCTCCACGAAGAACTGTTAAAAACACAAAGCAAACACATCCAATCATTCCAACAAAAAGATAGAACTATTTTCCCTTTCTTCTAGAGCATGAAGCTCTGCTGGTAATGCTGCTGTTGGCAGCTTCTTCTTAAGCAGCACAATTCCCTGGTACCTCTCCCAGGATTTCAAATCAGCTGCATAAAATCCATAGCAACTAACTTCAGGATTTAAGTCTGCTATGGAAATTTCCTTGTTTGTAATAGATGTTTGGACAACTTCTAACTCCACTGACATAACAAAGAGTCCCCTTGGAACAGCTGTGGAGAGGGAGCAGAGTCAGTGTCAGACTTTAACTTGGCAATGGTCCTGCTACAGATGAATGGACACAGTCTAGAAGATTAAGGAGGCAAGATGAAGTCTTCTCTATGCAGAGCAAGAGCAGCTCTGCTCAGATTCTGGAAGTCAAAGCACCACCTCATAGAGCTTAATAGCCTAAACAATAGCTCAACAGGCCACAAAATAGAACAATGGTCTAAAGAAAGGCTTTTAAACAAGTATCCTGAGCTTATTTTAGGAAAAGAACTGATTTTAGTCCTTCACCAGTGGATATTAGGACTGACACTATCACTGTGCCAAAAGCTCCTACGTATTTTGGAGGAGCAGCAAATCTGCCCTTTGTTCTACAATGTTTTATCTGTCATCCCCAAAGAGACAAAGGTCATAGAATCAAAATGGGTTGGGTTGGAAGGGACCTCCGGAGGTCAACTAGGACAACCCCCCTACAAGAAGCAGGGACATCTCTACCTAGGGCAGGTTGCTCAGAGCCCCACCAAGCCTCACCTTGAATGTCTCCAGGGATGGGGCCTCCACCACCTCTCTGGGCAACCTGTTCCAGGGATGCAGGAGGTTGGTCTCCCTAGAAGTATTTTATCACCAGTGCAAAGATAAGACTTAAAAGATGAACTAAAAACATGAAGAAGATTCATTTAAGAGATTAATAAGAACACTTGGTTTGGATCCTGGCCTCTCACAAAGCCTGTCCTGACTTGCTGACCACAGAAGCCACCAAAGATACCCACCAAGCAGCAGAAGCACAGCTCCTGACAGCATGGATGAAAGCTGGAGGGAATTCCCAATTAATAGCCCATGCTCCTCCTGAATCTCAGAAAATCATATCTCTTTTTTGTTCCCAGAGGCACTAAGCTGTCTGAGGAACCACATTGCCCCAAATTACTCATAGCAACTCTGGGGCCACGTCAGCAGAAAGCTGGTTATGAAAATATTGACAAAACCTTCCCAAGGCTGATCAGAGAAGGCAAAATTAGCCTCATCTTACAGGCTTGGGTTTTACACAAGAACATGACTTGAAATAACAGCATGATGGCAACACAATTACACAGCAGAACCAGAACACTTATCAGTACCTTGAAAATAAACATTTCTTTGCTTTCTGATTACTCCTGATAAGTCCCATAGACTTGCCTTGGGATTTTTTTCAGCAAGAGATCATTATTAGTTAAAACTAATAAAAAATCTGATGTTATTTCAATTGCTGCTTTATCAAGGGTGCTTCTCAGGATTACACCTACAGAACCTATTTTCTAAAATGCTTTGTACATTAAATGCTACCCAAAACTGGTGTCAAACATGATGAACAGAATGGGAAAGTTAATGAGGAGGGGTAAAAGAGGTTTTCTCCATGGATATAAGCAAAGGAAAATGCTGGAAATCAGCAAAAAATGCAGGCCCAGGTTGGGCTGGATTAATGAGCTTCGGGCAAAGCAAAGAACTCCAGGGGCTCTGCAGCCTCACCTCGAAAGCTGCTCTCTGAAATGAGCTGCAGCACATCTCAGCTTCTGTTTTTAATTAGAAAAAGTGATTCCAGTCATAATCATAAACTCACAGGATGGTTTGGATTGGAAGGGACCTCAAAGTTATCTAGTTCCAACCCCCTGGCCATGGGCAGGGACAAATCTCACCATCCAACACCACCATTGAAGGCCAAAATTCTTTTTCTCCTCCATGATTTTACAATAACATGACAAAATTCTGATTTACAAAGGCTTGTAGTGATAGGATGAGGGTTGGAACTAGATGACCTTTGAGGTCCCTTCCAACCCAACCCATTCTATGATATTCTTTAACATTCCACACAATAAAACCAAAGATCTTCACTACTGCTTTAAGGAGTATTCAGTCTATTTTATTTTCAGCCAGGCATCAGCCACTCTCTGGGCAAGTAAAGCAACTCTTTTTTCTTTTTTGAAATCTTCTGAATTCATCTGGTGACCTTAAATTTGGGGTTTTGCATGAGAAACATCACAAACAATTGTGTGCCTACGGAGCCCAGTGCACAGTGTTGCACATACATTTCTTTATGAGCCTCTTCCCAACTGTTTGTGTAGCTCTGCCAAATATTAACCATTTTTAAATGACTACACTTCCTCTTGCATCATGCTGGAAAATTTTGGCAAACATTGTTCAGCTTTCTCTGAGAATGAGTTTAAAATTAGTTTACCCAACGAGACTTGTCTTTCCACCATTATTTAATAGCTCCTCCATCCCCTTAGGGCCAGAAATCACCTTGTGTAAAAAATGAAGAAAAAAGAAGCTGATTACCTGTGCTCATAAAAATAAACCTGGATTTATGAGTCGTAAATCTGAGAAATAAATAAGTCACCATTTATGTCCAATCTACGAACTTCATGAAGATTTGCTCCAAGGTGCTCAGATGTTCTAGATGTCACCTTTTTTGATCAAGATACTGAGCTAGCCCCTCTGAAGGAATGAGGACATCTTCCTGCAGGGCTGGGATGTTTGAAAACCAGGGTATGTTATCACTTCTTGTACTAGAAACAACTCTGGTCATGATCAATCAGAACGATAAGACGGCCTTAGAGAATCAGAGAATCATTCAGGTTGGAAAAGACCTCCAGGATCAGCAAGTCCAACCTTTGGCCAACATCTCCCTGACCCCCAGACCACGTCTTGAAGTGTTACATCTACTGGTTTGTTGAACCCCTCCAGGGATGGTGACTCCACCACCTCCCTGGGCAGCCTGGGCCAGTCCCTGACCACTCCTCCAGTAAAGAACTTCTTCCTAATGTCCAATCTAAACCTCCCCTGGTGCAACTTGAGGCCATCACCTCTTGTCCTGTCGTTAGTTCCTTGGGAGAAGAGCCCAACCCCAGCCTCACCACAACCTCCTTTGAGGTAGCTGTAGAGAGCAATGAGGTCTCCTCTCAGCCTCCTCTTCTCCAAGCTCAACAATCCCAGTTCCCTCAGGTGCTCCTCATAAGACATAGAAAGACCCAACTTCATGGACAGTCTTGGAGACTGAGTTAATATTAATAAAAAAACACCCGAGCTGCCCCATCTGCATAATATTACACAAATTACTGCAAGACTTGATTCAACCACCAGAATTTTTCATCTCCTTTTACAGGAAAAAAACCCAGAAGACTTTTTAGTTTCTTTTTTACACAACTAACAATGCAATGCTATTTGTCAGTGGAAGGGGTTTGTGACAAAAGAAATGCTTTCATTGATTATCCTGAATTATAAATTATAGCTCTCTAATTCTTCTCTCTTATAAATGAATACTCTTCACAATCTAGCCTTACATGTCAGACAAAAAAGATGAAACTTTTATAATGGAAATTTAATTATAGCACAATTTTTGCCAGTTGTCATTCCAAAGTCAGCTCTAATTATGCTCAGGTCATTAAAAGTTGGGGTTTTTTCATGTACTTGGCCAAACACATTGGGTCATCCTCTCAAATTCAACACTGTACAACAGCAACTAAGGAAATTATTGAATTTTTTTTAAGTTAATTGCAAAAAAACATCTGCAAAAACAGTCAAAACAAAGAGCAACTGACAGACAGTTGGAGTTTTGTTTCCAAAGAACATAATTTTTTTGAAATGAAAAGGCTCTTCTGCATCTCAAGAATAAACACTTATTATTGCTTTTCTGCTTTACATGCAGTTTTTCTTTATGTATCATACAGTCCACTATAAACACCATTTTCTGCTGAAAATTTCTGGACCAAAACACCTTCAGAGAGCTTTTAAAAAGTTCTGAATCATGAAGTACTGGATAAAACTGAATCTTCCCTTTCCCAAATGAAAACCCTCAGTTCCTGGTTAAGGAAAAAAGGATCAAGCTTAAACAAATAAGCATGAACTAAACTCACAGATAGTTTTGAATATATTTAAAGTAATTCAAAGGGTGCTCAAAGGATGGTATATATTAAAAGACAGCTAAAGGCAGACATCAGAAATATAAATTTGAAAATGAAATAGTTAAATAGTTGAGATGGTTGCTCATATTTCTGATTCCAAAAAAGATCATCCTATGGATGAAAGAAAATGCAACAGCATCAACTCATTAACTTCATTGGCAGCCTTATTTTATCTCAGTTTTCTTCTTTTAATTCAACACTTCATGATGATGCTTTGCACAGCATTTCCAATTTTTGTTTATTTCAGTAGCTATTGCTTAATATCTTTGAGATCATCAAGTCCAACTATTAACCCATCCCTGCCAGGGCACCACTAACCCATGTCCTTCAGCACCACATCTACATGGCTTGGAAACCCCTCCAGGGATGGGGACTCAAAGCATCCCCTTTTCTCTATTTCTAATTGCTTTTAATAATGGAGCACAAATTATTTATTGAAAGAACACTTCTGAAAAGAGACCCAAAGCATCCCTGGAATGGTTCATGTCCAATTTGTTCAGGGCAGAATAACCCTAAGGAATGCCCTATGGATATTCTTCACAAGAATACATCATTTACCTACTAAAGGTGCCCACACACCAGTATAACCAGTACACTCCCAATCTGCTGGGGGTTTTTTCACTCCACACTGAAAAATTCTTCCTGAATCAGAATCAGGTAAAATAACTTTTTTTTTTTTTTGAGTATGTTCTTTGAGCTCATCCTTATAGCTAATAAGAGACTGTGACAAATGTGGAGATGGAGCAATGTCATAAGAGAAATCACATCATCTACTTTTTCCTCAAGGATCATTATGTTTTGTTCACATTCCCTCTCCCTGGCAGATGTGAAATTAATAATTTTGCCCCTCAGGTTTGCTATAAAGTGGTGAAGGTTCATTTGTCTCAAAGAGCAGGTTAATTTCCTCCTCTGCAAATGTTTTGAAATGGGAATCTAATAAAGTGAAGGAATTAAGTCTCCATTTATAGGGCTGCTTCTCCCCCAACTGCAGACAGCCCTACCTGGCACTTCTTCTTACAAATACACCAATTCCACCTCTGTAATTGTCAGGAAAGAGCCCTGAATGCTGCTCCTCATTGTAATGAGGAGCTCCTCAAGACACCAAGTGTCCTCCTCATCACTAGAATGTGTCTACGTTCCTCAGACACCAGCACCAAGAGACTTAGACCTTTGCAGGAGTTTTTCTGCCCTCCCCTTCAGGTGGTGGGGAGGGAAGATGTTCTGCTTCTCCTGAGACCTCTGGATGCTGCAACTGAACCAAAAATAGGTATTTAGGGAGTGATGAAGACACCAAAGTGCAGGGATTGGGAATTTCTACATAACATCAGCCAGCTTGGGTGCTGATGGTAGCAAAAGTGTCTTCAGGCTGACAGAGAACTGAACAGAGAAGTGACCTGAGAAGGAAAAACACTTGGGATGAAAGGTATAATAATGAGATAATAAAGGGATAAGAATGTTTTATTCTCTACAAGAAAATGTCTATTTTTCCCCATCATTGGCAACCACAAATCTGAGGAAGCATCCAGAAGAATGTGGTGGAACCCAAACTTTTGTCTATGACAGGAGATGAGGCCTTTGAAAATTGCCAAAGCAATGAGTAAAGTGAATAAAATGAAAAAGAATAAATCTTTAAGAGTGGGGATTTGAAGAGTTGCTCTCCTCTGTTCCTCCAGATTCTAACAAGCCTTCAAGGAGCAACAGCCAGTTTCCAGCTCACCTGCAGCAGTGGTTCAAGAGCTGGGAGAAGCCACTTTCCTCCTGACAAGCTCAGAAGAGACAGCAAAAAACTGTGTTAATTAAAATATTCCTGTTATTTCTTCTGTGCATGAGGAATGTGTGAATGCTCTGCCTGGAAAATTATTGGTTAAATTGACAGTGATTGTTTTAGCAAATGCTCCAGGGCAATAACTGTGTCTTAGCAGAGAAGAGTAGAGTTCTGACTGTTAAAAAATCCCCCACAATTTGGGGACAGTTCATCAGAAGTTTCTTTTGTGGCAGTCTTTTTATTTATTTTTTATTTTCCTAGGTTTTCTGGTTCAGGATGGGAAAAGCTGCTAATTTTCTAGGATTACACCAAATGCCACAGTGAAAAAAGGAACCAAATGAGAAAAAGGCAACAACATTCCCTAGAAGACCTTGAAAACCCCCTCCCTTAGCAGGAGAGAGGATTTTATTTGTCTTTTTCTTCCTAAGGTGGCTTTAAGCTATAACTGCTCACCAGCACATTCAAGGAACAACACTGTTTAAAAACAAGATTTCCTAATAGAGAGGCCATAACCAAAAACCTGCTCATTTAGCAGCTGTGGATTTTCCAGGAGACTGGTTTTAACTGGGGCACCAGCAGAGCAGAGGGACACAAATTGGACCAGGATTTGTATCGTGCAATGCTTGTCAAAGACAAAGCACTGAAATAAATCATTCTAACCATGGAAATATTGATATCAGAGCAAACTACAAAATACAGGCTGCCCTATTAATCCTTCAGCATTCCTCCTTCTCTTTTACCACTGGCTTGAAGTTAGAGATTTAACTCCAGACTTTTGCACCAGAGGATTCCCAATATGCTTCAGTAAAGGGATAACAAGGGCTTTTTTTCTAACTATTGATTCTCAGATTCTTAAATTTATTCTATCCCATATGGCAGAGCCACTGTTGGTTCTGTGCTTATGTACAAGGAGATTTATTTGGGTCCAATATTTGTGCAGCTCTTTAGCTGCTAGCACTGGGTGCTTGAGGTCTCTGGAGCTGGGCTTGGCACCATGAGCCTCACACCAACCAAACTCCTCTTTCTCAAACCCAAACTCCATGTTCTAGGGGCTGTAGTGAAAAGATGAGGGGCAATGGGTTCAAACTGGAAGAGGGGAGATTTAGATTGGCAATTAGAAGGAAATTCTTTACCCTGAGGGTAGTGAGCCACTGGCACAGGGAAGCTGTGGATGCTCCATCCCTGGAGGTGTTCAAGGTTGGGTGGGGCTTGGAGCAACCTGGTCTAGTGGGAGGTGTCCCTGCCATGGCAGGGGGGTGGGACTGGATGATCCTTGATGTCCCTTCCAACCCAACCCATTCTATGAGATCTAACCCAGACCTGAATGCAATTCCTTGCCCTTCCCCAACTCAAAGAGCACTTCCCTTTATGTTCCATTCCATCAAAAGGAAGCAAAGCACTTTAGGAAGCAACTGCTCCACTGAGGGTGATGCAACCAAGCCTGGAGAGGTTGGGTTGGGTTTTTTTTTCCCTTTGCATTCTAATTATAGAAGCTTTTATTTACTAAAGCTACCGAGAAGACTCGTCTAGTGCAAGGCTCTGAAACCTCATTCTGCTGAAATGAAACCATATTTCACATGCTTTGGAGAACTATTAGGCTTATGGAGTGTCGAGCACACAGCTTTGAGTCTCCAAGAGGCTCAGCAGACCCCCAGGGAGCAGGCAAGCAGCATACAATTATCACAGTAATTAAAAAGGTGCAATGACTCTTCTCTTAAAGACTCCTGCTTTATTAATTCCATGGTATGCTTTAGAGACTGGCATTATTTTACTCCTCCCCAGCTTAATTATCCCATCATTAGTTTATCAGCATCCCTTTTAAGCCCTTGGGCCAGTTATTAACATGTCACTTGCTCACAGTTAACCAATAACCAGCCCACCTTCAAAGCAAGATCTTCTGCTATAGAAGAAAAAAAAAAAAAAGCCAATTTGTACAGACAGATTTAATATCATCATTCAATTTAAATTTTGCAGTCAGCCATCACTTTCTGCTTTTAATTGGGTTAGTGTTTAGCTTAATGAAAGTACAAATAATGCTGATGTATTACAAGATGTTACCAGGTAATAAAACACTTCCAGTCCATAGTGGTTTAGGTAGATGTAGGGTTTAAATCTCAACAGCATGTGCAACTAGAAGGACCAGAAAGTGGATGATGTTCTTAAACATCACTAAAATTCTGGATTTCTCTCTACTGGGTCTGACTGAGATGGAGTTTATTTCCCTTCACAGCAGCTTGGGGAGCCACCATCCCTGGAGGGGTTCAACAAATGAGTAGATGTGGCACTTCAAGATATGGTTTAGGGGTCAGGGAGATGTTGGTTTGAAGGTTGGACTTGCTGATCCTGGAGGTCTTTTCCAACCTAAATGATTCTATGATTGTAGGCCTGGCCCAGCACAGCTTTTGCCTCACCTCTTCAGCTGTCTCATCCCAATCCATGAGTCGTCTTCTACTCCTCCTTCCCTGTCCCACAGAAGAGGTGACCAAGGAAGCAGCTCCATGGCTGGTGTCACCCCACCACACTCTAACCCCTCAGTATAGACAGGCTCACATACACAGCACCCAGTGTTACTTCATCTCATCAGATGAGCAGATCAAACCATGAGAAAAAGTGCTTTAATTTTAAAGTAGTGGAAGTACTTGTGCATTAAATACACACTCACCTTATCTAGACAGAGAGTTCTACACTATGAAAGGCACAGTGACCCAGACACCCTCCTGAAGGGAGCTAATTCATTTGTATGCCTCACTTTTGACTAAGTTGCAGCCATCTTAGTCTAGTAAAGAAAATCTTATAAATATTAAATATGCATCTATTGTTATAACTTCACTGCACTGCTTTGGGGTAATTTTCAGTAAATACTTTTTTTCCAGTAATGAGAGGAAGGAAAAAAATAAAGAGCATCAAGGAGTGTATCAAAGAATTAGTAGTTGGATAAGCTTCCATCTTCAAAACATGACACTAGGATTCTGACATTTCAGCCCATGCTTGGCACCACCCCAATCAATTCAACTGCAACACCATTTACCCACTGACACGTGGCCAAGGGACTGTACAGAAAATAGCTTTACTCTCATACTCAATGTAAACACATCATTATTTCTCTTGGAGTGTGTAATTTCCCCATTAAAAAGACAAATAACACCAAGCCATTCTTTAAAAGATCAGGATCAATAAGCTAATATCATTTGCTTAGTCCTATTTCTTCTAGGTACACCTCTGTCTGTCCTCCATCAGCTCTGCAGCATGCTCA